>VZTH01000054.1:499308-750481 GCA_013397815.1 Aleadryas rufinucha
CCCCTGCCGGCTGTGAGCGTCACTGCACCGAAGGGGAAAGGGCCTGAGAGCCGAGACAGGCTGGCACTGGGTTACTGGTACTGTTTGGTATCACTGCCATAGTTACTGTTGTTTGTTTGCCTTGTTTATATATATATATCTATCTGTTAGTAAAGAACTGTTATTCCTATTCCTCATACATTTGCCTGAAAGCCCCTTAATTTCAAAATTATAGAAATTGAAAGGGAAGGGGGTTGCATTTTCCATTCCAAGGGAGGTTCCTGCCTTCCTTACAGACACCCGTCTTTTAAAACCAAGACACACTGACAGCAGGTTTGCAAGTCTTTCTGCAGCTGAGAGTATGGGAGGGAATTGCTTAGCTTAGCTACTGATTTCAGTGGATTTTCCTCCTTAGGAGGATTAGTCTGGCCCTTGGTGGTGTTTGTTTCTCCTTCCATGCTTCTGAATTTAAGCAATGGAAATTACAAAGTAGTACTTTGCTACTTAACCACAGGGCATAATATGCCTTACCATGAGATAGGAGAGTTGGCTTGCTCTTAGGGTGAGAAGAGGTACACTTTATTTGTTAGGAATATGACTGCTTAAATTGGTTGGTAAATGCACAGAATTTTGGGGTTCTGCCTGCACAGAACTGTCTTCTTTTCCTGTAAGTTCCTCCCTCAGTATGGCAGAGAACGTGGCAATTTGAAAATTTATGTGCTGTTGGTTACAGAAATCTGCCATCCTTCCTCTTTTATCTTTGAACACCTTTGTGTAGTAGCACACTGAAAGACCATTTCTGGCAATTATAGTTTCATAGAATAAAGCTGCTGAGATTAAGGTATAAAACAATAAGAAACAACAATGAGGGTATGTTTTTATGTTCCTGTTGCACACCCACTGAATGGGAAACATTCCAGTGAGTATCCCTATTGATTCTTGGCTCCCAGCTCGGAGGAAAATTTTCTGAGATTGTGGTTTTGCAAAGTACCCGTTTGAAGAGATGGTTTCAAGATAAGAAAAATAAATTATTTTAATTAATATTTGAAGAGGAGGTATTTATTACAACTGCTGTAAGAAGGAAGCAAGGAAAATGCTGAACTTTCCAGGAGAGTTGTACAAGTCTCAGTTCTTCAGTTTATGCCTTTTGGCATCCATTATTCATGGGATGTCCTACATTCACCCTTCTTGCAGACTGCATTCCCTCTTTCCTCTTCCCCTGCACTGCATTCCAAATTTGGCCTTTTTTTTTTTTCCTGAGGTACTGCTGTAGCATAGACAGTACATAAGGCTAGAAAAGCTTTAGAAATATAATTGACCTCTATGAATTATTTACAGAAAGGCCCAAACTCACTAACTCCAAGCAAAGAGAAATGGGAAAGGAGAAAGGCATGTTACAGAGTGATTGAAGAAACTCTGACTAGTGTTTATTAATTTATTAGAATCCACCTTCACTGATGAGATGCTGTCTGGACTGCTCAGATCTGTTCCCTCCTAGAAGCTCTCTGAGCTTAGGGAAGTCACATCACTGTCATTCAGTGAGGAGAGGTGTCCCTCAGGGGTCTGCACTGGGGCTGGGGCCATTACTGCCTCTGTCAATGACATGATGGGACTGAATGCACTTTTTTACAAGCAAAGTGGTGAAACACTGGAACAGGTTGCTCAAAGAGGTGGTAGATGCCCCTGGGAGCATTCAAGGTTAGGCTGGATGGGGCTTTGAGCAACCTGATCTAGTACAAGGTGTCCTGCTTGTTGCAGGGGAGTAGGACTAGATGATCTTTAAAGGTCCCTTCCAAGCCATACTATTCAATAATTCTATTTTATTTAAAGTGTCCTGAAGAAGAAACCATCATTGAAACAATGGGTGTATGGTCTCTCTAACATAAATGCATTTACTGGCTTCCCAGAGCGTTGACAAAGGATACGTCCTGTTTAAGAACTAGATGACCGTTTCTGGAAATAGCTTTTTGGAGCTGATGTTAAGAGTACAAACTTTTGGTTTATACTGCTTGACTGGCCCTGCCTTGTTGCCTGGAATGCACTCTAAAATAGGAGAAGGTGCTGAGCTCAGCTGCTCTCAAGTCAGTGCTGTCTTCAGATGGAAGCACTGATGTGTGCATGCACTTGGGCTCTGACAAAGAAAGGCAGAGATCCTTGCAAATCTGGTGGATGCTCACTGTCATTAGCACTTCTGTTGCTGCCTCTAAGACCAGAAGTATTGTTATTTGACATAGTTATATTTTTTTTTTATGATTTTAACCTTTGCCTCAAATGCCTCATGGCAGCTTGTGTCTATAACAAATGCCTCTGTGCTGCAAGTCATTTTAATGTCTATCACTAATACTTTGAGGTATTTATCCTAATGCTCTGGATATTTTTTATTTTAGAGGTGCTCTCTGGAATGGTTAGCACACTGATTTGATAAAACGTAATACATGCTTTCTTCTGACTGATTGTTGTTGTCACTCACTACATGTTTGCAGTTTCTTCACAGGCACAGCGCTCTGAAATCTGCCAGGCAGTGCCTAGAGCTTGTGGCTGCTGACTGCCAGCTTTCAGCAGCAGCAAGTAGAGAGAAAGCTGCCCTTTCCCAAATCACTTTACTCGCACTTGTATTGGTTATATAATTTGTTTCTCTTAAGTGTTCATCTTTTTCTCTGGTGATCAGGGAGCCAGAGGCCTGCACTGCTCACTTCAGTTACTGTTCTGTGAACTATTGAGCTCTCTGGGTCTGAACACACAACAAACACCAAAGATTTCCTTTTGCTTCCTTGCCTTTCTCTTTCACAAGGCTATGCTCATAGGGTTAGATAATCCCTTTAGTCTAAAGAGAAAGGAGATTTGGGTATATTCTCCCCAGTTTAAATATAGTGATGTTTATGGGTGTCTGCAGTTCAGTGGTCTTAACAATTTTAATCCAGATTTGTGTATGCTGGAGTCAAGCAGCTATATTTTTCCCACCTAAAAACCTTATAAGCTACCCCTGCTGCACCCCTTCCCACCACTCTCATCCCTCTGTTTCTCCCAAAAAATCCCAAATATTTCTTTCCACCCTAGTCTTTCCCCACATAGATTAATAGCACTCTAATTCTAATTATCATCCTGTGAGAGGAAGATTCCCTCAAAGCCCTTATGCTGTGTGCACACTCAGGTTATCTGAGCATAACAGAACCAGTTCTTTTAAAGGAGTGATGTGGAATACAGGCAAGAAGACAGCTGTGAGCAGGCTCAGACCACAAGGTCAAGATTTGTCCCATTCACAATTGTCATCCAGTTAACTATAAGTGAGAAATTAAAATAATTTTATCCCCATAATTCAGATCCTACACCTTTGCCCTTGTTAACTTCAAGGATTTGTGTGCTTAGTTAAGAAGTGTTTTTCTGTCTGGTGAGAAGCCTGTAAGAATTGTACCTAGAGAACCACTTCCTCATTTTGTGTATGGCTTTTCCTGTATGTTTTGGGAACTGTGGTGGGGTAGTTCTTGTGTTAGAGGTGTCACTTTCTTGATCTTACATACAACATCCTGTTTCTCTTTGAGTGCATCTCAGATCTCATCAATGGGTGAGCCTGCTTCTGATGCCAACAGCACCCTATCAACCTCTCTATTGCTTTTCAAATAATCTCACAAGTTTAGCCACGCACTGTAGGAAAAATAAGGCATATAAAATGAGAGAAAAAGAAACTAAAATGTAATTAGTGAGAACGTATATTTGGACATAGATTCGTCAAAGGGATCTGAGGGTGTGGGAGTAGTTCTCTGTGAAAGTAGCAGTGCACAACCTTCCTGCTTCAGCCTAGCAGCTGGGGCTGAGATGGATGGTTATCCTGTTAGGGGTTAGAGGTTGATTGTGCTCAGAATTCCTTATCTTTGTTATGAGTGCTACAAGGACACAGTGATACCTTTATCTTTCTACCAAACCTTTCTGGAACATTGCAAATGGTTGTCTCCTTGTCAAGTATCAAAGCCAGAGTTAGCCCAAGAAAATCCATCAGAAACCCAAAGCACTGTGGATTTCTATATAAAGCTTGTCAAAAGTTGCCATCAAAGTGCAAGAAGGTCATTAAAACGTATATTTATTTTCTTTTCTCTGGTATGCATACTTAGCTGCTTTTAATTTACCATGCCCCCTTCCTTATTTTTGCTGTTTTTTCACTCCCACACAGGTTTTTATGATTTGATAAAGAACAGGCTGTTCTTACTGGAAGTGGAAAAAACAGGCTTCTTTTACTGGAAAAGGGAGGTAAAAGAAGGTCTACCCCTCCCTTCCCTAAAGGGAACCAATAAAGTTCTAAAAAGGTTGAGTGGCAAGTGCCTATACTGGGGATGCTTGATCAAGATTTCAAAAAGAAAGAAAATGCAAAATTATTGAACTACTGATTGCAGTTTTAAAACCACAAACCTGTGAAAAATAGCTGCTACTTGTTATCCAAATCGTATGTCTGTTCATTTTAACACGTCCTTTTGGGGAGAAGTTGCAATTCTTCATTTTTATACAAGCAATTGTATGTATTTGTGAAGGAAAATGACCTGGATACTGTGGTATAGCTAGCTGCTTAAAAAAACCCCTTTTGGTTAGTTTTAGTCAGAGGTTTCTGTAATAACTAAGCTGTCACTGATCGTGCAAGTGATACATTGTGAGAGATGGTTTGAAAAAAATAAATCAGTTCGTGCAAAAGTGCATGTTCGTAATTGTAAGGAAAAGGGGTGAGTGGAAAGAGAGAATCAAGACTCGATGCAGGAGCCAGGAGGAATTCACCATCCTGAATTTCAGAACATGAAAGTGGCAAAATGATTCTGTGTTAGTAAAAGCAAAGCAATGAACATGAGGAAGAATCTTCCCCTAACTGAATGTGCACAGTGATGGGCTTGGAACAAAATATTGTCATTCAGGAAAGAGACAGTGAATGGTGTTTTCAGTCAGGACAAGAACTTCAAGGCCAAATGGAATAATATAGAAGGTCTGAACAAAAATAACTTTGAAGGCAGTGTCAGCAATATAATTACGTGCTGTGTAGAATGTGTTTTGAAGGCCAAAAATACAGATGGTTTGAAAAGGCCATGGAAGTAAGATCCATCAAGAGTTCTTAAGGAGAGGATGGCAATGCAAACTCCTTGCGCTGCTTTTGGCTGGGGCAGAGTTTTCTTCAAACTGGCTGGTGTGGAGCTATATTTTGGATCTGTGCTGAAAAAAATAGTGTTGATAATAAAGATGTTTTTGTTACTGCTGAGCAGTGCTTACACAGAGTCAGGGCATTTCTGCTCCCCACCCCACCAGTGAGCAGTCTGGGGGTGCACAAGGAGCTGGGAGGGGACAGAACCAGGACAGCTGACCCCAGCTGACTGCAGGAATATTCCAGGCCATATGGCACCTCAGTATGTACAGCTGGGGTAAAAAGGAATGGAGGGATGCTGGGAGTGATGTTGTTTGTCTTCTCAAGGATAATTACGTGTAATGGAGCCCTGTTGTCCTTGAGATGACTGAACATCTGATGGGAAGCAGTGAATGAATTCCTTGTTTTGCTTTGTTTATGTGCACGGCTTTTGCTGTACAAGTCAAAGTGTCTTTATCTCAACCCATGAATTTTCCTACCTTTGCCGTTCTGATTCTCTCCCCATCCCATTGATGGAGGACTGAGTGAGAAGCTGTGTGGTACTTAGTTGCCAACAAATATTAAACCCTGAGAATTTTGCTCTCAAGTTTTCCCAAACAAGGTTTGCTGGGAATGTAGATTGTAGACCTACTGTAGTAGGTATAAAGCTACTTCTTCAAGCATGTGTTGGGGGTTTAGTACTTAACAGAGACTCTATTTTGTTACGAGGGACTGCTAAAAGGTTAAGAGACTCTTTTGTTTGCAAAAAAAATAGCCAAACTCAACTTCTTCATGCAGGGGGTATCTGGGAAAGGTTAAATACTCTGTGTATTTTCACAAGCTGAAATGTAAAAGCTCTTTGGGAAGATCAGTGCAACAAAGGAAGGACAAACCCTCAACATAACTGATTAACCTGGAGCTTTGCTGTGACAACTATGTGTGTACCTTTTCCATGCCATAAAACCAAGCGGAGGGAAGGGCTGCTTTCAGTTTCAAATGACACAGAGTAGCAGGCTCTTACCTTATTTCTGTGCAGAGGATAATAGTGAGAATGGTAGAACTTTCCCTATCAGGCTGGAGTGATTTTAAATTGTTCTCATTCATCACCACTTATGTATCATACGATGTGAGTAGCAGGAGTGGAAATAAGCTCAGATCCCCAATTCTCCACCTGGGATAAGACACAATACTGGAAAAGAATGGTGTTTCTGGTATATGAAGGTGTTATGAGGAAAGTCTTTGAGGTTTAATCCAAAAGTGAGGGGAAACTTGGGCAAAGGTAGCCCTTACAGAAGGTAGCAAAAGAGAGTGCAATCAAAAAATGGTCAATAGTCTGTTAACAGAATGGTCTGAGTAGGAGATCTTTTGAAGGCATTCCCATAGTAGGAAGAAAATGGTTTTCTAGCTCAATATTCCTTTTCCTTGGAAGTGAACATTTTAACTAAACTCATTGAGATCATGAAAGACATCACGGGTAAAGAGCCTCAGTTTGAAAGGTCAGAGCTGAAGAACTGAGGAAGCTCATTTCAGGAGGAACTTTCCTCAGTCTGACATTTTGATGCAGAAAGTTAACAGATGTCTTTCTGGACAAGAATGAATTACATGAAAGTGTCATGAATCCTGAGAAAAATGGAGATTTGGAGGGAACAGTTTTAGTAAGAGATAAAGTGAAACAACTGGGAGGTTATTTATGAATGATAAATATTTTCAATGAGTAAAAAAGATTCTACATCACTGTGGTAGCAATAATGGAAAATGGCTTGCTGAGTGACAGAGAGATATTGTCAGTAGAAGAATAGGGAAGTGATTTACTGGCTTTCTTTAGTCATAAAACTTTCTCTTTTCTTCTCTTTCTCTTTTCTTCTCTTTAATCCAGTCACCTTAAGAGCATATCTTTTACAGTATGGTCAGTTTAAAAAAAATTGATCAACATGGTGATAAAATAGACGGGTTTCTTCCCTGAAAGTGAATTATTTCTTGAAGCTTTAACTTGCTTCAAATGCAGGCCCATGTTTTATTGTCATCTGTACTTTCCCCATCTCAGGCTTTGCAGCCCAGAGTTCAAGGCTGTCTGAACCTCCCGAGCAGTGTGACATAAGAGTTTTTTAAGTACAAATTCCCACTTGAATTGTAGCATCCTGTTTGATGGGGAAAATGTCCACTCTGATTCTAAATATATTCTTTGGTGTAGAAATGATCACAGATGACTAATTTTGGGTGAACAGTTGCAACATCTTTTTTGTTGGTGGAAATAAAAATGTACGTTTATTTTTAGTCTGAATACATTGTCCTGGCAGTGAAACAGCCTAAGAACACAGACTGGACATTAAGAGTTCTGGCTCTTTCTGATCATGCAAGAAAGTTTCCATTTAGACTAATTCCTTCAGCTCCCTACTCCTCACTCATTCCTTTAATGTCAGGATGATAATACCAATGCCCTTCCTGCCTGTTCCTTTGCAAAGCAACGTGAAAAATATCATTGTGTCACCAGCTCACTGCCATTACCTCCTGCTAACTGAGGATGGCTGACTCTTCCTTTTTAAATTAAATTTGGGTGGTGAAACCTGTCCTTGCCTTTCTGCCTGCACTGGGCCTAGGATACACCTGAAGTGGGAAGTCCAAGCACTGTCCTTGATTGCTGTCCAAATAACCAAAATACAGAAATAGAGCACTTGTAGGCTGTGTCAGCATAGAGAGAAAGGAGTTCTTCACAGTCTGGTCTTGGGTCTAAGCAGATCATTGTCAAATTGTGGTCAGGTTTAGTGGGTTTTGCTGCCTCCCTGCTGCAAAGCACAGAAAGGTCTCATTGGCTTTGTGCCTTCAGAGGCAAGAAAGTTATTTAATTAGCAAGACAGAGTGTAGAAAATGGAATTATGAATTTGCAGGTGTTGGGCATGTGGGAAATCGGTAATCCAGTCACCTTAAGAGCTACTCAGAATTTTCATAACAACAGAAAAGGTAGAATTTTTTTTTATGGAACAAAGTTTCTTAGGAGATACCTGAGGACCAAAAAAATTTAATAATACAAGGTTTATCATAGCGCCACTGTATTATAAAGGATACTGTGCTTTTCAACATCACATTCATTCTATGATGTGAGAAGCGTAATTCTCTACTGAGAAAACATTATTGCACAACTCTAATGAAATATTTCAAATAATTTTTGGAGGGATTTCAGTCTTCTCCTGTACAATGGTTTTACCTATTTGTTCTGAGATAGAGAGAGAGGAATGGAAATCTTTGCCAAAACTATACTTTTCTACTGGAAAGTTTGTCTAAGTCTTTATCTCTATATGTTTGACTAGGGCAGAAGTCATGATTCCCTGTCTGAATCATCTCCTTCTGGTGGACAAAGTTGTAAATAATATCTTGCATTTTAATGGCTAGAAATTGCAGAGCTCTCAAATCTCTTCCTGTCTAATCTTATATGGAAATTTTTTTAGAAGCTGTTTGACCCTGCAAACCCTTCTGTTGTCTCTTATGTTTTCGCTTACTTCAGGGAGAAAGGGTTTTGAAAAGTCAATGACCCACTGTGCTAACAGGTTGCTGACTTGCATTAAAATAAGATTGAAATTTTGTCTTCATTTAAAAATCCTAAAGATCTTGCTGAGCTTTTGATTACACTGAGCAACATCATCAACATTTGTGAAATTTGTTGAAGAGAGTAAAACCATACAGAGAGGAGTTTGTTTTCTTAAACCAACTGCCCTGTCTTAGAAAACCACCCTGGATTCTTATACAGCCACTAATGCTGCCAGCTAGAAGCCCTTAAAGTAATTTATTCTGTTTCTCCTTGCCAAAAGAACATCCTGCAACACAGTAAAAGGTTGCGGCTCATCTAGCTGAACATATACCTGGAGCACCAAGAAGTTGATGATGACCAAAATTTTGTCCTGCTCGTGAAATGACTTTTCACAATTAAAATATAAGGTACAGTAAAAAATTTTAAACCTACTAAATAAAGTCATTAATTAAAAAAAAAAAACAAAAACAAACAAAGCCTAAAAAAACTGGCCAGGTCTCAGATGATACTTAAGATTACATTTTATCAAGCCTAAACTGGAATGTTCAATAACAATAAACTGTAGCAGTACTTTTGCTGATAGGCAGTGCTCTGGTTTTGAGTTTTATCTATTTTTCTTGCTGTTTAGGTTTTTGTCTGTAATTAGAAAAGCTTAAATCTTCCTCTGTGTTTTGGAGTTGATACTTACTCTGCTTCAGCAATAAATTCCAATTTCTACATTTGAGTAGTGTAGAATTAAATTTTTTAATTTGATATAGTTTAGGATTCTGGAGAAGCATAAGGATAAGATTTTAACAGAAAAACCTGAACTGTGGTGACTGCATGTCTTTTCCTGGACAGCTAATATTGCAATAAACTCTCTCAAATTTGCTTCCTTTGAATTTTTGCTCTTGCTTGAACTGAACACAGCATCTGCTGTGACTGCAGACCCAGGCTGAAGCCTTTTAGCTGTTTGCAGTATGATTATCACTAGCTGTGTATAAAGAATGAGAGGGAGAGGGCTGTAGACAAGGTCTTGGTGAAACAGCTAACATTTTTCACTAAGGGGTTTGTGATTGCTTTCCAGGTGACAGCAAAATGTAAATTATTATTTTATCTTTTTTTTTTCTTGCATTGGAAGTGGTGCAGGGATTATGAGAGGACCAATACATGGCTGTCAGAACTATAATCACAAAATCATTTGGGTCAGAAAGGACCTTAAAGATCCAGTAGTTCCAACCCCCCTGCCAAGGGCAGGGACACCTTCTGCTAGTCCAGGTTGCTGAATGCCCTGTCCAGCCTGTACTTGAACACTTCCAGGGATGGAATATCCACAGCTTCGTTGGACATCCTGTGCCAGTGTCTCAGCACCTCTTGTGCCAGCACGTGGGACAGATGTTGGTGTGTGGGAAGGGGAATCCCATGGTGCAGCCACCCAGCTCAGCAGTGTGAGGTGTTGCTCACAGCTGGCCTGGTGGAGTGAGGCAGGCTGGCAGTGAGGTGTGCTGGGCAGAGAGGGCTCCCTGACAGCTGCAAAAGCTCCTCTCCCAGCAATATTAACAGAGGGAGTTACATCTCTGCTCAGTCTCCTGATTTCTGAGCATTGCCTGTTGTCCCTTCCCAGGGCTCCACAGACATCTGGTTTCCAGCAAGCTGAAAGTTTAACTGGAAATGACTTCCTATAAGTTGGTGCCAGAGAAGTCAAGAAAACATTATCATATTTGATTTCTCTTATTTCATAAAATTAAGTTATGTTTATAGGAACAATTTTTTTTCTATTATAAAACTGAAATGTTTTGTTCTCAACGGACACAGTTGGGTAAAAGTTGGCCTGTGCTTGACGAAAGTAAAAGCTTACAAATCGGTAGTAACTAGTCAGAAAAATGAAAACAACCTCTTATCAGGTTTTCTGCTTTGCTGAACAATAAATAACCTCATAGAGAGAAGTATTATTTTTCCCCCTTATTTTCATTGTGCCTTTGAACTAAAGAATGTATTTGTATTAGGCACCCAATTACACCACTGCTGACTTACACGGCATTTTTCTGGGTAAACAAAGCTAATGGATGCATGGCATATACTTAAAAGCTATTCTCAGTAGTGGGACATTCTCTCCTCCTCCTCCACACTCCACTGCATCAATGGCCATGGTCACACTGTGGTAATTACATTTTTTCTTATATTTATTTATAAAAAAAAAAGGCCAGCAGAGAGGCCCTCCTGCTCGGTTGCCTAGGTTATTCCATAGGCTACCCAGCTGCCTGCATGCTATCTGCAATTATGCAGTAAAGCCAAACCACGAGGCAAAGAACCCCACAGTGGCCTCAGTTCTGGGAATGTCCCTAACCACACTGTGGGCTGAATTTTGCCCTCTACCATTGCCTAGTGCAGGGAGTGAAACAACTGTCACGTATTTCTGTAACTAAACGGCAAAGAACAAAGTGGCCATTGCCAAGCCCAGGTGACACTAAACAAATACATGAATGCTTCCCAAGGTGCCCCTGGAACACAGAAGAGCAGTGGCCTCTTGCCCTGACAGAGGAACTGTTTCACTGGTGTGGGATGAAGATGCACTTTTGCGTATGTGTTTTGAAAGCTATTTACCATTTCCTTCTGCCCTTCTTGTAATTACTCTGGCAGCCCACAGTGCCTGCTAAACTTACCAAGAGTGGGCGTGAGGGAGACTGCGGGAGGCAGATGAGGCCAAGTCTGTGTGGGGAAGGACTATAACAAAGGAAAACCTAGTCTGTCTGGAATCCTGCTCATGGAGCCACGGAAGTGCCCTACATCCCTGGATTTGCCCTCTGAGTCACCTGCTGGGAAGGGCACTCCTGCCCTGTCCCTTGCTTTGCTGGGTGGGGCTATAGAAATGACTGTCGAGTATCTCTTCTCAGAGAGCAAAAGGGAGGAACTGCAGACGGGAGTGTTGGTCTTCTGTCTAGAGTGAGGGAGGGGGAGGAAGCTTGGGGAGGAATATCGAGTGAACATCATACTGTCACCACAGGAGCAATTGCCTGCACCTTCCTAGCCACTGTTTTCATTAAAGTCATCTGTGATGGATATTTTACTTCCTCTCTACTGATAATTTATTTCAACGTTCACTACTGCTTGTTATTTAGTAGTCCTTACCACCAGCACACTTTTCCATCTGCCACCGCATCTGTGCTTTCTTTGTCATGCTGCTTTAGAGGTGAGACCCAGGGATGCTGCACTTTGACCAGGGAGAGGGGTTGTGACCTCCTGGATCATCACACTTCTTCTGGGAGGAGTTGACTGTGTTCATCCAGCTCCCTTTTGGGTTGTGCTGTATTGCCATGGGGAAGGGGGTGGAAATCATTAAATGTGATGAGGAATAACTTTGACTATGCTGTAGTTCTAATGTATCAAAGCCATCTTCAACACCCCAGAGGCAGATGGGAAAAGATGATCAGATGCTAACAAGCTGGTAAATCAACAAGAGTAAGAGCTAATTAAGTTGTAACCATTATGCTAATATATGCTACAATCTAAACGGAGCTAAGAAGTTGCTTTCTATCACAGCTCAGAAAGACCTAGAACTTTGTCCTGTTAGACTGGTTAAGAGGGCTTATGTAGAAGCTTGGAGTCTAACAGTCACCCTGTTAGACTGGGTAACAGGGGACATGAACAAAGCTCAGACTTACCAGTATTGGCCAGTTTTGGCTAAGGAACTTGCAAAATGGAGATAAGATGGTAAGAAATATCAAAAGATATTCCTCACCCTTCACAGCCAAGGCTTGCTGTCTAATCTAATTGCCCAGGTGTTGGTCTACTAACTTATTCACCCATGGGAGCAACAGTCAGTAATACAAATTTGTTTTATTGCTGTGTCACAGTAAATCCTGGAATTTCTTTGCAGAGATGTATATGAACTATCTCCCTTTTAATAAAACCAAAATGAAAACAAAAAATCCCAGTCCAAGAATAATAACAATATGAAACCCCCCACCAAAACAACCCAAAAGCACAGAACACCACCAAAAAACCACAAAAAAACCCCAAATTGCCCAAACCTGCTAGGACTAGACTCTGAAGGTAAACTGTCTGTGGGTAACTTAGACCTTACCTTGAAATTGCATGCAGTAAATGAATCTTTATCAATCAGAGACAATCCTTATCAAACTGATTTTCCTAAGAGAGGGAGAGCAGGTGAATTTGGCCTGTTTCCCCAGAGGAGGTGCACCCCTGAGGATGTGGTACCTCTCTGGGACCACAGCTGCCAGCACTGAGCTGCTCTGCAGGGCTTGAGGAGGAGCTGGGAGGTGCAAACAACAATTAAAACCGCATCTCCTGGGGTGTTAGTTTCTTTCTTCCTCCCGTGGATGCACAGTTTTGAAGATCTCTGACTCATGGTAATGTGAGGAGCTAAAAAAGCAGTCTTGGCTCCTTCAGGTCATTATCTATTTGCCTTGCACAGTAATAGCAGCCTATGATGTGTTCAGACCAAAATGTGTGAATGTGGGATGTGAGTACAGCTGGACTGAAAAAAAATGATTGTTGGATGNTCTTCCTCCCGTGGATGCACAGTTTTGAAGATCTCTGACTCATGGTAATGTGAGGAGCTAAAAAAGCAGTCTTGGCTCCTTCAGGTCATTATCTATTTGCCTTGCACAGTAATAGCAGCCTATGATGTGTTCAGACCAAAATGTGTGAATGTGGGATGATGCCATCTTTTTCTATCCTGGAAACCATCAGTGGGAGTCTAATGACTTGTTTAGAAGATTGCAGGAGACAATTGCTAAAGCAATCAGCAAATATGATTATAACGTCTCAGTTCAGTAGACTTTCTATCTTAAGTAGATTTGGAAGTGAAACATCTCCAAAAAGCAGCAGAAGAGGAAGAGAGCATTTTTCCTATACCAAAAATTGTCAGTTACTTCACTTCTAGTTATTCAATATTTCACTCAAATTGTACTTTTTAATGTTGTATTTATGTTTTGTTTTGCAGCTGTAGTTAAATAGGTCTTGAATGAAAGAAAAGGAGAAATGAAATGTATGTGCCTTGCTTCAAGGGGGAATTCTTGGATGTAAATAATGAATGAGAGAGGCTTCAGCAGAAAAATGAAGGATTTTGGAGGCTTCTGAATTGGTCCCCTTTCATATCATTAATAAAAAATGAACTATTGCAACAGCCAAAGTGCTTTGTATAGTCACAGGGTAATTCAGTAAATGAAGCTTTACTTTAGATAAGTGTTGGGGTTTGGGGTTTTGTTTGGGGTGGTTTTCATGTTGGTTGGTTCGATTTTTTTTACTAGATTGTATGCTAATTGTGCCCTGGGTTAGTTTTTAAGGTGAGGCAGTTCTGCTGGACTTATGCACGTGAGCTGCAGCTGTGTAAGAGTTATGACTTGCAGCCAAGATGAGATGGAAGAAGGGTCTTGTTCCTCCCTCTTTCACCTCACACAGCCACAGGGCTGGAAGGGCAAGAGGGAGGCTTGTTAGCTGACCTCTCCCAAGTCAAGGAGAGAAGATTTAAATAGCTGCTCAGTTAAATTTGAAATGATTGCTGTACACATGATAACTTTCTTTTGGGAAGGTGTTTTCACTTCATCTTGAGAGCTCCCTTAAAAGGAGCATTGCCTTTGTTGTTAGGTGGCACATTTGATTATTTTCTTGAGGCAGCTGGACTGTTGCTGTCAGCTCTGTATGGCTGAAACTAGGTTAAAAAAGGTCTTGAATAGTCAAACCTACATCACAAAGCACAGTTTCCAGGTGATCAGGAGGTTTTGACTTGTTCTGTGCTATCAGATCAGTGCAAAACAGGTGGAGTAATTGCCCAGCAAAGCAGATCATCGTGTTTGTGCTCTAGTATAGTAATCTTACAACTGAGTGCAAAAATACAGATGGTAAATTAGGTCAATTAACAAGAGCTTTGTGTATCTCTTAAACAAGAGACTTTAAAGGCAGTAACAAATTTCAATAAACTAAATAATAGACAAAAATCTACTTATGAGCTTTTGAGCATGGTGCCTTTCCAGTTGAGTACTGAGCTTCTGTTAAAATGCAAATTTTGATTCATCACTTGGGAGAGTAGTGAACACCAGAGGAAATACTAGAGGCAACTAAATGTATCCAGTTCATTAAAATACATCATCTTCTAATAAAAAGTGCCATTATCTCAGGAGGGTTGTATACTTGGGCTTACTTCTCTGTGAGGCAAGACTTGCCAAGAGCTTGTAGTGAAACGAACTTGGAGGAATACTTGCAGATCTTATTCAAGCCTAGACCTTTTAGGACTTATATAATTTTTATGTACTACCTCACTCTTATTGCAGTAAGTATCCTAGGGGGTGATTTTTAGAAAGTTGTTCTAACTGGCAAAATAAATGTGATTTCTTTCTTATTGTTTCTATCAAAAATGGACTTTGGAGACAGAAGCTCCCTCAATCTTAAAGTCAAAGCTCTAATACTGAAAATTAGATCTGCAAAGAACAAGTTTTCCCCACAGAAAATGTTGATGTGTTTAGCAATACACATATAGGCATGCACACAAATATTTAGAGAAACTTGTACTTTTGATAAAAAGAGGCAAAATATATCTTTTGGATTTTAAGTTGTTTTGAAAACCTGAAAATATTAGGTTTTCTGCTAAAAATAAACTTTTTAATAAAAGCCATACAATTTAAGAGGGTAACTTAGAAGTCACTACCTCAAATTCTCTACTAAAGACAGTGGAAAAATGTCAAGTGGTCGTATCAGCTGTTGGTTAAGGTGAATGTATATTATGGGGCTTCCTCAGTGGAGAGGTAAATGGTGTTTGGCTACTGTGTCATATTAGTATAGTTTAATGAAATGCAACAGTATAACCCCTTCTATACATATGCAAAGGGTCTTACAAACGTATTTCATCTTGAAATTAGATAATTTTCACATCTCATGCTGGCATCTTCATAATTCCCTTTCCAGGGATCTTAGTTCATTTTACACTGGGCAGTCTAAAGAAAAACATATCTAAATCTCTTGAAATCCGTGTCTTTCTTGTGAAATTTGCCGCAAAGCCGTGACGCTAAATGGTTTGAAAAGGCAGCCATGCCCATCTTTCTGTGTGTTAGTATATTGGCTTTTCTTTATATTGCAGCTGCTAGAGGACAAAATCAGTTTTTAGTGTTGATTTCTGAAACAACCAAAAGGCTACAATAAAACATAAAAGAAGAGGGATTGACGTAGCAATATCCCTTGATGTGCTTGTTTCTCATCCAATCCCTGTAAGTAATTACCTGTCTGAAGTTGTACAAGCACTTCAGTTTGGCTAGAGACAGCTATTGATTTAGAAATCAGATGTGCTTGGGCTTGGTTGAAAAAAAAAACCCCAACTTTTTAAATTAATTTTTTTCTCAGCCTGCTGTGGCCATGAATAAGCATCATTCATTTTATGCAATTTCCATTTGAAACATTTTTGTACTGGGAATTTGTTTACCACTTGTGGCCTGCTAGTCTGAAAATTAGTTTTCTAACCATGCCTTCTAACCAAGCATTTGAAATGCTCCATTAAATTTTATAAGGGTTTTTTTGTATCTATTGTTTATGGGAATGTTATCTGTCTGTCTCTATACAGGGTAATATGATATATTTTAAAAGATGCAAAAAACTGGATTGCCATGATCTTAGAGTGTTTATTTTGATTATTTAGTTTATTTTTTAGAAGGCTTAGCTGCTGTAAGAATCACAAAATAAGGACTTGAAGAGTTCTGGCCATGGGAAAATTTAATCAAGAAATAAATATTCTTCTACCTTTTCTCTCCCAGGAATTACCCTTAGAGCTGGTTAAGCAAAAACTTGAGCCTGAGAAGTTGAAAATGTTTCCTGCAGAAAATACATGTTGAGTGCAATTTTTAGATAAAAAGTCCTGGGCCAAAGTAGAATGTGGCTTATAGGAGTTAGCAGGAAAAGTAAAACACTGTGAAATCAAGTAAAATCTGGAAACTAAATGTGCACATTCCAAGCTATACATGCCATTACTGAGTCCTTAGGATTTTCTTGAGAATCTCAGAGAGATTTAATCCTCATAGAAATAGGGACGTCACAGCCTGAGCACAAAAGGATGCTTAAAAAAACTGTCTGAACAGTTTAATGGCTCTTGTAGTTTAAAAGTAGGAAATGTGGGATATGTGATGCTGATTTTTACTGTCAACTGTGGCTCATTACTGCCAGGAGCCAGGTGGTAGAGCTGGTGATGCTCATTTGAACCAATCTATATGCATTAGTCACTTCCAGATTGCGTTGGTGCGTTATCCACAAGTTGCCTGGATTTTCCAGAAAATGCCTTTTCTTAAGTAAGCAAGCACTGATGGAAGCTCCTTGTGAGCAACCTTTTCTCCTGGTGCTTTGCATGCTTCTGTGCAGGGAGTTACTGGAGCCTGCAAGACAAACTCCTCAGTGATTGCACAAACGAAGGCAATTTAGGGTCTGGATAAGAGATGTGTAGGAGTGGAGACGAGGCGCTTCTGCACCTCTCTGACCTAAGCAGCTGTAATGGGATTTTTTTTCTTCCTTCCACAGTTATTGGTTAAGTCTCTTCAGACCTCGTTTCTTCCTTAGAAATGTGTATGAAAACTATTCTTTTCAAATATACCTCTGGAACTAAACTTTACCCCACTATTGTGATTTAAGCCTAGCTGGAAATTAATCAGGCAGCTACTTGCTCAACCACCCTATCCACCCTTACCCCAGTGGAATGGGGAAGAGAATCAAAAGTAAAACTTGTAGGTTGAGATAAGAACAGTTTAATTGAAAAAAAAGATGAAAATACAGTAATAATGATTATAATAAAAAAGGAAAGAAAAAACGAAAACCAAACCAAGTGGTGCGCAATACGATTGCTCACCACCTGCAGACTGATGCCAACCCCTGATTGGCACCCCCTTTCCCAGGAGCTCCCCCTGTTTATGTATTTAGTGGGCACGTTGTTCTGTGGTGTGAACGTCTGGAATACCCCTTTGGCCAGTTCAGATCCCCTGTCCCAGCTATGCTCCCTCCCATTTTTTTTTTATTTTTATGTATCTCCTCTGGTTACTGGCAAAGCATGAGACACACACACACAAAAAGTGCTTGACTTAGGATAAACACAACTTAGCAAAGCCCAAAACATCAGTGTGTTATCAGCACTATTCTCATTCCGTGTCCAAAACACAGCACTGTACCAGCTACAGACAAGAAATTAACTCTACACCATCTGAAACCTGGGCACCCATTCAGCAGACCTGAAAATTTGTACTGCTGGAGAAGATTGAAAATCTGAATATTCTCTAGCAATTTGTATATTGAAGCCTCTTCTAATATTAAGAGATTCATAAATGTATCAAGAGAGGTTATGCTGAATTAAAAACTATTGGATTCATAGTTTCAAGGTTCCTGTCTAGAAAAGATCAACTATTAACATATGCTATTAAATAAAAAAATTAAATGAAAAAATGAAAATGCTTAAAAAGCTTCCAGAGCTTCCAGGGGAGTGCAAGTTTGAAGGGAAATCTCATGCAGGAGCCAAGGTGGGTGGAGGGGGTGGCTTCCCAGACATCAACATCGTGCTCAGGTGCCACGGGAGCAGAGCAGGAGCACCTGATATCAAACCCCTTAGGGCAGGGTGGGGGGAAGAGAGAGCTCCTTTGTTTCCCAAGTGCAGGATACATCTGGATGAGAATTTGACACTGCTCAGATGTTTGTGCTGTTGCCATCTGGAAAGCGTGAACTGACCATAGCTCTGCCTCTGTGACTCAACCACAGCACTCCCTTCTGCTTTCTGGGCTGTCTAGCAGGTATAATGAGACCTTTTGGGATAGTGTTTCTGGCTCTGATGTTTCCAACACTGCTCCCATCACACTCTGCAGTTTGGAGATTGCTTATGCAGAATGTTGAATTTCTGGGCATTTATTGCTTTAGCAATTGTGGCACCTGCAACCTGAAATACTGCTACAGACGTAAAAACAGCAGAAGTAAAAAAACTCAATTTCTTGAGAGGTTTCCCCATCTCCTATTTTCTCCAGACTGAAATGGAAAGGTTGTGCTAGGCAGGTAAATGTCAACAAACATTGGGAATTTTTTTGGTGAGACATCTAAATTATCTATTGCTATTATACAAAGAAAAAGTTTTCAGTGTGGGAACATCAGGTTTATTATGTCAACCGCAAAAGAGACAGGATTTATTATTTTCAATAAACTCTGGCAAGAAGTGCAATGATCTTTAGTTTTACAAAACTTAAAGGGGGAAAAAGCTATCTGCTGCTGTATTTTTTTCTGATTCCACTTCTGTATTTATTTAAATCATGCTTATTACTGCTGAGAGTTGAGTTGGTTGACCACATAGTCATATTTTTTTATTGGTTTTGTGGCTGTTACAGGAAGCCTGTGTGTTTATTGCTTGTATTCTGTATTGTATTGTATTCTGCTGTATCCAGGAGCATAAAATGCTATTATAGAGAATCCAGTCTCAGGTCAAGCTGGTAGGTACAAGGCCATCTGATTTGCTATTTACTTATGAGAGGATCCCAACCAATGAGTAAAACTCTAAGGGTTTATGGGTGAAACCCTCAAATTCAGACCTTTGAATTGTTCAGAGATCTTACTCCTCTGCCCTTTTGGTGCTTCTATGAAGGTGTGTGCCACACACTGTGGTAGCTCTGCAGAGTCCCTTTTACTAGCTGCAGTCTTCTTCCTGTTGGTGGCTTAGGGATTCATGGAGAAGCAATTGATGGATAGTCATATTCCTAGCTAGTCTTTCAATATCAGAAAGTCCTGGAGGACATGGTTTAGTGCAGGCATTTACACACTTAAAAATGTGTTGCTGTTGTGGGTCCTTGTACATGAAATATTATGTGAACCACATAAATTAGCAAGGAGGAAAGGAATTTTATATTCTGACTTCACAGGGGAGAAAAAAAGTGTGAAAGTGCATCTTTTTCATCTACTTAAGCCAATGACCTTGAGTCCTGGAGTTCAATATAATTTCAAGACCCAAGGTGTGTTGGACATCTAAAAGCTCACAGCTACTGCTGTAGCTGCTGAGTCAGAGCACAAGATCAGAAAACTGGTTACCATGATGATTACAACTGTGAAAATTGTCCAGCATGTCTTGTTCATGTCTTGTTGATATGAATTTTCGAATCTTGAACTTCTGCAAGGACCTGCTTTACCAGCTCCAATATTACTTTATCTTGCCAAAACTGGTGTTTCCAGGACTTTCTTTTTCTTTCTTGATTGTTGAAATTTTATTCAAAAGAGAAGAGGTGAGAGGGTTACAGGAGCTAGAAATTAGTCAGAGAAATACCTGGAAAAATTATTCTCCGGGAACAGACAAAATTTCTATGCCAGGGGAGAGAAAGAGGGAGTGATATTTACAAACTGTATTCCAGTATGAGGATGGAAGGAGTTTTGAGAAGGCAAGAACAAATTTTGCCAACACTGCAGCTCCCAGCAGGTAAGAAAGAGTGAGCTGGCCTGGCAAGCAGCTATAGCTGCTGCATTTGCCATTTGTCAGAAATGAAACTACTTGCAAATAATGTGATTTTAAACCAAATGACTCTGTTCTGTAGCAGCACTATGGGCTTTAATTTTTAATATTTTCCTCTGGGTTGACTGTTATTAAAAACAACAACAACAAACAACATCTGTATATCCTTGTTCTCTTTTAAAAGACTGCTGGGATGACTTGACATCAATTTGCTGTGGTAGAAAACTAGGAGGAGAAATGGATTACTGGTAGTAGATGACTGTCTGCCATCTGGATAGATTTTGTGGCTGTTAAAATGTGTGATTTGAGCACAGATGTGTGTTTGATCCCATTCCAGGGCAGTGGCTTTCAGAAAGAGCTCTGAAGAGACAGCCCTTGGGTCAGGGGGAGTACCGACAGCCATGGAAGGAGGAGCAGGTCCCATTGCCTCACCTTGCCAGCAGAGGCTATGCTTTGGAAAGGTCTCTGAAATTATGAAACCATTTAGTCAGATCCCCAGATAGCTGGAATTATTTCCTTCTCCAGAGAACAGTGTAAATCTCTTACCCTTTCCTTGCTTTTCCTAATGCTGCCCAGAGCTCAGCTCTCAGCAGGACGTTGTTGTTTCCACAATTCTCCTCAGGTTCTCTCTCCATCTTTGGCTTCTGAGTTATGCCCAGTCTTTTTGGGAAAGTCTATTGCTTCTCACTCAGCTCATCTTTCTTACCAGGTGTCTCCTTTCTTAAGGATATTGCTGTAGGCCTTGCCAGTAATGAAGGGACTACACCGAATATGATACACTGGAATGTGTTAAAGTTTGACAGGCATTTTCCACTTTCTGGCAAGCTCTCTCTTTGGAGTCCAGGGCTTTCACCATGTCAAAGACTGCTTTTGCTCCCAATGTATAAACCCTACCCTCCTCTAAATCATAGTTATGATCCTTTTGTTTATAGAAAGTCAGTGCTGTGTTGCATTTTCTCTATCCTGCCGTGTCTGCATTCAGCCAACTTGTTCCTTCCAGCTGTGTCTGACAAAGCACAGCAACAGCAAAAGTACCCAGAGCCCTTTTCTCTCATCTTTGTCTCTGTAAAGATTTTCCTTTATGTTAATGTGAAGTATCTTATTTCTCTATGGAAGGGGAAAGGTTTCAGCAATCACAGGTGAGACATGGAGCTATTCAAACTGGCTTGGTCAAGAAGGGAAGGATTTAAAACACTGTCAAAAAGTGCACGCGCCTTTGCAAGCCCTCAACAGCCTCTATTTCAGACCAGAAAAATTCAGTGTACATAAATAACACACTGGAGCAATTGTTGACAATTCACCTGCACACCAGACTTTACTCTTCTGCACAAAGTGCATTTTGTTTTCAAAATCTGGGTAGGGATATCTTTTAAATCATCTGTCTTAGCTCATGCACATTTTGACTCCTATGAGACTGCTTATCTGACTAGTGAGTTACTGTTGAATATTCAACACAAAGCCAGTCTCGTAAGTCTCACTGCTATTGCAAACCTGACAAGGAGAACAGTGTTATGCAAATATTCTGTTGCTGAAGAAAACATTTCTTACAGATTGAATGTAGACAGATGATGTATTCCTTTCACGCAGCAATGGAAATTTGTTTTCCTTAGTCTGAGGAGAAAGAAAAAGCAGTACTGAGGTGCTAAAAGTTAGGCCCATTTCCTCTCTAGCATTGGATAACATTAGTGTTAATGTGTCTTTTACATTCAGCTCCTCATGGGTTTTTGTGGTCCTAAATGTATGTATGTGCACCCACAATCCTTTAGCTTTACCTGGAGAAGGAGAAAGAGGTGTTTCTCTGCAGTGTCAGAGCCAATATTCTCTGCTCTTAATCAAGCAGGGGCTGGTTTAATCCTTCCCAGGGATGTGCAGCTTGCTTTTCTTTGAAACTCGATGTTTCTTGTTCTCCTGAAAGGATTAAGAGAAGAAAAAACATGACATTTTGAAACCACGTGCATTCAACTCTTCTAACAGATTTTTTGAAAGAAACGGTTCACCTGAACAAGTGGTAACTGGGTGTGGTTTGGCTGTAGTGGCTGGGTAAAGTTTCATTTCATAGTTTTCACACTCTTTATTTCTTTAAAACTGAGATAAAAATCTCATGTTTTCTGATACTTCTGTGTTTCTATTTTTCACTTGCCCTAAGAGGAAGACATGCCTACTTGTTTTGTGAGGCATCCACCCTTTCCATAAAACACACAAGCTGAAGCAGAAAAGTGTTTGCTTTATGATTAACTATGTTTAGAGATTGTCTCTGCTTATTGTTTTAATCAAGTCCCTGACACAGGGAACTCAACTTTTGGCTCTACACTAATGAGAGCTTCTTACAGCTCAGGGGACAGTATAGTGAATACTGTATCCCTCTCTGTATGTGGTATGCTAATAGAAAAGGCCACAGAATCCTTGAGGAGTGCTAGACACCAAGGTTCACCCAGAGATATTAGTAATTGTCAATATGAAAGCTCTGCTGTACATTAAAGGAAAATAGCATTATAGAAAACAAGCGAGGTTCAGAAAAAAATCCCCTCAGCCCTCTAGACTCCTCATGTCATTACTGACTCCTGTCCTTTCTGTAATTTCTGAAATAACCTCTCTGTCAGGTTTTGTTTCAGCCTTCATCCAGGTTTCCTGGCTGTGATATTTATTTCTGCAGGGGTAATGCTTCATCATTTCAATTTTCCATCAGTGGAGAGCTGTGCTCCTGGATTCTGTTTCCTAAAAGCTCTGCTTATTCAGCTTTCACAGCAGGTATGTACAATTATGAGTTCCAGGACAAGGTAGATTGGTTTTCAAAAATGTGCTTTTAGGGCTTGAGCAGTGAGAAATCAGAGTTGTTTGGGTTTAGTCTGTGATTCTGCTACCTGAGAGTAGGCACTGCCAGATATATTTGATTTTGCTGATTGACAGAAACCCTTCACCTTCAAGAGGCTTGTGTCATCTTCTGGATCATAGAATCATAGAACCACCAAGGTTGGAAGAGACCTTTAAGATCATCCAGTCCAACCATGGATGTAGAATTCTTGTTTAGAAGTTCCTTCTGCAAAAGGTTTACAATTATATTTCTTGATCTTTCCTATGTCAGAAACAGAACTAGAAGACTTTTGAGGGAGACAAGTGAAACAAGAAGTACTTCAAAAAAGTAGCAGGCAAAGTCTGTTTCTGGAAATCTGTTCTGTCCTCTCCCCTCTGTCCTCTTCTGTGAGAGAGACAAGGATCTCCAGTGTGTCTAGGGCAGAAATGGTCAGTGACTAACCATGTGACAGAAGGCATGAATCTGTGTAGGGTTAAAAATTTGTGAGGTTTTTTAGTTAATCAAGGTTTTCTACTGACACTTCTCAGCTTTGACAATCTGAGGTAATCTCAGCATTTCCTGAATATAGGAAGTAGTGAAACCCACCAATAAGCAGTCCAAATAACAAAATTCCAGTATTTCATATAACTTCCAGAGGTCTCACTGTTTAAGTTCCAGCTTAGAAGATCTGAGAAGGTCCAAATTATCTTATTGCTTGTAGTCTTGGCTCTTTCCTCATCGATTACCCACCGTCCTGAGTGGCTGATGTTAAGAAGTAATGTAGGTGAACTCAAGATTTGAGTGCTCATGAAGAAAAAGGTCCCTAATCCAGTCAGCCGTGACATAAGTATTTCCCTTGGTGTGAGAAGAAAAGGGTTGGCCCTTGGCCACCATTTCTGACAAAGCTATGTGTACAGTAGGCCGTTTCAATAGGTGTCCCTGGCAGGTTTTAGACTCCTGCTTGTTCCATCTTATGTTGTGGAAAGGACCAATTATGTCAGGAAGAGAGTGGTGGGAGTGAAACAAAGCTGCTCTCTCATGTGTCTGGCAGCTGCTGTGGGAATCCTACAGAAAGCCTATCCCTGTGTCCAGCAGAGCCACGCCTCTGGCCCCAGTGCAGAGGGAGGCTGAGGGATTCAGTGCTCTTCTGAGAGAAGCAGAGGTTCTAATGATTGGTGGCTGTCTGCCCCACGAACCACTTGTAGTGGCAATTTTTTCACTCCCACCCTCTTTTATCTCCTTTTTTTTGGAAGGAAAACAATTGCGGAGGGGAGTCAAGGTCCATCCAGAGCTCCTGTTTTCCCCACTTGCCTTAGAATCAGAGTGGAGGGGGCAGTTGAAACAGTCACCTGTAAAAAGAGGTACAGAAATTATCTCCCTTTCAGTACATGGGTTTGCACTTTTAACTGTCTTGTTAAGTTAGTCCTGTTTTGTGTTTTATTTTCAATACTTGTACGATGGATTAATCAGTAATTTTTCATCCAGAGTACAACTTGCCACACTTGTTCTCTTACACCACCCTTCAAGATATTTCTAAAGATGTGTGCATTTATGCCTCACTCCAGGTTCAAAAAACCGCCAAAATATGTAAAAGGAGAATAAGCATAAAGTACATTTTAGCCACTTGGCATGACATTTAAAACCCAAAGCTGGTGAAGAGCAGCAGGACTTGCAACCCACACAAAAAATACAGGAAAAATTGAGTTGTATTTGCAAAGAAATATTATTTTTTGTGTTGTTTTGGGTTTGTTTTGTTTTTTTTTTTAAATAGAATTTATTGAAAAATGATTCAGCTTCTCACAGCTAGACCTGGATGACATTTGCCCAAAGAACAGTAACTTTGTCACAAAGGAAAAAAGAGGGAAAGGGGACAGGGAAAACAGCATCATAAGAACTAAAAGTATTTGGGAAGCTGACTCATCTTACAAGAACTTAAGACAATATATAAATAAATTGTGATGATTCTTTAAATATTAAAACATGTCCTCTCATGTTTAAGAATTCCTTCTTTTGCTAGTGCTAAAATATTTTGGTTTGTGATGTTTTGAAATTGAAATTTTGGGGGTTGGTTTCTAAATTATATTTTCTTCCTCACTGCTTTGTAGCTGCACCCTCTATGAACAAAAATCTGAAATGAGCAAAGTGAGCTGACATAAAATATTAGTTCTAACTTTTAGCTATTATGAAAGAAAAGAAAAAAAAAACTATTTGACTTGAACTCATATTGACAATCAGAGGAACTGAAGCTTAGGAACATTTCTTTATTTAAACTAAAAAAATATTCTCAGATCTTGAATTCTGAGCTCCCAAAAGTCAGCCAAATATTTAAACATTGGGCCGTTTTTCTCCCTATTATCAACAAAATATAGGAAAAATCATAAAAACCTGATATCACTTAGAACCTCACTCTGGTTTTTTTAGGGTTGTATTTTGTATTTTAAAGGATTGCATTGGATAATCTTGGGTTTGGGTAAAAATTAGCTAAAGTTCTTATTTATCTGAAATCCTAGTCCCAGCAGGACAAGGCATTGGTATTAATAACCACAGCTCCAGATACTTTTCCTGTCAAGGTCTGCAGGCCATACAAGTGTTTGATACCTGAAGGTTCAGACTGGCTCTTGCTGGGACTTTCTAAGGCAACTGCAAGAAAATCCACCTTTAGACCCACCAACACCCTGAAAATCTGTCTGGAAGTCTCCTGTTAGATCATGCTGGGAAGTATAACTGCATGAGCACTTTTTTTTAAATTTAATTTTATTTTCTGTGTCTGCTTATCTTACTGAGGGATTTTCTGTGCCATTTGGCTGCACAATGTATACATCCATGAGTATTTCTCCTTCCAAAGCTCAATTTATCCCAACTTTTTAACAGGACAGTCACTGGATTTGCCTCCACATTTTTCCTTTCCTATCTTATTCCAGCCTATGTGGATAAGATGCCTGTTTTTTTGTTTATCTGGACTGGAGTGATTTTCCTGGGGCAGATAAGGAAAGGAAGTCAGCAAAGAAATTGTTTGCAGATACACAAGACTTAAGTATTCAAAACAGGTTATCAGCCTGAGCTGTTCTCATCTATTTGGTGTCCTGCTCAAGGACTGTAAAAGGAAGAGTTGAATCCGTGCAGCCTGAACTGTCCCAGGTTCTGTTTCTCACTTTGTTTACTAAACCATGGTAAGATCTGAAGGTGCCAGCAGACTGGAGAGAGCACTTCTCATCAAGTGTCTATTATTTTGTGCTCTCTGCACACCTCTCCTTAATAGATCCTCAAGAGCTCTACTGCTGTAGAATGAAAATCACATCATTATATTGCTAACACCCTTCCTTTACCTGCGATGAGCTTCAGAGTCTTGCATCGTGAACCCTTGTAATTTTTGTGTTTTTCCTCTAAAGACCTTCTTATTGAACCTTGTTGGTAGCATATGGGAGGTTCTCTTTGACCCTCCTGATCTAAAAGTCTGTTTATTTGTATTTGCACAACTCCCACATTAGTAAAAAGATTTCTAGGTAGGATGGTATTTCAAGTAGTGATGTGGGAGCAGATGCCTTGCAAGAAGCCAGCAGAGAATGGCTAATTAAAAGTTAAGGAATAATGGAGCAGAGAGGCATCAGGAAACCAGGAGATTTGTTTTCAACCTGAAATTAAATGCAGAGGAGAGAACAACTTGAAAAGATTTTCCTAAAACCCCAACACCGTGCTTTTTTGTACAGAAATGTGATAAGACTAAAACAAATAATTTTGCATGTGGAGTGAGAAGGGAGTGGATGTTATGCCAGACTTCAGTCATCCAGGGTGGCTTCCCTTTATGCCCAGGAACCTGGAGAAAATGAGAGAGTCTCTGAAGGAGATGCAAAAAACCAGGGGGTTTGTTACCTACAAATGAAAAGATTTTCAATTAACCAAACAATTGTGGCTGAAACACTGCAACATGACACTAAGATCTAAGACTTTGTAGACCATACAAAGACATTTACATCCAATGCAGGGAGGGAGATTTTGTGTGTTTGCTGATCCTGAGCTAATGGGCTGGCAGAAGGACAGGTCTATATAACAAGGATTCAGTGCCAAATGAAAATACCTATAGAGCTTGTGTACCTAAGCTGCCGAATGTGCACCATGAAAACAGACTTCAGCCGTATGGATTTCCACTAAATCTCTTTTCTTCCCTGTTGTTTCCAGTGGTGAAATGTCAGCTAATAAAAGAAATCTTGTTGTTAGTTAGTAAGTGTTGTGAGAGGCTTATTCTTTCTCTTTGCTTGAAGTAGTTATATCTTCTTTACTGCATAAGTCTGTTTTTATATTCCTTGTAGTTGATCAATCCAGAAAAAAAAAAAAACAAACAAACAATGAAAAGTAACTATATCTACTGAGGAGAAAAAAACAACTAAAATAATTAAGACATCTTGTAAATAATTATATCTGGAACTGCAGGCATCACTATAGAAAATGTCAGTAATAATCTGTAAAACTAAGTGCATTATTTCCTTGTGTGCCAAAGTGTATATTAGCACTAGGAAGCAAAAGTGAAGTAAAAAATTTGCACAGCCTCAGGCAACATCAAATTTTTGTATCTTCTGTGTGCTCTGATCTGTTAACTTTCTTAAGCACTAAATGTCTTCCTATTGATTTCACTGCACTTTGTGTCAGAGCTTGAAAGTGATTTGAGGTTTTTGAAACTACCACAAGGATTTATTTGAGATGTTAAGCAATCAAATCTATTATTTAGTCTTGACAGTCCCAGTGTCAGTGTTTCCCCCCCCACCCCCAAATGCCTTCCTGTCATTTCTTTCTTTTCTATTCATTAATCTTCTGTCATTTTGTGTTTAATGTGCGTGATTGAATATACTTCCTGTTCTATATGGAGTCTCAGAGGTAAGGCTGAACGTGTAAAAAATTGGTTTGTATGTGCCTTTAGGAGCACAGCAGAGCAGTGACAAGATTTTGAGGTTGGATTTGTCTGTGTCCTAGAGGGCTGATCCACACCTTATGGAGTCTGGAGATACTTCCTGGTCTTTCAGCTGGACTGCAATTATGAAAACAGGGATGTCTTCAGTGTTATTTTTAAAAGCTGGATGCAACTTCTGTTTTCTGATAGGGGTCTGAGCACTAAAAACTTTGGTACCATTTTTCTGTCTCTTGATGCTGGCTTTGAATAAGTCCAGGCACAAGGCAAAGCAAGATTTAAGTCAAAATTAACTTGTTTTGAAGGTGTACTGTAAGAAGCTGTCGCCTGCGGTTGAGGAAGATTTGCTCAGCAGAAAATGGGAAAAGTTGTCCTGAGAACTTGTTTTACTTTTCCCCTCCCATATGATTCTCTAGTCACTGCCAAAAGAGTTATTCTAATAGTTTGTTTCAAAACTTGAGGTCCAGGTCTCCTCTCACTTAGAGTTCTAGTGTTGGTGGGGACGAGGTGCTGAGGCCTTTCAGGATGACAAACTGCTGATAGAACAGTAGGTCAGGTAGCAAACAGCAGGAGAAAGTGCTTGAGGTGATGGGAGATGGATGTCTTTGCACATCTCTGTCAAAAATACTGGTGTGAACTTAGCATCCTCTAAGAGACATCACCTGAAGTCCCACATCTTGCAAAGAATAATTTGGCCTCAGGGATTCTACCGAGTACTGTAAATTGCACCCTTTTTTTTTTTAGAGAGAGTTAGATGAGAGAGCTGTATGGTTGTTCTGTGGTGTTCTTTTGTGCAGCATATTTGTACGTGGCAGGACTGTATTTCCTTCTAAATTTTTCTTTCCAGTCTTCCTGGCCAGCCTCACTTCCTCACAAATCCATCACAGATCTGTCTTGGAGGGAATATATAGGTACCTCAGTGAAGTAGGTGTGCTATGTCTTTAGAGACTTGTGTTTCTTTGCCAAGCACAGGGCTTCACCCCCTCCAATTGCATTTCCTGGAACACAGTTAATTCTTTGGGACTTTCTTCAGCTGACTGTGGCATTGCATAACTGGGTTTTGTTGGCTTGGTTTGTTTTCTTTTTTTCATACTCCCATATTATAGGGAATGAGTAAGAGCAAGTAATAAATTTATGATAGCTTTTAAAAGGCAAATTAGAAACATATGGGTGGTCAAATAAAAGTCAATGGAGTAAAATAATGTACTTTTTTTACTATGGCTAATATTACCATAACAGTTTTAATTTTCTGAGTTCCCTCAAGGCTTATAACAAGGCTGTAACTCCTGTGTGTACTCTAAGGTGATTGCCCATCAAGGAGGACTCAAGAAAATTGCTGCTTATTTGAATACTACTCTGTTAGTCAGTTTGCATTAGGATGGATCAAACAAGGCAAATCACATTCAGAAGCAGGAACCCAGGTGAGGCGTGCTCATAAATAGAATTATTTCTACAGTTACTGGGGTCAGAAAAGTTCTCACCTCATTGAACTGTCTCTGCTATGTTGATCCAGAGAAAAAGTCAACAGGATTTAAGTCAGGATTCCTGTGAAGGAAATCCTTAATGATCTGTAAAAGTTTGTGTCATGGAACTTTCTGAAAAATGTGAAATTTCCCCCCTTCCCTGCGAATCGCTCGTTCTTCCTTCTGATTGGTGGTGCAGAGTGCAGGATTGCTTTGCAGTCCCCAGCACAGGATGCTGATAATATCCTATTAAATGGCTGACCTTGTGTCATTTGCTGCTCCTCAGGTATTCAACAAGTGTTTTCTAAGAGATAACCCCTGGAGTTCTTGAAATTCAGTAGTGGTATCAAATAATTAACTGAAGGTCAGAGACAGTCCCTGCTACATCTAATTTGTAAGCAACTGTTGAGGAGAAGCTGCACGAGGTGTACATGCTAATGAAGATCTCCATTTCAGACCATGTTAGAAGAGTCCTTGGGGATAATAGTGGCAGGAGTTCAGATGTTTAGGAAACTGTAAATACAGACTGACTTCAAGAAGGTGCTTCTGTCAGTGTGCTTAATGTAAAGTTTATAATCACTGAAGACATCCAGTTCTGCACTCAGATATAAGCATATGCCATGTCCCATTCAGGTTAGAAGCTGCAAGTTCAAACATGTGCTTTGCTGCCTTAGGATGTGGCAGTCTGCAGAAAATCACTTTACAAACAGCAAGAAAGTAGGTTCCATTTCAGGAGAAATGGTAGGGTCCCTCCTTAGCTGGAAATCTTGTGCTAGACCCAAGGGAAGCATGTTTGCAATGACCAGTTATGCTCAGCTTCTAAATAAAAATCCTTGAGAATATGATATAAATCAATAAATTTAGGTTACAGCATTGCCAAGCTGAAGAAAACAAAAAAGAGGAATTTTTAATTAATATAGGAATGTTAGTCTGTTTGAGATCTCTCATAAGTTAGCATGGTTCCAAAGGTAGTTTGTTCAGATATACATTTTTGGTTTTATCTTCTTTTATATACACCCAGGTGTCTTAAAATGCCCCTTGGGAAGAAAAGTTTGAAAGCATGTATAACCAAGGACATTGTGCCCTATAGTTTCAAGAAAAGTTAGATTACGTGGCTTTAATAAGACTCAATCTTTAGATTTATCTAGATCTATTTCTTTAGATTCTTAAAAAAATTAAAAGTATTTATTCATGGCATGCTAAGAAAGCCTATTTGAACTGTCTGAACAGTCTGCAAGTTGTAAAACAGATCACTTAATTAATTTTCTCAAGATTTTAATTGGGTAAAAAATAATTAATTGTTGAACTGATTCATCTGACTTAGTGTTTAGCTGAAAAGTCTCTAGCAATCCAAAACAAAATTTCCATTGGCGAAATGACACATTGTCTTTGACCAGCAGTGGATTCTCTTGCTCACACATAGGAAGTCTTTGGTGAGGGAAAACAATTCAGCCTTACTTTCTCTTGTATTGGGTGTTTCTGAGTGCTTTTGATGTGCTATTTATCTCCAAAGGAATTTTGCTGGACTTGTGTATAATTGTATGTCTCTATATAATGGTGCCTTTCTAGGTAACCAAATATTTCCCACACTTTCTCTGTATCCTAATATGTATCTAACAGAACACTGATGATAAGTGATTGGGCAAATAGATTTTAGATCAAATCTTTGTGATTTTCCGTCCCTAATTCTCTTCAAGACCACACTGGTTCCACACAGGAACTAAATCTTATATTTTTCTGAAAAAGGTACATAGAGATTATGAAAAAAGGAGTAGCTTTGATAGCAGGGATTGTAGTTTAATCTAATTTTGGACTGTTCATCTGTAAAACAAACACAGCAGTAGACAAAGAGGGTTTTTCACTGTTTGTTTCAGCTTTGTGATCCTTGCTTACCTGTGATAACTCTCCCGTTTTGCCCAGCACACAGCAACAGCAAACAGCAAAATACATCCAGCAAGGAGCATCACCTGAAGAGTATTGTCAGGAAAGTGGCCTGTGCAGGTGCCATCCTGCCTGTGTGGGGCTGGTTTGCTCAGAGACAAATCATCAGTGAGGTTGTGTTGAGATTAGGGGACACAGCACATTGCTCTGCTGTCCCCAGATGGGGCTCGTGCTCCACGATGGCTCAGCGTGAGGTGAGACAGTGTGCAGTTCCTTCATATCCATTGCAAGTGTCCATGAAAAGTGTTTTTCATGGGATAATTGATAAGATGGGAAAAAGAAGAAAGGACAGAAGCACCCTGAAGCAATTAGAGGGAAAGGAAGAGATGGATCAGCTTCACATTTGACTCTTGGTGCAGTTAACATTTGAACAGCTGAAGTTTGTGGGGATTATTCCAAGTCACACATAGTGTTCTACCTACCTGCAGGAATCAATCATATGGCTATTGGTGATAAAAAAAAAAGAGGTGGAAGGTGGAGGAACATCAGTTTCTTTCATTGTAGGCTGTTTGGCTTCTTTCCTTGCCCCATGTGACACAGGATGATGAAGAGAGTGCAGATAAAAGTACAGGAGCTTCAGACCTGTCAAAGAAGACACTATACTTTCTGACAACAAGACAGTAGAATTATATGTGCAGTTGTTAGTATTTTCTTTTCTTTTGTCAAAACTAATTTGAAGAGAAGGCACAGGCTAGTGCTAGGTCACTGCCATACCTTTAGAAATTTGTGCACTGTGCACAGAACAAGTTGAAGAACTGAAATATTTCCCTGCCTGAGGTGAAAAAGAAGTCTTTGTAATTCCATCCAAGAGTGGTCCTTTTAAACAACAGAGAGACTTGCAGATAAATTAGGGCCATCCACAGAGAAAGAGTAGGGCTATGATTCACCACACCCTCTTGGGATACCCAGCTGTTACAGCAAGATTGCATCTTAATGTTTGATATCTATTTCTGTAAACCTGTGTGACAGTGCAGATGAGCTTTGACTGAGAGCCCTGTGTCCTGACATAAATGGGCAAAGATCTAACCTGTCTGAGCAACTGGAGATTCAAAACTGAGTGCTGCTTTAACTGTGTAACCTCATATGCATCCTAAGGCGTGGGGAATAGTGATAAAGGTCTTTTAACTTCCTCGCCTGCAAGAATTTCACAAGCTGTAAGGTTTGCTCCCTAGAGTGCCAATGCTGCCTCACTTTAGGAAAGTTTCTTTTGCTGATTCATTGGGGATTTTTGTTTTTTTTTCCCTAGTACCTGTACAATATAGTTGAAGGAACAGACTCTTCCTCACACTACTGGAAATAAGAGAAGTGTGAACCAATTTGTGAGTTAGAGCAGTTATCTTCCCCACTCCAGGAATTATATTTTGTCCATAGAGCTGGTGTGGTTTTGCTGTTGGCTCAGTCTTGGCCAGCTGTGGTGATACCCCTTCAACTGGCTGGCAGGTTGCTTCACCCTGACCTTATCCAGCCCAAAGGGAGGAGCTACCAGCTCTCTGATATCTCCTCTAAAGCCACTCACAGTCAATGGATACATGAATCTCTGTGTAAGTCTGAGGAATATTCAGCAATATCTACACAGGATAGCTTCAATGTGCCTGGGACAAAGGCATGAGGAGATACAAAGGGTACCTTGTTTGTTAAAAGATCTGGGTCTCAAGCTGAACATCTGGAAAGGAAATAAAGGTTTTGCTTCAGCTTTCTGCCAAAATTGAGTTGGTGTAACTTGTTTGTTGTAGGGTTTTCCCTGTATTATTGGTCGGGCTTGGATACTAAAAGCAGCACTGTATAACCCTCATCCACAGACGCCAAGTCTTTAGGGAGTTGGGTAAGAAGCTCAATTTCAGAGAACAGAAAATAAGGCTCACTAATGCTGAGCCCAGATTTTCAAGAGCTGAAGGGGATTTTACACTGAAATTCCTTTGAAAATCAAGTGTAATGAGCACCTATTTCTTTAATAGCTTTTGAGAATTACCCCTTAATAATTTGTGTGGCAAGATTCTTGGAAAAAGTCAGTAAAAAGGACTCCAGTCATGAAGGGTTCATAAGTATTTCACTATGTTCATAAATTTCCTAATTTTTCTTATGTAGAAGTCAAGAAGCAGGTGTATAATATTTTTTTCTGTCTCACCACTTGGTCTGTGGTAAATGTCTCATCTGTCAAACGGATTTCTCTCTCTTTCCACCCCTACAGGAAGAACTGAGGGGTGTAAGCACACGAGGGGAGAAAGAAATTACTTTAATTCAATATACCACTTTAGTTCTCTAATATTCAATCATCTTAGTACTTTACTGGGGAGAATACCCCATACATGAGGCATCAAAAGGTGGATAGCTACATGGAGTGGATGCTGTCACCAGCAGCACTGGGAGACTGTTACTTTGCAGCATTTAAATGCCCTTTAGAATCATGCTTTATTATAGCATTAAAGGAATAATGCAGTCCTGGCTCATACTGGCAAACATCAAAAGAGTAATCCCAAATCCTGTCACAATGCAGTGAATAATCATGATGAGTTATGTGGGCTGCTGGATACTTTTCCTGCTGAAGCAGGAAAGCTTCAGCCTCTGGCTCTGCATTACATTTACCAAAGACCTGCCTGGGTCTATCCTGCAGAAGTGCCCCCTCAAACAGAGGTTTTTATGGGAAATCCACCCCTTGGAAGCCCCGTGTTGTTTTACTGTGTGCCTGCCACATTGGTAGAGGAAATAAAGCAACTGGCTGGAGGCAGAACTGCTGGGGGAGCAGGAGCAGGAAGATGTGTGTGTCTGTGAGAGGGCCAAGAAGGTAGAAAACCAGAGGAAACAGAGCAGGAGGCAGTGAGTTTTGGTGTTTGTCTGTGCCCTGGGGAACAGCTGACAGATGGCAAAGAGAGTGGGAGCTGGGGAGCCTGCTTGTAGGGTTCTGCAAGTAAGAACCGGCTTGCAAGATGCCAGTCAGGACTAATGACATATGTCAGGCAATGCTGGGGCATTTCAGGGATCCTGCTCTGATGGTGATGCAAAGGAATTCAGGCTGGCACCGGAGCAGAGTTTCTCCATGAATAACTCAACACCTCGTGCTGCTCCCTGGGAGCAGGATGTTGCAGTGAGATGGGCATGTGCTATACTGCGCTCTTGCCTCATAGCAAGGACTTTAATAGTCCTAGGGCCAGTCAAAATAGCAGCTTGTCTGTTCCTAATCAGATCTAATATTTAATTTCAGTTCTCTAAAATAGACATGAAAGGAATACAGAAATTGTCATTACGGTTTATACATAAAATCATACCAGCTGCTTATCTGTAGCAATGCTGGTTGTTTTCAGGTGCTGTGAGAAAGAATAAGCAGCTCTGCAGATGATGAATAGGCTAATGAAGTCAGGGAAAGCTGCATAATTAAGCAAGGTTGAGGTAAAAACACAGCTATTTTGGAAGAATTCTAACTTTAACAAGGCCAAGATTTTACCTCAGGTCTTCATGGAATAGTTTACCACCAAAGAATTTCTTTTTTCCTTAGCCCTGAAGGATGAAGGCTTATAGCCTTAATTTTATTTATCCCTTCTTATGTAACCATGAATGCTCTCATTAGCCGTATAAATGTCTAATATTCTTCAAATGCTGGTAAACCCAGCCACTCATTAGTAGCCCAAGGGCAAAATAATTCTTTTCACCAGGGCTACATATTTATAAAGTTTGAGCCTTGTAACATTTTTCTCTTAGGTGGGCCAGGAATATGCTTAATTCATTGCCATATGGTTAAAAATTATTATTAAATAGTTTTAAAAGTTTAGCTATTGGAAAACATCTGCATTGTGTTCTCTGGAGCTTTTTCACATGAGAAATAGTTGCAAGTATTCATTGAGATCAACTTATGTGGGGGTTTCTGGCACACCTTTCAAATTTCCTGCAATTTGAAGAATATCCCATACGTTTCTGTGGGGCTGATTTGCTTGCCTTCCACATAGATCCAATCTCCCTCACTTTGCTTGCCGAAAACTATTTCCACTGTGAATTTAAAAATATGGTAGCAGGATTTTCACAATAAAAGAAATGGCCTTCTGTTTCTCCATGGCCCTTATTTTACAGTGTTTCATTTGGAGTTTTCAATGCATGTGTTTTCTCACATTTAGCCTCTGGCAGGTTTTTGTGTGTGATTTATGATGTAGTCAACATGTTTTGACCACACTCCAGCTGATCAAGAAGAAGCTATTATAAAGAGAAAAGATGACTGCGTAAGGAAAAAAAAAAAAAATCATAAAAATTTAAATAAATTTTATGGTAGGGGTAATAGATTTGTTCAAACACTGCTGTGTGAGGGCTCTTGGTAAACAGCTCTGTCATTGAATGGTTGTGTGATAACAGGCAAATTACTTCACTACAAATATTGTTTTTCCTAATCCCACTCATGTCTTCCCTGTCAGCACTGATGGCTTCAGAGGCAAGATGGGCTGTTTGCTCCTGTAGTGCCTGCAGTGAGGCTCGGGGTGCAGACCCAGGAGGCAGCTGAGGTGGTCACAGCTCACTGAAATGAAAGAGTGAGATCCCTCTCCCTCCTTGCTTGGCTCTAGCACTCATCTGTTTGCATGGGGAGCCAATTTGCCTCCCTAACCCAGCTTTGCTTTTTGCCAAGGTAATTTTCTTCTCTTTTATTAAATGGAATTGATGGGATCAGACCTGTGCCACAGCTGTCTCAAGGTAAAGCATCGGCAGTGCACGGCATGGAAATAAGGGAAAAGCAAGAGAGGGCTGGATGATAAGTTGCTGATTTGGTCTGAAAACTGCTGTAATCTGTGTAATGATGAGAGCTTTCTGCATTTCTCTACCCCAGTACAAACTTCCATTGTGAGCTTGGATGAGCAATGCCATGCTCTTCTGCCCAAGATCTGAGTTACTACAGCGGGGTGAGAACAGACAGGCTTCAAAATCAATGGTGTGGCTGTAAGCTGTTTGTTGAGAGTTGGAAGAATTCAGAGCACTGTTTGTTACTATATCAACACAAACCAACATTTTCAAAAATACTTGCTTTTAAGTAGAAATCCGAGTTTCCAAATATTCAATCATCAGCACTTCACCTCCCTATTTCTTCTAAGTTTGTTATGTTTTATCAGTGATAGATAACTCTGAATTTAGGTTGTTACCATATGTGGGTCAGATTATATAGATTTTGGAGTGTGGCATCAGACTGGCAGGTTTGACAAACCAGGCCACTGTTTTGACAGAGATGTCTTTTTATCTTCCTTTCTGGGCTGAAACTCAATGCTTGTCACAGAGATGTTCCTTTAGCAGTCTCAGAAAGGAGCTGAAAGCTGTCAAATAAGAAACTACAGTGCCACGGCTTCGTGAGGCTAATGTGACTGAGGAAGGGGACAAGGCATCCTGGCAGCAAGTGTTTCTGCCCCTGCTAGTGTGGATGAGCTCTTGGCTGTGTACCCTCTCCTCTCTGTAATGTACAGATGGCCAGGGGTGAGATGCTGTGTTTTGGCAGATGACAGTGACACAGAGGGGTGTACAGACNAAATTTAAATAAATTTTATGGTAGGGGTAATAGATTTGTTCAAACACTGCTGTGTGAGGGCTCTTGGTAAACAGCTCTGTCATTGAATGGTTGTGTGATAACAGGCAAATTACTTCACTACAAATATTGTTTTTCCTAATCCCACTCATGTCTTCCCTGTCAGCACTGATGGCTTCAGAGGCAAGATGGGCTGTTTGCTCCTGTAGTGCCTGCAGTGAGGCTCGGGGTGCAGACCCAGGAGGCAGCTGAGGTGGTCACAGCTCACTGAAATGAAAGAGTGAGATCCCTCTCCCTCCTTGCTTGGCTCTAGCACTCATCTGTTTGCATGGGGAGCCAATTTGCCTCCCTAACCCAGCTTTGCTTTTTGCCAAGGTAATTTTCTTCTCTTTTATTAAATGGAATTGATGGGATCAGACCTGTGCCACAGCTGTCTCAAGGTAAAGCATCGGCAGTGCACGGCATGGAAATAAGGGAAAAGCAAGAGAGGGCTGGATGATAAGTTGCTGATTTGGTCTGAAAACTGCTGTAATCTGTGTAATGATGAGAGCTTTCTGCATTTCTCTACCCCAGTACAAACTTCCATTGTGAGCTTGGATGAGCAATGCCATGCTCTTCTGCCCAAGATCTGAGTTACTACAGCGGGGTGAGAACAGACAGGCTTCAAAATCAATGGTGTGGCTGTAAGCTGTTTGTTGAGAGTTGGAAGAATTCAGAGCACTGTTTGTTACTATATCAACACAAACCAACATTTTCAAAAATACTTGCTTTTAAGTAGAAATCCGAGTTTCCAAATATTCAATCATCAGCACTTCACCTCCCTATTTCTTCTAAGTTTGTTATGTTTTATCAGTGATAGATAACTCTGAATTTAGGTTGTTACCATATGTGGGTCAGATTATATAGATTTTGGAGTGTGGCATCAGACTGGCAGGTTTGACAAACCAGGCCACTGTTTTGACAGAGATGTCTTTTTATCTTCCTTTCTGGGCTGAAACTCAATGCTTGTCACAGAGATGTTCCTTTAGCAGTCTCAGAAAGGAGCTGAAAGCTGTCAAATAAGAAACTACAGTGCCACGGCTTCGTGAGGCTAATGTGACTGAGGAAGGGGACAAGGCATCCTGGCAGCAAGTGTTTCTGCCCCTGCTAGTGTGGATGAGCTCTTGGCTGTGTACCCTCTCCTCTCTGTAATGTACAGATGGCCAGGGGTGAGATGCTGTGTTTTGGCAGATGACAGTGACACAGAGGGGTGTACAGACATGCAGTTTGTTGCTAACCAATATACAAACTTCCTAGATGCTGTCATCCTTTGCAGATGTTCACCCTCTGAATTTTCCAATGAGCAGTATGAGATTTCTCCGTTCCCAGTATGCAAAGCAGCAGCTCACCTGTGACCAAAATTTGTGTGGTGCTTTAGAGCAGCCAGTTGTGCAGAGGCTGCTGATTAAAGATGCTTTTGAAAACATACAGCTGTTGTCAAATGTGGCTGATGCAGGTTTCAGAGCCATTGCATGCTGTGGGAACAAATCCCTTGCTGGTTTTGGCTGAAACACCATCACCTCTGCTTCTTGCCCACAGCTGGCCCTTGCTGGCTCACCAGTCCCCCCATGCTGCTGGTGGAGGGAGCTGAGCAAAGTGCTCCCTGTCTTGCGTCAGGAGAATCATCTGCACCAGTACAAGTGGCCTTTGGGCCTTTCAGAAACACAACCGAGTGTGTCCAAAGTGGATTCAGGGATTCTCATGCTGCCCCACTGGCTGGCACAGCTGTGGGGATGAGCCCCAGGCAGAAAACGCTCACAGACCAAGGGAAGACCTCCCCAAACCCAGTGCCATGTTCGTGGAGGCACATGGCCATCATTTGCCTCAGAACTCGCACTTCTGGGCAGTGTAGTCGAGCCAAAATGTGTTTAACTCCGGAGCACACAGCCTGAGAGCTGGGACGTGTCTCTTTAGCTCATCCCATGGGCAACCTGTCTCTTGCTCATTAATTGAGCTGTGTCTGGTTTAGTGTTTTAAGCTTGGAGAGAAAAGGCTCATGAATCTGGACACAAAGGTCTCAGCCCAGTGCTGACATTTCACTGAGGGTTCTCTGGCACCTTTTTTTCTCTGTTAAGGGCTGCTGTGCCCTAGAGACAATTTTCCTATTACATAGAAGAGTGTTACTATAATTTTCTCCTGCAGTATATATTCCAGTCCACAAAGAAAAACCACAGCTGTATTGACCATTATAGTTCCTCTGAGTTTTCCTCCATAAACCACAACCAAATTTAATTAACTATTTAGGAAGTACAACCTCTAAACACACTTCTAGTTTCACAATTTTTTGTTACATCCCGTAGTGAACAAGATGGAGAGAAAGGATTATTTAAAAATAGCTTCGAGGTAACACGTTACTGCAGTAATTTCAAACAATATGAAGGAGTCATTTGGAATGACAGCTTTTATTACTTCCTCTGTTGGTAAATTAGGGGATAAAAAGCAAATGATTGAAATGAAGCAAGAAATATTTTTCCAGGTGTTTGCAGATGATATACTAAATAATTTAGTAGCTGGGAACAGTGTGTCATGTAGTCATTCAGCAGAAAGAAGAAAATTGAGCGTATAAAATTCCCCCAGCTACTGTTCTGGTCTTACTGATGTTTGATGATCAGCGAGGAGATGGAAAAACAGTGACAAATCTGGCCAGTATAGTTGCTGTTTCATTACAGTATGCATTTTCTATTTGAAAATATACAACAGAGAGGCCCTCAGGTCTCTCTCTAATATCTTCCTGTTGCTCTAATTTTTTCTTCTTTAACAATTACAAGTTCTTCCAAATTATTTGCTACATGTGCACACTGATTTTACATCGTTTCCTTCCTAGAGGCCTTGTCTTTCCCTAAGTATGGGATATGTGTTTTGTACTCATTAACATCTAGTTTTGTCTTTGATCTTAGCTAATATCTCTACTACAAATTGCTTCTTGCTCCTAGACTGGGCTATAACATCTTTTTTAAGACATACAATTATGAGTATATAAGAGTGAGGTATCAGCCAGCAGATTTTCATTTGCATCACTTTCATCAGGAAATAACATCATAATGCCACTGCAGTTTTGGTGCAGGTCCCAGTCTAGCACAGATAAAATAGCTTATGGCTCGAGAGATTCATATTAATTCAAAACAGTTTGGTTAATGAAGACAATCAACACCATTGTTCGTTTTAAATAGGAGAGAGTGGTGATGATGATGCAGACTACAAGTGGGTAAATAACTTTCATGTATTTGTGCAATTTACTAACCCACTTGTAGCTTGAATGACTATGTAGTTCATTTAATTTGAGCACCTTTCTCAAAAAAAAAAATCTACAAATGGAATAGGCCCTTCTCAAACATGAATGTCAGTTGCTATTGTTGGTCAGAGGGGTCATCTCAGTCTGAATCTGCACATGGTTTGTGAACAGTCTGTTATGGAAGGTTTTATTCATTGAACTGTCTTCAATTTTATATGCGCAAACAAAAGAGTTTTTTGGGTTAAGGATTTTAAAATTAGATTTGCACCTCGGCTCAGCTTCAGAGTATCCAAACTACTGACAAATTGGGGCATTGGACTCTGAAAAGAAACTTCTGTGAGGTGATGAGAAACTGAAAATTTCTGGTTTCATATACTTGCGATTGCCTGCTGTAATTGAACAGTTTATCAAGAGAAGTTGTGTTATATCCATTTGCGGGGGTTTTCAAGATGGTCTCATTTGAAGTGGGAGGCTGGACTCAGAGGTTACTTTCTAGCAATATTTCTGTAGCTTTGTGATTTAAGGCATTTGGGATTACCTAAAAATGAATGGTCAGTTCTTCAGAATTTGAAACTCGCTGTTTTCCCCTCTGAGTGTTGCCTGCTGTGATGTAGTGCTGGAAACTCCACAAAAGAGAGAATCTGAATTTCACTCGTTCTCAGTTTTCCTCTTTAAAGCTTGTCTGATTGCATAAGTGTCATGTGTTTACATGATGCATCTGCAAGCAAAGGAACATTTGCACAAAAGTCAGGAGTGAACAGGTTTTAGGAGACAACTAGATACTTTTAGGGATTTTAACCTTTGATAGTTTACGCAGAACAGAAAAAAATACTGGATTAATCTAAGTTTCTCTCTGTCATTGAAAATGTTGGAAAATCATGATCCACAGCTCAATAATTCAAAAGGAACGAGTTAAGATAATGGTTTGATTTTCCTTTTCTTTTTTGTCTGTATTAATTCTGAGTTTCTGAAGTTCATTTCCTGTTCCCTCCCGCTCCCCTCCCCTTCAGCTTTTCAATGCTTTTAGAAATGTTATTCCACTATAAAAATTAGATAGCTTTACCTTTTAAAAAAATTGTTTTATTTTATTCTCTTTTTTCTTCCTCTGATATGGATTATTTGCTGTGAAGCAAATACTGTAGTCGTTTTGGTAGTCACTCTGTATTTTACAAATTCACTTTAGTACAGGTTTACTGATTTAGATTGCATATGGATGTGTACAGAAGCGTGGCTGAGTGAATGGAGAAATTATACTCCATTCATCTGGTCTGTTCCATCAACGTTTAGTGCTTTTTATTTTTATTTTAGTCCAGTGCTTGGAGTAAGCAGCAGCCCCAGCCTTCGTCCTCCCAGTACAGTAAACTGCAACGAGACCGTTGGTTGCACAAATAATTGTTTTCTCATCTCTAGAGCACTTGGCTTCTGACCTCACAACTGACAAAAATTCCTGAAGACTTGCTGCTGCTGGGCTTCTTGGGGCTCTAAGTGCTGTCCCGGCACAGAATTTGCATTAAGTACTTTGAAGCTCTTGGAAGAAAATATTTCATTTTAGAAAGCAGCTGAAATAAGATCAACCTTGGTGTTTGTGCGTTCATAAGAAACATGTTGTTTTCCTTAAATGTAAGGAATTGGCCTGACATTTTCACAGGCACCACTGTGATTACAAGGCAGAAGTTTCCAAATATCACACCTGAATTATATTCAGTTCCAAGCAGCTATTGCATTCTCTCCTCTGAACTGTGTTTTGTTAAACACACATTCAGGTCTCAGAGCAGTTGGGGGAAAAATGTGTTCCTATTCTAGAAACGGTGTTCTAAGAACAGAATTTAGATAACCTTCACCCAAAAGACCTTTCTAAACCAGCTGCATAAAGAAAATATGATAATGTGTGTAAAAGGAGTGCTGAGGCTCATCTTGCTCTGGTTGCATGCAGATCAGCTTTGCAGTTGTCCTCATATCTCCACATGTATTTAAATTACTTCTCTCTTCTTTGACAAAATCTGGTTGTGCATCTCACTGGAAATCTGAGGTCCTGGTTTGCATTTCTACTTTGTTGATAAGTTAGAGGCTCATAATTTTAGGCAAGGATGTTGTTCTCCCCTGTTATAGGGCAATATTTCGGACAAAAAGCACACTTCAGAGTTTATTAAGGGAGCCAGAAAGCTCCTGTTTTCTTTAAATTTATACAAGTCTCTTTGCAGACAAGCTGCACCCATGTGCCTGAGTTTGCCGCTTTCATTTCCTTTCATGCCTGCTGCAAGAACTTTAAAAGTCAAATTTTGACTTATATTGGTAGCAGTGGCAAATCGAAAAGCACTTGAAACACACAAAGTGGTCTGAGGTTTTTGCTTTGCAGAGGAGTCGGGCTATGAAGTAACTTCTGAGTGGTGAAAGATATCTCTGTACGTTAAAACCCAAGCTGCCAAACTACCTGTGAGCTGAGGGAGTCTGCTTCTGATCTACACACCAGGTTGCCCTCTTGATCTGCCCCTGCCTCTGATCCCATCTGTGTTACTTTTGATGCTTATTTTTCCTATGGATCAATAGTTTTAGAATGTGGATGTCTGGCAGACTGCTTCAGGCAGATCCTTACTGCTCCTTGACAAAAAAAGAAAGATGCCAAGCTGAAATGTGGCAGGAGATGAGGACAGCAGTGAGAATAAGGCTGAGATAGAATGAATGAGAAAAAGAGGGCTAACGTGGACTAGGTATTGCTGGTGTCTGTGTTAGAGGAAATCTGATAAGGCTACTGTATTGCCCTTCCTTAATAAAGTTGTAATAAATTCCTGTGTAACAATTAGTTACTTGTTGCCTAATTAAAAAACTTGGAACTTGCAATTTTCTTCTTAGTCTATGCATATATGCATATTATCCTCCTTCTTCTTCTGGGAGAGATAATTTAAATAGCAATGTTGTTAAAGTAGATTTGAAGGGATCATAGAGGGCTTTTACAACCCTTAATCAAACAGGAACAGTTTCCTGTGGATTTTTTTTTTTTTTTAAAGAAATAGATGCTGGTTTGCAAGTCCAATTTTGAAGCAGTGAGATTCTTTAGAACTTCTCTGCTCATTAAAAAGCCAAACTTGCTTTGGTGAAAAACAGCTCTCTATCTTCTTTCAGGGAAGAAAGGCGGTGATTGAGGAAAGAGAGGGAAAAGTATAAATCCAACATTCCTTCTGTAATTCTCTCACTTATGAGCTATTAGTGTTTTAAGTTAGGGTGATAATTGCTGTGCCTGTGTTTTCCATGGATAAAGCACAGTATAGAGCTTTTCACCATCACAGAAGTGTAACCACCTCTGAGATGGGAGACTGATCCCCGACTGTGGATGACAAAACATGTTCCCATCCCAGGGAATGCTGGTATATCATCCTTGTCATTTCAAACACCTCTTGTAGTCTTCATCCCACCTCATCTTGTGCTTCCTCACAACACAGGCAAATGAAAATAGCTTTTCCTTTATGCCCTGGATAAGGGGCTATGTGGGTATTCTGTTATCAAAGGTCATGCACACAGTAACCTCTTCTCTCTCCTTGGTCTCTTGCAATGGACAAACTCAATATTTCTCTGCATAAAAAAGGCACAGCAAACATGATATTTTATATCAAAGGCACCATTGCCTGGTTCTTCATCAGAAATAACAAGGTATTGTAGGAGCTCAGATCCTTATTGATTAAAGCCCTTTCAGGACTGCAAGCAAACACTTGAAGAGCATTTGTTACTTTCTATGGAACTGAAAAATGTTCCCATAAATATTTGTCCTTGATGGTTAGAAAGAAAATCTATATTACCACAGGTCGTATTATTCCAGGACGTATTTGCTTAGTGTTTCTAAAAGTAAAGTGTGACAAACACATATGCTCTTGTGCCCATATAAGCTGACTTCGAATTGGACTTTTTCCAAAGGTCAAAACCTCATTGCTGACGCAAACTTGCTAACAGCTGCAGGGGTAACAGCAATTTTGACTTATCTTGTGCAAGCACACATGATATTGACCCAAAATTTGCATGTTTGGAGATCCGTTAAAAGCTTAAAATATGGTATTGTAATTGTTAAGAAGAAACATACTAAATGCTAACAAAACCTGCAAGCTGCAGCAGAATAACTTAGGATACGGTACAATGAGTATAACAATTCTATTTGTATAAAATATAATCAAAAGAATTGATTATACCGAAAGAATGAAAACATGAAGTGAATGGACATGATTTAGTCTTTTCTATTTCAAATATTTTCAGTTCCCAGGAGACAGAGGGCTGGAAATGTTGGTTACCCTGAAATCTACATTTTCTACGTACTGCTTTCTCACAACTTTTCACACACTTGCAATATTATTATGTCCTAATATATGGTGGGAAACTGTTATTTAGCATGATAAATGCTGCCCTTTGAATGTCAACTCTTATATACCTAAACTGTCACTGCAAGTAACACTCAATGCTTGTGTGAACCACTAGTAGTTTTCCCAGTAGTGAGCAGTGTATTACACTGGCACTTCAGAAACTGGATTTCTGTTTCCAGTTCTGGCACTGAAGTATAAGACCTTATAATTTCCTTTCCCCTGTGCCCTCTGTTTAGATTTGTGAGGTTTTATACCTAAGTATTATGGCTTATTTCGTACTTTAAAATGTCTATTCAATGGGCCTTGATTTCCTGCAATTACTTTAGAGGATCTCATAGTAGAAATGTGTGATAATGACTGTNACACTTGAAGAGCATTTGTTACTTTCTATGGAACTGAAAAATGTTCCCATAAATATTTGTCCTTGATGGTTAGAAAGAAAATCTATATTACCACAGGTCGTATTATTCCAGGACGTATTTGCTTAGTGTTTCTAAAAGTAAAGTGTGACAAACACATATGCTCTTGTGCCCATATAAGCTGACTTCGAATTGGACTTTTTCCAAAGGTCAAAACCTCATTGCTGACGCAAACTTGCTAACAGCTGCAGGGGTAACAGCAATTTTGACTTATCTTGTGCAAGCACACATGATATTGACCCAAAATTTGCATGTTTGGAGATCCGTTAAAAGCTTAAAATATGGTATTGTAATTGTTAAGAAGAAACATACTAAATGCTAACAAAACCTGCAAGCTGCAGCAGAATAACTTAGGATACGGTACAATGAGTATAACAATTCTATTTGTATAAAATATAATCAAAAGAATTGATTATACCGAAAGAATGAAAACATGAAGTGAATGGACATGATTTAGTCTTTTCTATTTCAAATATTTTCAGTTCCCAGGAGACAGAGGGCTGGAAATGTTGGTTACCCTGAAATCTACATTTTCTACGTACTGCTTTCTCACAACTTTTCACACACTTGCAATATTATTATGTCCTAATATATGGTGGGAAACTGTTATTTAGCATGATAAATGCTGCCCTTTGAATGTCAACTCTTATATACCTAAACTGTCACTGCAAGTAACACTCAATGCTTGTGTGAACCACTAGTAGTTTTCCCAGTAGTGAGCAGTGTATTACACTGGCACTTCAGAAACTGGATTTCTGTTTCCAGTTCTGGCACTGAAGTATAAGACCTTATAATTTCCTTTCCCCTGTGCCCTCTGTTTAGATTTGTGAGGTTTTATACCTAAGTATTATGGCTTATTTCGTACTTTAAAATGTCTATTCAATGGGCCTTGATTTCCTGCAATTACTTTAGAGGATCTCATAGTAGAAATGTGTGATAATGACTGTAAAAACAAGAAATGTGACACCCAACAATATCCATTTTAATGCCCTTGAGTGGAAGAACTTTTTTCTGGCTTTGCTGTCTGGGGCACAGCTTCACTCTTTCATTCCTGTTGTGTTGAAAGGAATATCAAAGTTGCATCTGAAATATAAGAACAGGAGGTAAAAGAGTGTGTAAAACAGGTGACAAAGAAAGGGCAAATTCATTAATGTTTTAGAAACTACATTTGACTCTCTAGGTGTCTGTGTGATAAGTTTATGCCTTGTGATTTTCATACCAGTCTTTTCTTTCTCTTTAATTGACAAACTTTGATGTGCTGCTTTTGTAAGAAAAATGTGCAAATGATTTCATTATGGGATTTTTAATTTCCCTGGCAGCTGTGGTACAGTCATATTGAGATGTTCAGATGAATTCCTGCCTCTTCCCTGCACAGGATCTCTTTGAGGTTATGGCCATAGGAACACACCTTGCACAGTAGTTGTTGCCAAGGCATTTTCCTTCTTTTTCTGCTTGTTGATGAATCGTCAGCCTCATCCAGATTATTTTTTTCCCAGACAATTACTGGACAGATTGGTTTCCTAAACTGTTTCCCATCTCTCTAGACTAAGAGTGTGACCAGGGTGACAGGGGGCAATATTGCCAATGCCTCTGACCGGCAAGCTTTGCTCCCAGTGGCAATCTGACAGAGACGTCACAGGACTGTATCTCTTTCCTTCCTGCCTCATCACAAAATCTGTACGTTTTCCTTCTTTAGTATGCAGTGCAACACTGATTTGCCACATTACTGCAACTCTTACAATCATTCTTGTCATAATCAGACATACTATAAAATCATTAGATTAATTAGAGTAACCTTGCAGTAATACAACTTGCTGTGGAATTACCACTGGAATTACATAAAACAGTTGTGTGCCAGGTTTGCCTTCTGCTTATTGTAGAAAAACAGAGTGCACTTAGGCACCCTCCCTTGTCAGAGCTGGTCCTCCTTGTACAAGACCAGCAATGCAGACAGATGGCGATGGCAAATTCTACCCAGGACTCAGTTCTTTTTCATTTAAACTGCGAGTCTCATATTGTTACTTGTTAAAAATCTCTATTTCTTGCATTTAAACTGAGGCTTGTTGAAAGACTTCTGCAAAATAGCTTGAAACTGGCCTGTCTCTTGCCTTAGCCATTCTTGTGACAGAACATTTCCTGAAGTTTTTTTGCGTGATCCTCTTTAAAATGCAACATTATTAATAATCTTTGGTCCTAAACTTGGACAGTGGTATAGATGAATGAACCATTTCTACAATGAGTGATCCAGAAACATGAGATGATAAAGAATTCCTTAATTTGCAAGCTGACTGTGCAATAGATTTATGCTTAGAGTCACACAGTATGTGCATGACTGTGAATTACTCTTGGGAGCCAACACTGCAGTTATGCAGCTGTGCTGAGTGGTAGGGAAAGTAAGGGGTTTTCTCAAAGATAATATGAAGCTGGAGAACAACTATTGCAAAGATATCTTGTGGAAGAATTCAGTCACAAAGTAAGGAGATTTCTGTAATAGTTACATGGTTCATATGGAGGAAGGATTGTCATAATTTTGAAAATGTATGACTTTCAGCTTCTATTTTGTTAGTTAACATTACAAAATTGTGTTGGCTGGATGAGATCCTGAACTAATAGCTCTTTTTCACATCTGTTTTGCAGTGTAATTTGTATTTAGCTCTTACCCAAGACATTATTCTCCTGTACTCTTTTGGTATTATTAAGAAATTATTATTCTAAGCACAGAACTAACTTTCGCTTGCAGAAAGAGCATCTTCAGGGGTTGCTATAGCAAATATTATGTTGAAATTCCCTTGATAGCAGTGAGATGGAGCCCTGTTAACATGCACAGAGTATCCTCCTCAGTTCAGAAAATGATGAATTATTTTGCTTGATTCGATTAATGCCCCAGATTATTTATTTCACCTCCATGAGAAAAATTGGTCAGGTATGAAAGAAAACTTTTTTCCCTGTTAAGCTGTATTATGTATAAATTCACTGGGAAAGTAGATGGCAGCATTTCAGGCAGGTAACGTTGTATGGGATCATAGGAAGCAACAGAAGCTTGTCTGGGTAGTTGTGTCTATCACAAATTCTTGCTTCCATTTCCTGAAGTGAATGGCAATACCTCAGTTTTTACTGTACTGCATCTCTGACAGGGTTGGTTATCGGGAAGTTTGGGGAAATCATGACCTGTGCCAGCTTAGACCCAGCACTGAGCTAGGTTTTGTCCAGTCTTTATGCATCCACATCTATGATTCTGTGGAGGGTAAAGTGTTTCTCTGCTTTTCCAGTGCTGTCTCCTAGCAAAAAGTTCCTGAAGTAGTAACAGCAAGCCAGAGCTGATGCAGCTGTGTTTGCAAGTAAGGGATGAGCCAGTGTTCCAGTAAAGCAAGTGCATTTCCTTGTCTCTGTGTTGCATGAAGACATGTTGTAGGGTCTTGACTTGTAAATGAGTGCATTCTGGACCTCACTGAACTGGCAAAGCACTAAATAATTAAAAGAAAATAAATGAAAGTGCTCTCTGCCAAACAGTTGACTGTACTACTGTAGATGTGGAAATAGGTCCTTCATTCTAAAAACAAAAACACAAAAGGGACTGTGCTTGCACGAAAACTTAACAGAACAATTTTTTAGAGATTAAAAGCCAATGAGTGAAGGCAGCAAAGATTTATCAAAAATAAGTCAACTTTTTCCTCTGATTAAGTTTAGGTAGGTGAATTTTCTTAGGTCTAATTCTCTGTAATTCAGTAAAGTGTGTGAGACAGTGACACAAGGATAGTTACTAAACTGGAAAAGAGAGAAATTAGTCATGGCTGAAGGAGAAATAACAATGTGTTCATCTGGAAAGGAAACTGCTGGACTGAAGGGTGATTACCATTGAATTCCTCAAGCATAGGCCTTGCTTGATACTTCCATTAATAAACTTATGACAAAGTATAGAAGCACTTGGAATAAATTTATCTCACAGAAAGATTGAAATACCCCACCAGAACTGGATGACAGCAATAATAAAAATTAGATGAAATTTAATGGAGCAAAGCACAGGGTCAAGCACAAAGGGACTTAGGAGCAGAACTTTTGCTACTAGTTCGGGTGGCTCCTAGTGGAGATGACAGCTGGAGAGAAAATCTTGGTGCTTTCCTTGAACACCATTTGATTGGGAGCCACCAATGTGTCAGAACAGATGCAAAGAGGTCTGAGAGGATGAATAAGGCAAAGGGAGATTGTATTATGCTCTGACAAAATGAAGTCTGAGAAGGGATATGAGTATTCTCTGCTGGGGATAAACCCAGGTAATTTCTGCTGCCTTCTTTATACAAGATGCCAAAACATGGAATAGAGCTGTTCATCTTCCCTCTATATGCAGTGAAAATGAAGGCCTGTCCATGGAAGAAGGGAATTTGTTACATCCAAGCTGATTCAGCACAGCTACAGCAGATTAAATATTATAGGGAATAACCTGCATTCTCCTCTTGATGACTGTTGAGCAAATAGCAGAACCAGACAGGATATTTGCATAACGGGATTCCCTGGTTATTTATTAACAAAATTACCTTGTCTTTTGAACTGCTTGCTCTACCTTGGTTTTAAAGCAGCACAATCAGTAAAGAGAGGTTATAAGTACTGGCTTGTATGGATCTCAAGTGAGGGACACCTGGGCAAAGAATAGGGTCTCAGTGGTGATCAAAATGAGAAGACTTCAGGAACCAGTTATGCTGCCAAATCAGGAGTCAGAGCTTTGCTGTCCTCAAGTGCCTGGTAAAGCTATTTCTTCATAAAATCCTTTCAAACACTTCATTTTAGATCGTGTTTAAGGCACACTTCAGTATTCCTTTCTACAGTAAGCATTAGATCTTTAGAAGCTTAGTGAATGTTTCCCAGTTAATACATTTTCTTGAGGGGCTCTTTAATCCTCACCTGTCAAGTTTTTGCTCCCTCCAAATGTGTCCAAGTACATAAATTCTATGAAAAGTCCACTGATAAATGGTTGGTATGTGTCTTCTTCTCCTGTATTTTTTTCCAGTAAGTGCTCTGTACATCTGGTCATTAGAACAATTTACTGTTCTTGGGTTCAGGTATTTCTTGTATTTTATCCCTGCATTCCTTTGTATTTCTCTAGCTGCCAGAAGAACAATTCTTTGCGAGTGGACTCCTTTCCCTACCAGCTCTCAGTTAGGGATCGGTCAATTTTTGTTTAAGGAAACAACTTTATAGGCTCAGCTTCTTTCACTTCTACTTTTTAATTATGGGGTCTAAGATACCTGGACATAACTTTCCATCAAGGCTACAACTATTTTCTGCCCCTATACCAACATCTTCAGTTTCCTTTTCCCTGTCTAAGCATTCTTTCCTGAGAGAACATCTAGTATGGAACTGCTCCACTGCTGAGCTGTTCTCCGTGCTCCTACCATGGAAACTACTTCCCACTGCCAAATGTCCAAATATACTAGCTTGCAGATGTTTTCTGACCTTCAAAACAGCTTCTCTTTTACAAGTAGTAATCATAAATATTTCAATAATAGTGAAACATAGTTTGTGACTGTTTCTGCAATTTCTCTTTTTTTTTCCCAGCCATCTTAATAATCTTCTGGAACTCATCAGAGCATCACTGAAGGTTATTTAAGAAAAGATATTTTAATTTGGGGCAAATGGATGCTCTTTTATCTGTATACAGTGCAATAAATGCTCTTTTTTCTGCATTTGTCACTTATGAGGAGTGGCATTGTGAAGGCAAATGCTTTAAAAAGTTCAGTGAGTTTGGACAGCTACAGCAATAGCAGTGATTTTAGATATGGAAAAGGCACCTTATAAATGAGACATTAAAAAGATCAATGTCTTTGGGTTATTTGGAAGGAAAATAAGACATGAGTTTAACAATCTAAAACAAGCTATGTGGAGAGGAGACATGATAGAAAGGGGTAAAGGTGTAATAATTTAGTGGATGGAATTTGAAGACTCTTAATCTAGAAATAAAGTGCAAATGGTTGCTAGGACAACTTACAAGTTGGTAGGGTTTTCATCACATTAGGGCCTTAAAGAAGGACAAGAGGTCCTTTTGAAAAGTCAGATCAGTCAGAAATAATGGGCTTCCCTTGGAAGCATGTTTAAGTCAATTTATGGTGGTAATCCTTTCTATCACTGTTCTTCTTGCTCTGCTCCCTATGCCCTTTTCCTCTGCTCTTTTTTCTTTCTTGAAAATAGGAATATTTGGCCAAGGCTTTATACATTAGCCTTAACACTGGAAAGGGAATTTTGAACTGCTGTACTCATCTCCATGTGTAGTAAGACAAAACCATGAAATGGCTTTGTGATGTGTCCTCATTTTTGTGCTACTTCAAAAGGACCAACTTCCCCTCGTGGCACAATGTGCAGCAATGACAGCACTATATTGTATCCTAACTATCCTCTGGAGTTGTTGAATATGCTTAAGTAAGCAATTATGATCCTTAAAGCACCCATAAGAGTAGGAGGTTTTTTTTCTGCAAAATGATGAGTCTGAATTTACTGTAATAATAAATTCTTCAATTCAGGAAATATTGTTTTTCTATTTTTCTAGAAAAAATAAGCACCTCCCAATTGTCCTTCAGTTCCAATCCAACAAAATTCATTTAAGACTTCCCATAATAAGTGTTCAAAGGCACCAGAATTCTCCTAGGACTAAAAATCTTTTATTGAAACATATTGCATATTCAAAATACCAATAATGAACAATATTTAAAAAAACTCTCCAAGAAACTCTACAAGTAAGCAAGCATTAATGCCTTCCTCAAGAAGAATAAAATCTGTCACAATGTTTTTTACTTTAGGCGAGAGTGGGTCTTCTCAGTAATAATGAATGACACTGAGTATCACATAATAGTGAGTATTAGCTGAGTGCAGCCACGTCCAGAAATAGAGCCATGTCACTGAGGCAAGCCAGGAATCATAGCAAACTTCAAGGGAAGAAAATCCAGACAATTAGGAACATAAAGGACCTGAAAACCATTCTCAAGCTACTTGCCAGTTATAATACAGTACATTCAGCACATAGAAATGTAAAGATTGTCACAATATCATATAACAAACCTGAATAAAAAATGTTTCAGAGCAGATTTTTCAATTATTTACTAGGGTCTTCATTAGTATATCTGCAAAGATTTTTGCTTATGACTGCACTTGATGTGATAACAATTGAAAGAACACTTAAATGATCCAGGTAATTTCCTCTTGGTCAGGTACTAGTCTTTAAAGAATACCTTTAAAAAATAGAACAAAACTAGTAATCTTAATAATGTCCTGAGCTAGACTGAAATTAGTGCTGCTGTTGTCTTCAATTTGTTTTTGCTAGAAAGAGAAGTCATCGCTGTATTTTGGAAAAGTAGCCATCCATTTATTTATAAGCAGTGGACAACAGGCAGCTGGTAACTCTTAAAACTTCTGCAGCAGCTGAACAAAGATTTTATACATCTTTAGTATGCATTGTTTCATATCAGGTAATAGAAATTGTAACAAGTTAAAATTTATATTAATAAATCTCAATTGAGAATTATGATTCATGATACCCTTTGACTTTTGCTCTGGCAGCTGGAGATTGTATCATCTTTAGCTGTAAGGCTGAAGGGAGCCAGTGTGGTTCCATACAGCAGTGTCATTTACATCACTAAATCCATCTGTGGCTTAATTTCAGAACAGTGGTGAGTCACAGTCACAAGACTTGTAAGTTCATTAGTTTGCATGGCTGTGGTAATTGCTGTCCTGTAATGCTGTTTCAAGTTTTATCTATAACATGGAAATCATAATGATATGATCCTCTCTTTCCTTATTTTTTTTAAAGCTTTGCCTGAGTCAAGATCTTACTTTGAATTATTACAGCTGTTAATATAAAGATCTTTTCTACTCAGCTGGGGCTAAAGCTATGCAAATTATATTATAATTGATAACAATCTTTGTCATTTTTTATCATAGCTTTTGAATTGTAGTTAAAAGGGAACTGATTTTGGTGAAGAAGGCAAAAATCAATAGTTTAAGAGGAAAATTCTTCACTGAGGTAAATATAGTCATTGGCTGTAGCAGATTTTGACTTTGCACATTTGATTTTTTCCACATTTTCTCTTAATCCAAATTAGCCTTCAGCACTTGAATCTCAATCAGCAAATCCCTCTGATTTAATTCAAATAGACTCAGATGTTCAGAGTATCTGAACAAGGTGGTTTTTTACTTTTTTTGTACTGAACAGCCAGTGGCTTGGAAGGCATTTATTACCTTACTGTATAAATTGCTCATTTAAGGCTTCCAGGAAAAGGCAAACACACGTTGGGCAGTGCTGTTTTACTGTACATGACAAAGGTAATGCTTAAAGCAGTATCCTACAGAATTAATGCCTGGGCTTTTCCACTACTTCATGGAAGATTTGGATGCGCTTCCAAACACATCAGTTGTGCCAGGCATCTGCTTCTTAAAATTTTTTGTTCCAGTGGAATTGAGTAACTGATATTAGGAAAGGTGAAGTTGTGACACAATTTCTGTGCTCTCCTTTTCCTCCGCTCTTTAAGGAAAAAACAAATTCTGTACTGGCTCTGCAGGCTTCTTGCTGTGCATTTCTCATTCTCCCTGCTCTGCTGCAAGACATTTGTAAGTAAAGAACAAACAAACCACAAGCACTGCTTGTACTCTGCACTCAACCTCAAAGGTTGCTTGTTTTTTCACAAGATCTGATGATGGCTTTGTTACTTCAACAAAATAGACTGGGATGCAGGGGACCCAGGACCCCCACTCAGAAAGATTTGGAATGAGGACAGGTCTGAAAATCCTGAATATTTACCTGAATTTTTGCCAAATGCTGTAGCTTGGGGATCTTCAGTGAAACAAAACAAAACTCAGTGATGCTTCTAGCAATCTCTTGGTTTCTTCCCAATCCTTTGCAGGTGAAAAGAACGTTTTCTTATTGATTCCCCTCCCCATTTTGCTATTTCAGTAATTATGATGTTCCCCAGACCAGACTGCAACTTCAAGGACTTCAGAATTTTGCTAACACATTTCAGCAATGGACTTCACCAGAAAACTCTGCTCTAAGTGAAAAATCTAGTTCTGTGAAAGATTATGAATGTTGTTTTTCTCCTCAGAATGAATCCTGAATTCAGCTGGATATACATAAAGTTTTGAAAGATAAATATTTCATTTTAGATGCCTCGGAACTGGAAAATATGTTTTATGCTTTGTAATATATTGTTTATAAGCACAGAGAAAAGGAGAAAAACAGAGCAACAAAGCTGTGATTAATTTGAGGCTGTTTAGATTAATTCCCTTTTCTCTCCATCTAAACAAACATTTTGGCCAAATCAGTTCTTTCATGCAAAGTGTTGCTTTTAATTTTTTGGTTGAGCTGTGTTTTCCTCTAGAAAATAGTTAAAATGTTCCAAAATGAGTTCTTTGGTTTTATGCTATGGTCTTTGACTTCAAATACATAGTTTAGATCCTCACTTCTCATAACCTCAAATCTAAATCATGTACCTGAGATGGTTAAATTCAGCCTTTAACCTGATATAAACTCTCAAGTGATGAGATCATATTTTCTTGATGCATTCACTGTTCAGAGTAACACAGAGAACACGAACATGATGTACCTTGAATTACTACTCATGTTACAACGTTGCCATTACTGTCATCCAGCTACTATTTCTGTATTAAGTGGCTTCTGTTCTCAAATTCTCCATTCATCTGTGTTAGGAAAAAAAGTCTGTGGGCAGGAAATTTAACACAATCATTCACAGCAAAGTGTATATTAATAGTCAGGTAGACTAGGTCAGGTTGTTAACAGTCAAATTAGGATATATCACAAATAAAAATGAGAGGTGATTTCATCTTGTGGCTGATTAATCCCTTTTCATCAATTTTAAAAAATGAATTTTTAGAAGCTTTGCAAAATCTTTCCTTAACCCATCTTTCTTTCCCTTCTTCGTATTATGCAAACTAATTTGTTTTGGAAGATATTTTTTTCTTAGTACCCTTTTTTTCTATATCTGAGTAAGATTACTCACTAAAACTTCAGCCTCTTGCTTTCTCCCCCATCCTCACAATACAGAGAAAATGATATCAGACAATGAGTTTCTAAAGAGAACATATTCATGACACAAGCCATTGGGATGATTTCACAGGAATGAATAACGAGAATAGATTTAAATGTAACTTCATCTGATAGTTTGTGAAGACAAAAATGCAGATATACCTGTGTCTTGGTGCAGGACTATCATCCTGAAGCATTCAGCTGAATGCTAAGTGGCAAAGGAGAACTATTTTTAATGTTTGTCTGAGGCATTTGATTGGGTTGTAGTTATCCACCTGCATGGTTTTCCAGGGAGGAACAGGGCACTGCTGGCTATAGAGGAAACATTTGCCTTTTGAGATGGTATCTGCTTACAGTAAAATCTTGTCTTTTACTGCTGCATGCATGCAGCAATCAATGGGAGTGAATATTGCTGACTGATTACAAGTCTAGTGATGCACTGTCCTGCTTAACCAGCAATTATTGTATTAAAATATACATCAGAACAGTTCCTTTCATTCTCTAATCTTTGCCTTCCTTAAGCTCAGCTGTCAATAACAGACTGCACTCTGAGCTACCAAACCTGAGAATGAAGTGCTTTGTCCTTTGGAGCAGGAATGTACTGTGTCTGTGATATTTGCTTCCCCATAGCTTGATTGTCTGGAGTGGAAATTTAAATGTGTGGGTCTGGAACTGCCGTTCATTCCCATCTCTTTGGTGCAATACAAACAGACACAGAAGAAGCAGTTTTTTCTAAATCTAATGATTTCTTCTTTCATTCACCTGAAAAATAAAGCCCAAACCAATAGAAAAAGATCCTGTCTAATTCCAAACCTATCTGAATCTGGCTATTTTATTTTCTTGGTGAGTTAGTTTTGATAAGAAGCTAATTAATTCTTTTCCTGATCCCTGAACTTGTTCTAGGCATTGACTTGGAAGCGGGTTTTAATTAATGAAGAGTTCAATGCCAGCTAACCCCAGCTGTTGATGCCAGAAGCCACCCATGCCCTCCAACTCATTAGGGGCTTTGGTTACTCATTTAATCTGGTGGTATGGGGTGACTGAAAAAACACAGGTCTGCTCCTCATAGATTTATGGAGCAATGACAGAACTGTTCTCCCTGAGAGTTTAGGGGTGGTATGAGAAGAGTGAGCACAGTCCATGCTTTAGAGTGGCTAGGGTATTCTAAATCTGAGTATTTTTAATCACGGCATAAATTATGAAATAAATAATCATGGAAGCAATGCATAAGAATGCAAAGATAAGGACAGACTTAGAAGACACTATGGAGATGAATAAAAGTTACCTGGATTTGTGAAAAACAAGGCATGTCAGGCCAGTCTTACTGGGGTTTTGGGCCATGTTTTTGAACAGGAGAAAAACAGCATCCCAAAAGGGATCCAGTACACTGGGCACCTGCTCTGCTGCGAGAGGGAGTAAGAGGGAGGTGAGACTTGCTAAGTGCAGACATGTCTGAGATGTGGGAGGGTGGAAGGCTGATATGTGGGGATAGAGAAAAAAGAAGTACCATGGAGAGATCTGCATCGGGAGTGAGGAAGCTGGGGAATGGGAAGCCTGGAGCTTTGCCTTGTAATGGGGATCTTCTGTGGTTGTAGAAGGAGGTTCAGAAGCGTGAGGTTCCAAAAGACTCTGCTCTCCAGTCCTGTAGCAGCACTCTGGTGTGGGACTGCTGCTTCCTTTGCTATACTTTCTTTCTGCTTTGCTGAGCCTTAGGAGGATGACAGAGCTATAGCCTTGAGTAAGAGTCTCAAGCTCTCTTACTGTATAAGCTTTCTAGGGTAGCCAAGGGAGACAGTGCCCTTTTTTAACTTTTCATGATATTGCTCTTACCAGTTTTAAAGATAATGAAAAATTCTTGAATTATGTTTCCCCTGGAATATGTTTTCCTCAAACAGAAGCTAATAACCATTTGTTTTTGAAGTAACTTCCTACCTCATGTAATACTGTTTTTTTCATGCTAGAAGTTACAGAAAATGTTAAGAAAAATTCATATGGTCTCTTGGTTAGAAATTACCATTTCACAGTCCCTCAGAGCTGCTAGTGAAGAGATAAACCCAAAGTTGATGTCTACACAGAAGTCAGCATGAAAGCACAGGACTTCACAAGGGGCTGCCCATTACAAGAGACAAGTCACTGGAAGTGGTCATAAATGCTGCTACAGCAACCAGGAGGAAGAAATTTGTCTTTGATCTTTCCCTTAACAGTCTTCTAAGCCCTTTGGGAGTATTCGTCACAGCGAAGCTAAGGTCAGAGTGTTCAAAACTGAGCTGAGAGAATTACATTGGACAGGCTCTGTCTGCAGTGTCTGACAATTTCAAGTGCTGCAGACTTTCTGAAAACCTTAGACAGTCAGTCCTTATTAACTGCTCCCAGCCTGGCTTTTTCTAAGTATCATGTCTGAAACACCTCCCATAAGAATATAATCTTATTTTTAATGATTCTCGTGATCAGCCATTCCAAGAAGATGGTCTTCGCATAAATTTCTAGTTTCTTCTACTCCGTATCACCACTTTCACTTGTTCTGTTCCTTTTTATCTACTAGGGAACAGCTAGAAGGTAATACTGCTCTGTTTCCAAAACAAGTGATTTTTTTTTTGTTTGTAACAGAAAAGCAAACCAATAAATTACTGCAAGAAAAATATATCCCAAAGAATGCCCAGCTGATGCCATAAAGCATAATTATACTGAAAAAAAATCTGTAGTGAATTAGAGTTCTGTTGGGTTCTCAGTTTGTCTGCATGTGTATTATTATGTTAGATGATATTCCATGGGACATAAAAGAAATGTCATATTTCTTAAAGGTTTATGGGATGTGGCAGGAATTTCTGAAATCACAGACACATTTTGAAGAAATATACTCATTCACTTCTTATCATGTTTGTGATTTTTCCTATAGTCCTGTGGTGGACATACAAGTCCTCTGCCTTCTTGGAGGAATGCTGCCACATGCCGATGCTTTAGACAACAGCTGAAAGTCTCCTTTCTGAGGACCCTTCTACAAGCCTTCAGACAGTGAATCTGATGGACATAATGCAAATAGTCATTCATCTGTTGTGAAATACAATTTAAGAGAAGTTTGCTATCCCAACAAATTGTTTCAATCTAAATAGTCCAGGTTGTCCATCTAGTTTAGAACTGCAATCCCTGTAATGGACAATGATTCCTTATGTCATTGTTTAAGATCTATGTCAGAAACCCCACAACAACCCATAAATATGAAACAGAAAATTAGTGATGAAGAAGAATCCAGCGAGGCAGACATATCTGACCTAACTTCCGTATTGGATGTTAGTGCTCCTTTGTAACTGGCCAGTATGTTCCATGTGTTAGTGCAGATTTTGTAAGCTAAATGTCCTTAGGACCAGAATCCACTTTCCTTTTCCCCTATCTGTATCTTGCTCTTTTTGCTTGTTTCTTTTAATAAGTATTTTCATTTCAGATACCGAGCCTGATGTTGTAACATTATTTTCTTCTGGGATTCTTTCACTATTTTGTCACCTTTTTGTATCAGTACAGGCTGTTGTTTAGTCGTAAGGACAAAGTTCAGAATGCAAGGCACCAGGATTTAGGGATTAGTCTTTAATAAAAGTTAAAATAAACAGCATTTCTTTCTACTGTAAGGTACTTACTGACACAAGGAACACAGTTTCTTTGCTACAGGAACAGAGAAAATCCTATTAAGTCAGAAAAAGGGATTCTGGGCTTTTTACCCTTGTTGTCTAAAAATCTGTTTTCCTCTGAATTCCCCTTTTTATAAAAGATTGTGGAGAAGTTGGTTACTTTGTTGATATTAAAGGGGAAGGAAGTTAAAGCTCCCAAGAATTTCTGTGCTCAAGTGCCCTGTCAATGCACACAAACTGCTACGGTTTCTCTATAGCAATTTACCTAATCTTGCCATGAAAATGTTGTTGTCATAAAAGACCTTTCAGTCAAGACCTAAAGGCAAAGAAAACTACTCTCTCCAGAGATGGGAACTGGAGGTTAATGTGTGTTGGTTTTGAAAACAGATTTGTACATAGACTATGGCAGTTTTCCTCTGCTTCATCTCCAACATAATTCGCCTTGTCAGAGGAGTCAAGAGACCTGACTACTCTATAAAATATCAAGGGTTAGGACAACAGGTAAATAATGAATAACAGAGAAATCTGTTTGGTTTACTTCCACTTCTCTTTAAGATGCAATGGATCAGAAGATGAGCACCCTGTGTAATGCTCAGGAATTCTCTGAGGTAGTTGTTAAATCTTAAGCTCCTTGTTAGATGTCTTGTGTTGCTGCTCGAGAGCCTTGCTGACCATGACTAATTTGTCCTCAAGTTCCATTGAAATGTCTTGGGCTCCTTGAAAGGGCTCTGCCTAATAATGCATTACAAACACAATCCCATTTGTTAAAGCTCAGTGTATCTTTGGCCTTGTTATAGCTGTGAAATCATATGTTACTGGAGTGATACTACACAAGCCGTTTATTTGAAGATCATGTGGGTTTGACATAGACAGCAAATTATTACATCTTTATAATTCTAGTTGTATCCTTGATGAAATCAGGAAAGTCTTAAAAAATATTATTTTGAACGCTAACAAATAAGAATTTTAATATTCTTATTTTAACTTTTTTATGATTACTGGCCTTTTACCAATACTTTGAATTATTAAAAAAAATTATAATTGACAGGTTAAAACATAGCTCTGTGTATTAATGGATAGAGAGACAGCTAAGAAACATAAATACCAGATTTTAATAACTTCAGCACCTTTTAATTGTCAATGGCTACAGGAAAATATCTTAATATATTGCAACTCCAAGTTGTTATAGTCTTGGCACAATCTTATCACAATTTTAGATACAAAAAAACCCCAAACAAACAAATAATAAATAAACAACCTCAAATTCTCCACACCAATGAGCTCAACAGGAAAAAAAGACACAAAAATACCCTCTTCTCCCAGACTCTTTTCTTTGTGAGACCTCATTGATGAAGCTCAGCTGGGTCATTATGATTGTTGTACAGCATCATCAGAAATATAAATACACACGATCAATCCTCAGCATACTGTTGACCTGCAATAGTCATACCAGAGACTGGCTGAGCATATGGCTGTAAACCTCACTTTCCTACCAGCAGGATGTTCCATATGTTCATCAAAATCTTGCAAACCAGATGGGGTGGATTTCTTATCTTGTTTTCTTCAAACATTTCAGTAATGTCAGTAAGCTAAAAGTGTTCTCTTCTCGCAGGCCCTGGTACAAAGCTGCCCTTAGGTGGCCATCACCAGCCTCATCCATTTTTTTTCTGTCTTCTTGGTATGTCTTCATGCTTAAAGCAAAGAAATGCTATGATTTTGGTGCCAATTTACCTTAAGGAAGCTTGGGCTAGACTTTATCCTTATGCCCTTTGCCTTAATATGGAAAAAGCTTCCATGTCACTGCATATGTGCATATTCAGACCCAAATTCATGTAATTAATTATTACAAAGACTTCTAGGCCTAAAGAAGACGCAATAAAATATGTCACTGTATTTTCTTTGTTCCTTTAGCATTCAATCACTGTAAACAAAAGCCAGGGTAGGGGAGAGGAGAACATACCTCCTTTAACTGGTATCTAGTGGTGCCTGAGAGTCAAGGCTGTGACACTCACCTTTGAGTTACTTCTGTTGTAGATGTTGTGGCAAACCTTTCAGAGAGAAATTCTTTTGTGCAGATCCTGAGTAAACATTTTTACCTTTGGCCTTGCGAATTTGAAGCAAGATGAAACTAGGAAGTCCTTCAGAATGTTGTGGTATTGATAGTGTATGTTTTAAGCAGTTCATACAAGAAGGTGAAGGTTTTTAACAACTTCCCCAGTGTGGCTGTACTGAATGCTAAAACAGAAAAGAAACGTTGAGCACAATTCACTGAAACAGAGGCTTCACTTTTCCTTACTCTTTGCCTTCCACCTCAGCAGAACACTGCTGCTTACTTGGTCTGGTAACAGTCCAATAATCCCAAAGGAAGCTGCTTTTATAGGATTTTAGCTGTCCTATGTGCCATTACATCTGTACACAGTTTGCAGTGTAGTCAATTCTCACACGTTTGTGCATATCCAGGGACAACAGCTGGCTTCACCCTTTAAATAGAATTAATATACTTTATTGATATTTCTGGACTAGTCCTTTAGCATAATAAACTTTCCTGAGCTGCACTGCTGGCGTGGTTTGACCATGCTGAAATGAGAAGACATTGATGGGAGGTTAATTTAGAAACAGCCTAAGCCAGGCTTAATTAATGTAGACTGTGACAGAGTGGAGTTCAACATGTGAGGCCGGATTTCCACCAATCCCCAGATGACAACCAAGCTGTTGCAGCAACTCAATGATTGAACACACAGTCTGCTTCAAAAGTGTCTCTGGTGATAGAAGGTGCCAAGTGTGATCTTTCAATCCAAATGGGCTTGGTGAGGTCTATGTCCATCTGACCCAGGAGGAGGCTGGAGGTAGCTGGACCTTCAACACACAAGGATTGCTGCTATTTAATATCTACTTTTGGAATTCAGAGGCACACCACCCTGCATCCTTCTCTCTGACAGTGTGTGGTGAGCATGAGAGAGCCACAGCTGTGCTCTCCAACTCCACACACATCATAATATCCATGTGTTAGGAGGCTGAGGAGGATCAGGCTGGGCTGATCTTTACCCAAGGGAAGTGTCTGAGTGCTCAACCAAACTGACTTTGCAGCCACATGTGCAGCTGAGTTTTTGGTCTTTGGTTGTGTGTAACTTCATTTGCACTTCCACAGAAATAGAAGTGCTTATAGATTAACATACACCGAAATTATTTTGACTTCAGTTTGATGTATGAAACTGTTTTGTATGTGCAATTTTAGTACTCGGAGTCTACTGTAACTTTAATTAAAATTCTATGAGCTTTTTTAAAAAAATCTCTTTGTAATAAATAATTAATTGAAATAATAAATAAGTAATTGCAGGAATTACACATATGTGCTTCCCTTGTGTCTCTGCAGAGTTATTTTAATTAAGGCTAAGGTCCCTATTTGAATAAATGAATGACAATAGGGATATTTTTTAAAAAGTCGTATTGATTTCTTCAATATCAATATTTCACAGAGAAAGTTTATTAAAAAGAATGAAGTGATTCAAATAGATTTCTGGTTCTTGACAAATGCAATCTGTGTGCTTTCAGAAATCTAATTTTCTAGATTAGTGACTCGCATCTGATATTATAAATAAGCAAGTGCTTATTGCTTCTATAGCATAACATGGAAAACTATGTAAACAACATGGATATTTTTCTTGGGTCAGTATTTCAGCAGTATTAATGCATAACATGCTGCAGCTATGCAATGCTTCTCACTACTGTGTATTTATTTAGTCAGAGATCTGATTTTTTGGCAGAATAAAAGGATTTTTTTACAAGATATAGCAACATAAGCAGATAAGCCTTCCAGCATTTCCACTTGTTTCTTTGCAAAGTTGGTTGCAAGGAGCAGTAGATTGATTCATAAAAGAGGTAATTGAATAGGAGAATTAAAACTGGAAGGAGATCTCCATTTTTCTAGATAACACTGGACTATTTTGCTTTTAATAAATATATCTAGCTTCCATTTTATAGTGCAAGCTGTGATTTTTCTACTTTTCTGCAAGTAGACTCCTTGACAACAATTCAAATATTCTGGACTGCAGCACAACTATTGACTAAGAAAACTGCATTATAAATGCTGCATCTTTATTATTGACCAAAAGCCTTTATTTTAAAATTTAACACCTCTCAAGGTGTCACATAACACAGTAATGATAAAATGTCTTCATCAAATAATCTACACATACAGTGGAAAGAGATTCAAAAGAATTAATGTTTAGAAATGAGCAAAGAATTTAGCCCTTTTGACTCTCACAGCATGCATGCTGAACAAATCTCATTGACTCAGTATGGAAGAGATCAGATGAAGGAAAATAGGACTGGACAGTATTTTAAGTGATCGGTTTCTCCATTCCTTTGCCCTGGATCCAGATCAGCTTTAATCAATCCTGACAAATGTCTGCCAAACCTGTTCTTAAAAACCTTCACAGCTTCAATATTTTATATCAGATTTCCTGTTGTTTCACCTCAGTCTTTCTGGCTGCACCAAAACCCATTGCATCTTGTGAAGAGAATAGTCCTCCTCTTTATAAGTGCCTTTTATGTACCTCAGGATTTGCCTTGTCCTTATTCATGCCCAGCATTGCAGGGGTACTAGTCTTTTCTCGAGAGGTTGTGCTTTCTAGACCTGAAGTGTTTCTGTTGTTTTCCTGCCATCTTTCTAGTCCATCTGTGTCTTTAAGAAACTATCCCCTAAACTGAACCTCCTTCTTGGGCTGCAGCTCTTTAGTAGTAGAGTAGAAGAATTATTTCACACATCCTATTTAGATGTCCTGAAATAAACTTAGAAAAACATACTTTACCTAAAATATCCCTTGGCTCGTAGTGCTAAAGCCATTAAAGAGCATAGAGAAAAATGTCTGCGTGAATCGTGGGAGTGTTTGTGGTCCAAAACTGTTGAAATGTATTTTTCATGCAGATGCAAGCAGAATTTTTTCTGTGATTGACAGCTCAAACTACATGCCTAACTTGAGATGACATTTGAATTTCATTGCTGGTGATGGTTTTGTGGTTTTTTCCAGAAAGGAAAGGGGCTTATTTTTGTGTTACTGCCAGGTTTTTAAGTTAAATTTCCTCTTTTGTCGGCTGTGTTTCATAGTGAAGGAAGACAAAGGAGAAAGTTTCTGTCTATTATGAGATAACCTGTAACATCTAGCTACTTAAGAAGAAAATATGAAATCGGGACTATGAACTATTCAGTGAAATGGTTTTTTTCTGTTTTCTAAAGGCTAAAATTTGCCCCCTGAGTTTCTGATGCTGTGAGTGCACAGGGCTGCTGAGGCCAGCAAATGTCCCACACAGTGGCCCTGTCCTTCTGGTGTGCTTTGTAGGGTCCAGTCCAGTGTCACACAGCAGGTCAATATGAGCAGTAATTTAAAGCTTTTCATATTCATGAGGCTCCTTAACCTTTTCACCTTTGCTGTCCTACCTGCCTGCTCTGACAGCTGTTGCTGACAATGGACTGAAGTTTAATATCAGCTTTAATATCCTCTTTATAATTTTTTTTTAAAAAAAATGCACTAGCTTAAATATATTTTGTCCTTTATTTTCTATATTTATGTGGGGTCAGTTCTGGTCACTTAGCAATATTGACTTACTAATTGGTATTTGAATGTACTGTGTGGAGATCTGTATTAACATTTAGCCCCTAACTGGAATATGTGGTTTAAAATGCTGAATGCATTACAGAGACATGTAGTTTTAACCAACTTCTGTTCATTACCATCACATTAGCTTTTATTGAACATGATGAAACTTTGCTTTGATCATGGACTGTATCCCAGTTTTGTAGTTTCCAGAAACTTAACATCTCTTCATTCACTTTGAACTTTTATTGTGAGTAAGAAATCTTTCAAGCATTGAATACCACATATTCATAGCAAGAAACCCCCTTTTTCTCCAGCTGTGGGTTAGATTCCGCTCCTTGCTCTTCATTTTCTTGGTTGCAACATACTTAGCTTTTAGCCAAAATACTTTGTAAACATATATCAGTCATCCAGGATTCAAGCCAGTTAATCTTCTTTACTGGTGCTCTCCACTCTGTCCAATTCATCTGTCCAGTTCCTGTAGAAGATCAGGATCCAGTCTAGGAACTGAAACTGTTGATTTAATAATAGTAAAGACACCTGACCACCTGAGGCTTAGCCCATTTCTGAACTTTAATCTTGGCTATTCTGATGCCATGACAAACTAGTTTAGAGCATGAGGAGGGTTGTGCTGAGCAGCATCAATGGTCTATGTCACACCCAGGCTCTGAGAGGGGATGTAGGTGGGTACCTAGGCTGGAGGAAAGAGAAGACAAGCACATATAATACTTCCCTTTCACAGTCTCCTCAGCAATTTTCACATCAGGGACTTTGGGATGATTTCTGGGGACGTAATAATCCTCAATGCATTGCTTTTGCAGTAGTCAATAAAATATCTCCTTCAGCTCAGCTGAAATTTGAACACCTACAGAATCCTTTAGTAGGGATGGCCACACATCTGCTACCCCAAAATAGGCACAGGGTTGGAGAAAGTGTAGAGAATACCATGGTGGCTTTCCTAAATTACGGTGTGGATTATGTGATGTTACGTTGTGTATACCTCCCATCCACAAAACATTACAAGGAGATTAGAGGAGTGAAAAGGATGCAGATCACAAACTAAGCCTTTAATTCATAAATATGTGCATATAGACAGTGTGCAACAAGGTTGTAATTGATGCATTTTTCTATTTTTTCTTATAACTCCCAAATGAGACAGTTAATAAAATTACTCTGCTACTGGACAGTGGAAATTGATGGAATTTGCAATGAGGATTACAAATATATCTGGAGTTACTAAGTGATAACAACTTCTGCAGAGAATATCAAACCTTTTGATTTCAGGACATGAACTAATCCTTTGCCCACTCTGGCTCCTTCCTTCCTCTGGTGTGATGGAGATGTCGTGCCACACAGGCAGCTTCTCACAGCTGCTTCAGAAGCACCAGTTGCTCTGGTGACCACTATGAGCCAATGAGAAATTCTCTGCTCAGTCTGTTACTCTTTATTTGGGCTCTAAATTTTTTTCCTTAAATGTAGAGTCTTTCAATAATACTGCTTTTTAAAAATAATGTCAAAAGAGTTTTCAGATATATGCATTCAAAAATTTAGCAAGTAAGTTAAAATGCCAAAACTTTCCCAGCTCCTTTACATTTTTCAGTATTTGAGCAGAAGACATTTCTGTATTAACTGTACAGTGAGAAACAGATTTTCTGGATATGGAAAACCAGTGTAAAAAATCCGTTTTTTTCAGGTCATGATACATAATGCATACTGCTGTGTAGCAATTTGAAAAACCTATTTAAAGACTACGGGCTTACTATTGCTATTAGTACCTTCCTGCGGTTTTCAAAATTTAATTTGTGGCTCTATTACCAAAAATATTTTCCAAACAACAGGAGAGGAAAGTCTTCTTAAACACTGGATCTTGGATTTACTAATTTCATTATCGCATGACATGTTAAATGCAGAGGACAAAACATGTGGTGCCTTTTTAATGATAACAAGTAGCATCATATGAGTTTTGTTTAATTTTAATCATACTTGTTTGTGTGGTTTCCAGGTGAGAGGGAGAAAATACCTGCTGGATGGCACACTGAACACGTTCCTGGTAAAGAAGAGTCTGTTTCCTTAAGATAAGATAACAGAGAGCTAGGAATAGATAAAGAGGTGTTGGGATTTTTGAGAGAGAAACCAACATTCCCACTCAGAGAATCACTTAGGCAAATGTATAAGATCCAAATGCATAAAACTCCTAGGCAGAATTAAGGAATGTGTCAAGGTGACCAAAAAAGTCCAGATGAGCAGTAGTCCTCTTGTAGCCACTACAAGAATACCTGTAAATTGTGGGGATGATGCCTTCACACTCATGCTGTCCTTCACACCTCACTGTCTGCATGTCCCAGGGGTAAAAGTCATAATACCAGCATAGTCCTTCTCGTTCCTGTTAAAAGACAGTCAGAAATCACATTTGTTCCTCTTTCCCAGTCCAGGCACATTCTCTGCAATCTCAAAGTAGCTGCCTTCCTATGAAACACTGCTACTTTTTGAGCTTTGTAAAGTGTAGTCACACTTCCTAATGTCAGGTTGAAAACCAGAGTGATTTTGGTGTAAAAGCTTTTTTCAAGTCTCCCCAGCTGGACCAGCCTAAGGGATGCTGCAGCCAGCAGACCAAGGTCTGAAGAGGAGAGCCTGGTTTTCCAAAAAGGAGCTGTAAATGAAATTTCCCCCCACTGCACTGTTGCTAGTTGTGGTCAGAGACATAAAATAGGTGCAGTGCTTGAGACCAAGGCTTTTATCATTCTATAACTTGAACCTGTTTTCAAGAAAACTACCCACCTGCATACTGAGGGTAAAAAGCCAGAACACAAACAAACCTCACAACCTCCTCCTCCAAATAATAGCTTTGTTGTGTCAGTGGCCAGAACAGCAACATTGCCAAGTCCATTTGCCAAGGTATTCCCTTTGTACGCACAAAACTTCCCCTGCTTAATTAGCCTATGCTACATAAACCCACTGATAACCTTACACTGCTACATGAAGAGTGGACAGAGGAAAATTACAGGCAAAATCTTTTTAGCAGAAAATTAGTGTTCGGCTTCATAATGGAAATAAATAAAGGCTTGTACTGTGAAGCACAAAAGTGTTAATCTCTTTGCACAGGTGGAGCTGGATCTTTTTTACATAGTTCCAAATGAACAGAGGGGTAGTGCTGGCTTCTATTGTAAGTAAGAAAAATAAAGCCATATTCTGATACTATGTAAATCAGCCTAAATATGAAGTTAGGGAAATATGTATCATCTAAAAAACAGATCTGAAGATGAGGGTTTTTTTATACAGTTCAAGTAAATACTTAGGCTAAGACTTGAAAACTGAAAAGGTGCATTCATCTTAGTTCTGAATTTTATCTAGTTGCTTATTCCTTTTAATCATGTTACAGACATATGAAGTTTAACCATACCATTAATGCTAATTGGGTGTGCAGTGTGTTAGTACAGAAGCATTATTGCTTTGTCTCCAATGGCAATTAATGCAAGTAATTTTGACATCTGAAAGATACTGTAATTTGAGCAATTAAAACCTTACTGCCAGTGCAATCCTGTGATAAGTAAAGTGAAATATCATTACAAGCTTAATTTCATGCAATTTTTTCATATTTAAGAGAATGTCTTATAATTTTCACAGGAAAGGCATTTAATGAATCCTTTACTGATACCCCAGGCAGCAGATCCCACAAAACTCCTCATAACTTCAAAGCTATCATTAGACTCAAAAATGTCTGCATGCACAGAGCATCTGCTCAACTGACAGAAATCTGTTCATTGTCTCTCCATTTCAGAACCAGCAGAAGGGAGAATGAGATTTCCTGAGTCACTGATTCAATTAAAAGCTTCAGGAGCCTTAAAAGGTGCTTTCTCCCTTCCCTGTTTCTATCTTTCATTTCCTTTGACAGTGTACAGAAGAGAGTTTATACCTCAACAAAAAAATAGCCTTCAATTTCAGGGGCCAGGAAACTGCCAGGTAGATCCTCAGCATTTTGGTGGTTCCATATTTCATTCTTTAGACACATGAACATAGGCAGTAAACACAAATCTGTGCAAGTGGATTAGAAGGATGATTGCTTAGTGATGCATTTAAATTGTCAAGATAGAAGAGAAGTGCTTTTAGCTCACCTAGAAAATGGATTGGAGCTACTGACAAGGATTAGGCTAGACTTCAATACAAATTCAGCCCTCCGGCTCCTAGGGTATTCAGAATTAGCTAGTTGCAGATTAACATTGAGATAATCTGAAAAACAAAGTGGGAAAGCATTTTAGAGAGCATATTTAAAAGCATATTTAGCATTTGAAATCATATTTAGAGAGTAAAGCTAAACTTTGAAAAAAACCCAACAAACCTGAAAATTTATGACCAATGCTTGCTTGTCTAGTGAGCAATTTCTCTGTCATTTTGTACCATTAATCCCAGAACATGAGGGTCTAGCCATTAGCCATTCATGGATTAGCAACTGAAGAGAGCTCTTGGATATTTCAACGTGAGCCTAGCAAAGTAGAAATAATAAAAAATCAAAGTGTATTGCTGCTGCCAGAACGAATCCATTATCTTGTCGTGTTTACCCTCTTAATGGGGTACACTGAGCAGGTCACACTGTGAGAGTAAGAAACTACATGTTGAAGGCACCAATTTATAGTCCAGTGGTCTTCATTGAATCCTTCAATTTCTAAAATGTGATAACCAGAGAACATAAGGAGAGCCATCCATGAGGCAATTTTCTGTGGTGCCGTGCGCTTTGAGACTATTCTCCTGCACCTCCATTATGAACAGGGTCCCTGGGCCCATTAGTTTCTGGATTTCCATAGGATAATTGTCACATTCCAGTTGTCTAAATCAGCCATCTAAGCATGTTTGATTGACTCGAAGTAGCAGTGGGTAACATACCTTTCCTGGAGCATAGATTTGTGCTACAGGGTAGCCAAACCCCCAGTCTAGGGGGAAAAGCAGACATATGTCTAAGTGCTTTGTTGGACGGGGGCCATAAGTGAGAGAACAAAAAAATGGTGTTCTGTTTCTCCCCATGGTGAGAATCCTGCATAGCACAGGCAATGCTTTTCGAAAATGAATCTCTTAGTCCTGTAGTGGATGAGAAAACGTTATCCATTTGCAAAAAAATTACATAGGTATTTATACCTTTGCAAGAACAGAAGTGGGGAAAGTAATACATGATGTTAATAAAAGAAAGCTAACAAGTCAATGAGGTCTAAAGGAGTAATTGCTGAGAAAATCCAGCATTGTGTTTATGTTCCACGTTACACAAAAAATTTGCTAAATGGCTTCAGTATTTGATTAGTGGGTGTGGAAAAATGTCACGGTCTGAAGTTGCTAATGTAGCCTAACTTCTGATTGCACTTGACAGTGAGGGCTGTGGAAACAAAGGGATTAATTTATATCCCGTTTCACACCCATGCAGATCAGCTGGCCCGGTTGATGTAACTTGCTTATGCTGCCATAATCAGGCTCTGAGGCTTGTAAATACAATGAATTCATATTTCAGTAGGTAGATCCAGATGTATTTTTCAAAGACCCAAATCTGGGAGCTATTTTTCTTGGAACAGAGATGTGTTTATGCTGCATAATGCCAGACAGCACACAGCAGTGGTTTTCAACCTGTGGGCAAAGGAATCCACACAGCACAGCTGAGAAAAGCCTACTGTTAGTAGAGTAAATTTGCTCTCAGGGGGCTGGGAGTGCATATCTGTTGGAAGATTTTAGGACTTTACAAGTCACGAAAGACTGAAAACTGCTTGTTCAGAGTCAATCAGTTAGCTTTGAAACCAGAGGCAATCTACCTCTGCCTGAGTACACAGAGCTTTGTTTTGTCTCATGTCTTTCAGGAAAATAAAGATTATTGGCAGGAACTAGATTATTTGAAAATAGCCCATAAGGAGAGACAATTCCATATAAGATGCTTTAAAAAAACTAATGCAGAACTAAAAGGGAATTTGTGCTTCTTAATATTAGAGAAATCACATCTCCAATGTGCAAAAATTGTCATGGTTTCTTTGAGTTTTTAATGAAGCAATGATAATTGCCATGTGTGGAGAATTTGCCTTCTTGTATTTTTCAGAACAATGCTCAGATTTCCCAGGGCTCTGAAATTTCAATCTTTTCCCTCCCTAAATAATTCCGTAAAATTCTTTTGTTTGTACTGTGGGTTAGTTATTATTTATTGGATCCTTTCAGGAGCCAAGGCTGGCAGAGCAAGTGCACAGCACGTTTGAAAACCAGGCAGAAAAAGGAGGTTATAGAGGAATGCAGTAACTTTCCCCAGCATTTTAAAAAAGGTTTATGTTAGAGGTGGGATTAGCAGCAAATCCTTGTGCTCCAGGTGAGTCAGAACCTAAGGAGACATTCAAGGAAACAGGAAAGGCTGGCTTTCCTCAGACCAAAAGAATTACGCAGTACCAGATACCTGCTGTACTTCACAGGGGGACAGTGGAAATTTCACCCTAAGATGAAACCCCTGAGCTGTGGCTCCATGCATGTCTTGGAGATATGACAACTACCTCCTTTGTTTGGGGCCTTACCCGCCTTTACCTGGTGTTTATGGGAAATAAGCTTTACTGTGAAGGCTAGAAAACGTCCCAAACTAATTCCTTCCAAAAAGGCTTGCTGCTCAGTAAAAAAAAAAACCAACCTTGGTCTATAGACTTAAGCAAATCTCTTAACTGCTGAGAAGCAACTCACTGATCTTTTTTCTCATATCTAACCTTCTGTTTGGGCCTTGCATACCTTTTTTTTTTCTGTACTTCCCTTCTGCAACTGCTACCCCACCCTGACTTTTACCCAGGAGCATCTCAGAGTGTGTTTGCAATGGTTCCAACAAACAAGTACCTGCATGGTACCTGTGAGTGGCTTTCTCATGGATTGCAGTGACACATTCAGATCTCTGGCCACTTGATGGAGCTGCTACGAAGAATGTGAAAGAGCAAAACTGCAGCCAAACCAGAAGTCCCATCAAAAGGCTGGGCTGAGACCGCATTGCACTCTACTCACAAGAATTCATGCCAAGCATTCAGGTGATCAGGGAGTTAGGTGTGAAATAAGTGTGAGAGGAACAAGATCTTGTTATTTTAGACAACTTGTGTTTGGGAATGTAAATGGAAAAATGTTGCTTTCATTTTGTTCGGTTTCAATAACAGGGGATTGAGGGTGGAAGTACATGAGCTTGGTATTTACATGAACGCTGAAATGCTTGTGATGAAACTGAATTTAGCTGTCCATGCCAGCAGCAATCTCCCAAAACTTCCTCGGTCTTGCCTGTTTAAATTGAAATTTTACACTCTGAGGAAGAGTAAAGAAATGTTGTAATTTAGTGCCGAAAATTGTGGAAAATAGAAAAAGTCTAAATTGAAATTTTTATGAAGAATCAGAAAGGGTTGTTTTCTTAACTCTAAAAGAAAGGAAGATTACAGAGGGAGCATAAGCTCTGTTATATGTTCTTTCTGGGATTCTCTTTTAAAACTGCCAAAATTATATTGCTTCTGAAAGGAATTTCATTTTTTAGCAAATAAAATATAGAAAAGTTGAGTCTTTTTGAACACACACTTTTCTAGACCTGTCTATTCCGTGTAGTACTCTGATTTTTAGAATGATCAGCTTATGGGAAACCATCACTGGGAAACATGGTAGGAGGTGGGGTTTTTTTCATTATCGCTGTTTTTTTGTGATTGGAGAGAGTTTCTTTTTCCTCATACAGTTTACCTGGATGGATTGAATCCTCTGGCACACTCTAGGAGGGCACAGGGATCCATGAGAGACCATGAACAGGGACTGAAGTCATGCAGCAGCTGGGGTAGCTGAACTGGATTAAGATTTGTGGGGTGTTGGGCTTGTTTTTTTCTGGGGGCAGCTGTGCAAAAAAGAAATAAAAATGTTTCATGTGGTTAGAAAATATGGTAAAATAACAGCCACAATTCAAAAAAATGTATACCAGTAATTCTTTATTTCTGTAAACATTTCCATTGGAATATTTACCAGTGTCCTCACTCACATTTGAATTAATATGAAAATTAATAGAAAATAATGCTGTGATTGAACATAATTAGGTCATCTGCTGGTCATCTTCGTGGGGAAGAGGCCTGTGCTGGCTTACCATCAGGACTGAGCCCACTGAGGACACAGTTGCCATGGGGAAACACGTTTCTTATCCGTGCTGTCCACATTCTGTGGATTAATGAGAGATTTCATGCTCAGCAGGTGTCAAGACACGTTTTATAGGTATGAAAGTCACTGTGTAAAACTTCTTATAGTTTTGCATTGCTTCACTGCAGGACACGCTTAATTAATACACCAGAGGGTGGTTTATTCTTTGCAAAATATGAGCCCGTCAGTGTCACTGAAAGCTCTGACATTGTGGAGATGTGAGTCACATCAGTGAAAGCTGCCTGAGGCTGCATTTAACCTTGTGCACTGAAGCTGAAAAGTAATTAATAAATACTCTCAAGTGTTATGTTTTTCCCTCCCACCAACTCAACATCTTAATTACAAGGGAATAGGTGCAGAGAAAGCTGCTGTTTGTAGTTGTTCTGCCCTTCTTTGCGACCTTTCTTACCAAAAAATGCTTGTAATCTCAGACTAAAATACCTTTAGTGATATCATCAAAGTAACCTCAGACCTTATTTACATAGGAATGCTATTCTTCATCAAATTGAAAGCTTTGGATGGATTATTTCTGGTTCTTTACCCAATGCCAAGGATCCTGGTCCCAGATGGAGCCTTAGACGCTATGGTAAGAAAGACAATAATGATAATAATAAAAATAAACCTACTATCTCCATATGATCTCTACTCAGACATCCTAAACTCTACGTGTGTTTCTATGCCTATTCAAAGGAGACAGCCCCAAGTGCTTTCAGAGATCCAAGTGGCATTGATAACAGGGAAGCACTAGACATAAGAATGGGCATGGAATTGAAATTTCAGTTTAGTCATTCCTATTGCAAGACAAATAAAACAATATTCAAAGTTTAAATAAAAATTGACAAATTATAATCGTGGGACAAAAAATAGATTTTCATGTGTCATGTACTCCCCTAACTCTAGAGAAATGTTGATACTTGTAGAAATGTAGAAATTCGTGAGTAATCAAAAATTCAAGAGCAATGTTTCTTCTACTCGAAAATCACCACATTTCTGTGCTGTCTCAAGTATAAAAGTGAAAGAGAAAAGAAAGGAGCATAACCTGCATATAAGAGCTCTAATTTTAGCACAGCTAATTGCAAACTTTCAATCATAAAGCACTGCTTTTTCATTAGGCAAAGATGCTTCAAAAAAACCTTTGCTTTTCATACTTATTGGTAGAAGTGTTCATCAAAAGGTACAGCATCATGAATTTTTTACTTTGGAAAAATCTCTTCTGGAATTTATATAAAAAAGAGGCTATAGAAAGGCTGTATTCTACTGCTGAAATATTGTGGGGTAGAAAGTAACTGAAATATTATTTTCCATTTCAAATTAACTGTCACAGTTTCTGATGACTGAAATCTACCATCTGCATCACGCATTTTCTATTTCATAATGCTAGAGCTGAACACTTGGGACATTCATATTTTCTTCCTAGGTTCTCTATCTTGTATCTCCAAATATGAAATCTCACCATTTGTTTAAAAGAGCTGAGATGGGTTATTCAAACCTTGGAGTGTGGTGCCTGTAACCCTTCACAGATTGTCTGGTGGCGTCACCCTAATTCTTTACTTAAATTAGATTGCTGAAGCGAGATGCTGTGAGTACTCCCCAGTGCTTAAATGTGAAGATGTTTTGACAAACAATTTCATCATATCAAGGAGAGATTGGCAGAAGACATTGTTGATATTAAATAGCAGCTATCATTAATGACCATAAAAATAGGGCAGACTTTTTCAATATGTGCTGTGTAATATTGAGAGGAGTGTTTGCACTGACATGGTTATTAATGTAAAAGTAGGAGCAAAATAGGAGTGAAAAGGCTTCACAGCAAACCAGAGGTTGGAATGGAAGCCTGAAATTCAGAGGTGGGTGAGAATTTAGGAGAACCTTTGCTGGTTTCTGAAGATTTGTGTTTTCTCACATCCTGATATTCTCTTTCTGAAGAAATCCTGCTATAGGTTTTGATTCTTATTGGGGATAATGGAATGGATCAAAGGGTTGAAACTTTGCAGGAAAATAAAAGGAAAAAATATTTTGAGTATTAGGCATTACATGGCATAAATTCTGGGAAATTCCTGTGGAGGAGGAAGGCCTGGACTCAAAATTCTGGCAGTGCAATGTGTTCAATGTGAAGAAGAGTCTCGTGCTTGTCTCATCTGTATATTCTTCCACGGGCATTTGATGTTGCCCAGTTTTGCAGCTGAGACCATGGGGTGTTGATCTGGTTCTTCAGGGCTCTTCCTACTCTCTTAATGAGGAGAGAATTAATCTCAACAGCTCAAGGGTTGTTATTCAAACCAATTAATTTACTGCTTCTCTGTTTGCCCATCATGACTTATTTTGGAGACATTTAGACAGCAGAAGAGGTCTGAGAGTGTTGCAGCCGGACAAAGGTACTGCATTGTTTGGAGAGGTCAGGGCCTGTGGTTGTAGATAAGCTCTAGGTTTGCTTTCAGGGTAAGAAAAGGAACAGGAGGAGAAGCCAATGAGAATACAAATAGTGAAGGCAAAGTAAGAGAAGGGGACAGTGTGCTCCTGCTAGGATTGGCTTCAAGAATTCCTCTATAGATTTGCTTCCATTATTAGGTCACAACCATTGAGAATATCTAATTGTGCAACAGAGCCTGTTGGAAAGGAAGGACCCCTGAAACTGAGAAAGCCTGATGCAGAAGTAAAACTTAACTTGCAGATACATAATCTTCAGTCTATGCCATTGAACTGACAATGATTTTGCAAATTATTCCAGATAAATGTGGTGGAAAACATTTGTGTTGCCAATGTGAGGGGCAGGATTCTCTTGACTATAAAAGGAGTGGAGAGAATCGGCTGCAGTGTAGGTATTTACTATGTTAGTATGTAAATTTGGTCAAATAAATCCTGACCTCGATGTTTTGAAATAACAGAGATGATGTGTGAGGTCTCCAGGTTCTTAAACTTGTGCCTTTTATATGCTTGTTGTTTTTCATGCACTTAGGGCTGACTTTGCTAACTTTTTCTCTGCCCCAGGCTAAGCTAGTGATCTCATGCAAAATAAAATCAGAGTTCTTTTTGTAATCACCTGAGGCCAAGAGCTGCATAAAGTAAAAGACACTTCACTCAGCCAAATATCGATAGGTTTTGCACTACAGTCACAGGATCTGACAGAGCTGATATGTTGGCTTCACTTCAGTTCTCCTCTGCTGCATCTTCATCACTTGCTTTCCTCACAAGCTTAATTCAGATGTAATCTTGGAAACAGCCACATTTTACCCTTGTGAATAAAGATGACATGCTGCCTTGTTTTTCCTCTTCCTGATTCCACCTTCCATTGATTTATTAAACCCCTGAGTTTTGATGACAAAGTATATTTCATCATTCTTCTCTGAAGGGGCCTTTATCATAAGTAGATCATTGTTGATGTTGATTCATGCCTTCTCTGGAGAGCAGCGATTGTGGATTGTCTTATATTTCCTCTCAGGCTATTCTGAAATAAACAGTACTAATGCCTAATTTTATTGACATGCTTTTCATGTGGTTTTGGGCTTGCTGTTGTTACCCGCTCTCCTTTCTGAATTGCTTGGCCATTTTCTGGATGGGTGTTTGTTGAGGTATGAGTCACGGAAATGGAGCAGTATTAAGGTATTCTTTAGTGCTTTCAAACAGATCACACTTAATAGAACAATAATGCATTATGTTGGGTATTGTTCCATAGGCTAATTACCTAATCAGATAATGTTGAGGAAGCAAACTTGTAGCAGACATTAATTACTGATACATGGACTAGTAGCAGATGGCAGTATTTGCAGTGGAATATAAGTTGATGGTTCAGTGGATTAATTAAAGCTTACACAACTTCATGCCCTCCACTCAAAACACCGTGTAATAACAACTGTGTGCTTTTTAAAAAAGGAAAAAAATATTTAGATGTGATTCTTTAACTGAATAGATTTTCCTGTAAGCAGAAAGAGAGAGTGAAAGGAACAGTCGATTTCCCAAAAATTACTTTAGTGGCTTCTATTTGCCTTAGGAGTGCTCAGAATGGATTTAAAATGATAATTATTGTAGCGTATATTAACAGTTGTGGAAACAGGGACTAGGTAGAGTCATGTACTTTTCTTCCCAACTGTTTGTGTGTAGAATCCTATTCCATTTTGCTTTTTCTGTTGGTCAAATTAATCTACATCACTTCTCCTTTGTGTCTTCCCCCTGAACTCCATGAGAAGGCTGGTGCATCTTCTCTGCAGATTGGACATGGTTTAAATAATCTCAGCACAAACCCTCCCCCTATGAACACAACTTTTGTCTGGCCAAAACCTAGGACTGCTCCAGCTCAGATCTGAGGGAAGAACACATGTGGCCATCTTCCACCAGGAGAGCATTCTCTGCTGGGGAGACACTGACTCATTATCCTGAGCAATCTTCAGTGTGTTAAGTGAAAATACTGCTCAGCAGTGCTTTGTCTGCTCTGAAAATCATAGCTCTCCCCAGGGGTGAGCTGCAGTGGTTGGGAACTTTGGGAGCCTTCTAGGGAGGTCAGCTAGAGCCCTCCCATGCCAGGCTGGCAAGGGAGCACACGCACCAGTGCTGCATGGACAGCTCCTAAAGAAACATCTCTCCATCAGTGAGGAGGTCCAAGGGCTGTGAAGCACATCCAGACTTGTTTGGGTAGCATGGCTCATCAGAAGCAAGCACTGAAGTGAAAAGGACTCTGACAAGAAATCCCTTATTTCTGTGTGCTGTGACAAATTGGTGAGGAGTGTGAGAGAGAGGCATGGCATCACATGATCTATTCATAAAGGAAGAAAAAGCAATAACTGCTGTGACACTAATGAGGTTTAAAATATCTCACCTGACAGCCACCAACACATACAGGCCTGGATTTTTTTTTTCTCTTGGCAATATGAGCTCAGCCTCGATTACATTATCTCCTGCTGGCTGTAAATGTTATGGAAGAGACAAAACCAAGACACTATACTCCCCCTGAAAGCTATAAATAAGTTTAAAGATGCAACAGTTAAGTTTATTGTCAGTTTTTGAACTTTTGACAGTGAATATCTGATTTGGTAAGCAATAAACTCACAGTACGTGGCACTTTTATGCACACATCTCAGCTTTTGTCACTGTTGCTTTTGCATAGATCACATTTGGAGTCTCATACCTTGACTTTCTGCAAGCCTCAATCCTCCTCCTACAGATATCAGGGTCAAATAAGAATAACTTTATTGAGGGTTACAATACACTGCTATAAATTGCTTGAAAGGACAGGATAAATGAAAAAGAAAAATCATATTTTTATTTATATGATCTAAATCAATGAAGACCGGAGTCTGGTCAGTAGGAAAGAAATTATTATTCCCCCCAGAGTCCAGAAGAATCCCTCATGGGGGTAAATCCCTTCTTATTTAACAAAAAATTTCTTTTTAATTCCTTTTTTCATTTTATTTTTTTATTTGCTGTGAAATCCCTCTAGAAACGGAGGCTGGATCTTCCTGACTAAGAGAGGGTATTTGGATTTCCTGTCTGTTTTGCCACCTCAAATGATTTCAAGGTATTTGGATTTCTTAACTAAGTAGCAGGATTTCCATTTCCAAACCACCTTCAATACAAAAAAGAAAAAGCCATCACTTAGGGGAGGTAGTAACTTATTTCTCCATTTCTTCCAGTTCAGCCAGGAAGGTTGGAAGCTGTCTGGTGACAAAGTGCATGGTTTTTTACCTTGATTTAGATATGTGAAGAGACTCCATCCTGCATCTGTAGATCTATTTGTTTTTAAAAAACATTTGAGAAGTTCAATAGTTTTTCATGACTAAGGGCCAATGGAAAGCTTAGAACTTGAAAAAGGTACTTAAAGGACTGAAGTCTTGACAGTTTCATGTCATAGGGTTGGATTGCTTGGAAAATATTCACGGTCCAAGAGAGCAGGAGTAATGACCATTGTGTTCTGACTCATTGTTGCACCCATTTCTGGGCAAAGCTCTCCAGCTGTGAGAGCACCAGCTTGAGTAGTTGACTCTACTTTTATTTTTCCATTCTATGACACAGAGCTAGTCCAAACAAATCAATCCTGTCAAGACTTTCCTGCTGACTCCCTGGCGTTTCATGACTTCCTTGAGGCTAAGGCTTCCTAGTGTTGCTAAATACAGTGCTCGGTTTTAATTTTAAAATGTTATTTTTAAGAACTTCATTCAATATATTTCTCATAGATTCCACCAGTCATAAAACGTGTTTCCACAGTAACAAACAGAGCAATGTAATTGCCTGTTCACCCTGCCATAAATCCTTCAGGTGGTGATTTTTAAAATGTGGATAGTATAAGGACTTGGACAACTTTGCAGTTTCAAAGCAAACTTGCAGATTACAGAGTGTCAGCCAAAAGATTTCCTACTGAGTTTCACTCAGCTGGAGATGTGAATGTCTCTGAGACAACTCACATGCCAATTTTTTTTGCTGCTGTTTTGTTTATGTGTCTATTGTTCCTCTTACCAGCGGGACAAGTACAATCAGACACAGGGCAGGACTTGCCAAATTGCTGGCTGTTTGCTGCCATGAGCCTCAGCAAGAGAACAGGGCAGGAGAGGAGCAGCTCTTTGCCAGCCAGGAAGCCAAGGTGGTGGTTATATCTCAGGGAGGGGAACTGCTGTAGCCTCCCTGAGCTCCTCCAGGTGTAATCTCCTCCAGTGGTGCATGTTCCCATTAAAGAGCTGCGTGATGGAGCCACGTTTATTTGTAACAAGCAGCCAGCAAAATGTTTGAGTTTTCAACCAGGTTTCATTAAATATTAGAAAAGAAGGCTGGACAGAGCCCTGAGAACTCCTCTGGGTTTGAGTCCCTGCTTCTCAGCTTCCTTGTGAACACCCCTTGCCATCACTCCTGTCTCAGGCAGCTCTTTCTCTGTCCTGCTGCTATGGAGCTTTAACTGTGGGGAGTCCTCAGTTTCTCCAGGTGATTTATTACAGACCTTACCCATAAGTAAAAGCGAGTTAGGGTTGTTTTTTTCTCCCCTGCCAACATCTAACATTAATCTTCTCTCTGCAACTGAATTAAAAACATTGGCTTGACAGACTATTGTGTGGATTTGTGCCGAGGACAGTGTGTGGTGCTTCCAGCAGGCTGGGTGAAAATTGAGCCATTCTGCATTGGCTTCCACAAGGCCCATCTCGACCTATGCTGCTGAGCTGCTGTAAAAACCCAGTTAAAACACGTAATGTTGGACAGGGTATGTCCACAGACATACCTGTGTGCAAAGCAGTTGTATGTTCTGGCAGCACAGAGGCACCAGGCAGTGGTTTGCCCAGGTTCAAAGGCAGGAGCACTGTTGGATTGGAGTTAACTGCAGGGGAGCACAATATCCCAATATCCCTGTCTCTGCTGTTGTTTGGTGCCTGTTACACCAAGCTGCTACTTCAGCCTGTCCCTCAAGCCTCCTTTCTGTGTGAATGGAGTTCAGTGTGCTGGGAAATGATGTTCCATATAAGGATTTTATATCAGTATGATAGCATATATTGGAATAGCATTATATCTAATTTTAAGTATATTAACCTGTCTCCTGCCCTGATTACTAAAATCCTGTCTGCATCAGTAGAAATCTTTGTGTCAAACAGCAGCATGAAAAGCACAGAGAGTAACAAGAACAAGAAATATATGCTGATAATCCATTTAAATGCAAATACCTGGCTATTTGACCTGGGATGCAAATGTTGAAATATATTGAACATTAAACTCATAGATCACACTATCAACAGCAGGAGTTTAAAAATTTGAGCAAATACTTCTGTGAGCAAATTATTCAAAGTTAAATTCAATAAATTTCAGCTGCTCCAAAGAGAAAAAGGACTGTCTCCTCTTAAAGTACGGCACAGCTCTCAGATCCATGCGAGTGTCTTCTCTGTTTGGAACCTCCAATATTATTTTACTTTCAAAAAATCTCAGAACAGGGTGGATTGGTTAGAATAATTGATTAGTGAAATTTTTTAAGTAGTGTACTAAACATTACCCAGTCATCATGAGCTGAACTTGAAAATTGCGAGGTTATTTGGTTTTGTTGTTGTTTTGTAAAATATATAGATATTTGGTTTTCTTTACCTTTTGGGTTATATTCTGCGTATATTTAATTTAAAAAAAAAAAATATCCTTCACAACCCTGGAAAGTGGAATATATTTTTCACCTGAGGGTGAAATAACTTCATGGTCAGCTGGTTGCAAGCACTGCAGCTTTAAGGAAAAAAAAAAAAAGAAAAAAAAATTAAATGTTCTGACTGATTTAAAATACAAATTCCATAAAGATATTTTCACTGGGTTTTACAGGCAGTCTCAGAATCTTTATGTTCAAGATCTCATTTCAGGGATATTTACAACTAGTTTGTCCAATTTTGTATAACAACAATATATATATATATTTTTAACTTGGCTCTTAGTCTGCATCACTGCATAATGAAGAACTCTGAAATTTGATTTAGTTTCTGTTTATGGTACCTCAGCTCTAAGGAAAAAATATAACTTAACCTGGACACTTTGTAAACTGCTTCTAAATTTGGTATTTTTGTTTTGAATTCCTGCAATGAATTTTTGATCATTCTTCACCTCCCTTGGCACAGGCTCGGTGAAGCTGGGTTTGGGAGAGGTATTGGCTATGGAACAGTTCAGCAGCAATCTCGGATGTTTCTCTGACAGAAACGTTTCTAAACTCCCTCAGATGCTCAGTCTGTGCCTCTCCTGCCTGTCCCCTGGAAATGATCCTCAGGCTCTGCTTCTGGTGCCCTTTTTCCCTGGAATTTGGAGTCATCCTTCACCTTGGAGTGAGGGATTTGCCACATTTAGACTGTCTGTATGCTCTATTTGAGTGCAGTCTCCATGGGGCTTTTATCGTGCCGCCAAGATTAGGGGCATCCTTCTCCACTCCAGGCCCAGCTGCACCCTCTCACCATCATTTCAAAGCCTGTTACTTTTTCTGTTCTCCAGCAAGATGAGGTTGCTGCTGAGGAGAGCAAATAATGAGCCTTACTCTGGTGCTGTCCAAAATCCAGTTCAACAAGTCTTCCTTTGCCATAAAGAATAAATTCGCACAAGAATTACACTTGAGTATGTGAACACACCTGGCCAAGGTAATTAGAATATAATTCTTTTTGCCTTAGCTCTGTTTGTGTGTTAGGAAGTGGGTAGCTGGATGCCAGGGAAAAGGATTCAATGCGAGTAGTTTCTATTATTGCAGTTGCAGCTTGTTAGCAAGAAGTGTTCCTGAGGCTCTGCTGGCTGCTGGCTGTTTATATACTTGTCTTTGCTTACAGTGTAGATATGCAGAGACCTTTCAGTTTATAAAAAAAATACAACAATAAATCATTTTTCTCACTAATGTAACTTTTGTACTCCTGGGGCTAGCATAAAGTAGCATCAGTTTGTATTTTTGTTGGCTTGTTATTTAAAGATCATCTGAAGTCTTCATGGCAGATTGTGAAATGTTTTTCCTTAAAACAGGTCTCTTTCAGAGTATCTTTTATACTCCTCTTTTGCATCAGCTGAGCATCCAGGCCACAGTGATGGCTGGGGTAAAACTGGCTCTGTAGAGGCGACAGTTGTCAAACCAAACAGCAGGAAGGACAAACAGCCAAACTGGAAAACTGGACACACCTGTGGCTCAGGGAAGTCCACTGAGGAAAGTGCTATCTTTATGTTTAAGCTTACACTAAGGTAAGCTGGCACTTAAACATTGTCTTGTCTTGTACTGCAAGTGCTCTTGCAAAAGGAGAAATTGAAAAATTTGTGTGACAGAAAGTTTTGCTTCTGTCTAAAACTTTTCATATGATCAGCTGCCAAGCAGCAGATCACCATTCCCATCTTCTTGCCCAAAGCCTTCATTTCTCAGGAAAGAATCTTCCCTCACTCTCTCCTCTAGAGAAAACATCTGATACAGCTTTCCTACCAGCTTTCTACCAAAATAACTCTGGAGTCCATTAACATCTGGAGTTTGGATGGGTACACAGGATGTTTCAGCAGCGAGTTTTTTAAGGTGAAAGAGCAGAACTGCTGTGTTTTATCTTTAGGGACCATACTGCTAGCTCAGTCAGTGCAGATGCCACATTAAAATGAAACTGGATTTCAGAAAAGAATTCTTTATATCATCATGATTCAGATTAGCACATTGCTCTCAAGCACACAAAAGTCGACAGGATATAAAGAGCTTTCATAACTAATGACTTAACCATTGGATTTTGACTAGCTTTTTTCTTATTGCAGACATTATCACTCTGAGCAGAATTGTAGGTGGGTCTTTGATTTGCAAGAGTAACCCCTGTTAACCCTGAAACCTTTTGAACTTTCAATTCAAATGTTAATTTTGGGAAGGAGGGAGTTGTGAGCAAGACGGACAAGGGAAAAAGGAAGAGACAAGCCTTTCTGCATGCACACAGCATTGCAGCAGGGCTCTCCCAGCCCCTCATGCTGGCACAGAAATGCACCAGCCCCACACTTATTGTGCCACATACAGGAAAAGCGCTTGAACAGCTCAGTATACCTATTGCTTGTGGCTTGCTTCATCCTTCTTTCCTTCCACTTTTCCTATTCTCATAGGTAAAATTGTCTAGAGAAGTAATGACCACAGACACAAAAAATGCCACTGATTTGGGGTAACCAGACTGAACAATTTACACTGTGATCAGTCAGAGCAGCTCAGCATTACAGGACCTGTTCCTCACACAGTGATGTCCATCTCCCTCTCTCTAGGCTGTGCTGGTACACGTTTAAGTACTGGAGCAAGCTTTGCCAAGGCAAGGACAGGGAACACTTTAGCCTTCTCTGCATCATCCATGCTGTCTCCCCATTCAGCAGCAGATTCAGCTTTTCCCAGAAGTTCTCTTGAAACTATTATATCTGTTGAGTCCCTTCTTATTGCTCTGGACATCCTTTGCTAGTTATTCCTCTGCGTGGGATTTACTCTTGCCAAAGCAGTGCCTTCATATTCATGCTGCTTATCTCCTTTTTCTCCACTTATTGAGTGTTCTCTCTTTGCATTTCATTTCAATTGTTAAGAAGCCTCTTATTTGGGCAACTGGCCTTCTGAAGAAATTCCCAGTCTTTCCCTGGAATTCAATGGTTTCTTTTTAAGCTCCTAGTAAGTTTTCTGTAGATGTCAGCCAGCAAACCTTTCAATCTCATGGCTGTTTCACAGCTGATTTCTTTCAGAAAATGAACAAAGATGTGGAAATCTTGAACACCTTTTAGGGGCTTGGGGAGATATCTTCTCCATTGTATGCACGCACTTCATTTTGTTTCCTTCAAATTGGTCCCTGATCTTTTTTCTTCTCCCCGTGTCTTTGCTGTTTTCCTAAAATAATGTGTGAACACATCTGGTGAGCACACATAGCTGTTGAAGAAATTCACTTCAATTCAATTTGATCAGGGTGATTTGTTTAAGATCTGTTTCCAAAGCAAAAGCTATCACACAGCTATTATGCCTACAAGTCTCATAGCCTGGCCTGAACACACTTATCAGATAAGCCAAGTGAACAGATGTATGCAAAAACTGCAATAATGGAATTTTGCCAGTCTCAGAAGAGAGGATAAATGAAGTTGGAATCTTTAATGTATTCGAACAGGTCTATTAATGCTGCTGGTTCCCCTATTTTTTGTGTTCATCTTGACATTGCCCAATAAAAGGCTTTAATTTTGCTTCACAGAGGTACCAATCCCATGACCATGGGTCACAGGACCTCTTACCATTCCTCGTGAACTCCTCCTGCAGCGCATGTTCTTTCATTTGCTCTTGCAGTGGATTGCTTCATTCTACTCTTACCTGTTACTTGTCTTCATATTTTTTTTCTAATTTCCAAAGCTGCAAAATACACAGAATCATCAGGAATATCTGTATTTTATAAACAACTTCCCTTACTAAATTAATTCCTCCCAATTTTTAGTTCATACAAAACCTGTGGTATTAAAATTAACGTACACTGTCTTTCATAGCTTATTTTTTAAAGCAAACTACACAGAATTGTCAGTGCATTGGATTTCAGCATGCTCATATGTGGGGAGCATAACTCTGAGATTGGACCAGAGCATTACTCTCTACATGAAGTCTTTGAAGGTTAGAATAACAAAATATGAAGTTCCTAGAGGACACATGGTGTGTAAACTGCATTTTTCTCATGGCTTGATCAAATTTGGGCAGTTTTTTCAGAAGCCAAAACACGTTGACAAGAGTTTATTCTGTTCCCAAATATAAATGACCTCTACAGAGACTGAGGGGAAATCAGTGTTCAAAAAAATGAAGACCAGGACTCTTTGCAATCGAACCAGTCTAATGAATTTTCCTTTCACCATGATTTCAAAAGAATTATTTTGGTTGAAATTACCTAGTCTGTCAGTCGTGGGTGGGTAGGCAAAAAGATGTAATGTACAAACTTTGTGTCCAAATGGTAGCCAAAATTCTGAATAATTGATCATAGAGAATGGGTTACACAGCAAATTCAGTCTCAATGCTGCCAGCTGTGCTTGTAGTAGGTGTCACTGTGTACCAAGCCATTAGAGGACAACTCCCATGTCTTCAGTCAAGGTATTAATCAGGTCAGGGTAGTGCCAACCTGAATAAAAGGTTAAATTATAGGCTGAATGCTGGAACAGAAAATCAGAGTTAAATTTTCATGGTAACAGCTGCTGTAGTCATTTGTATTTCACCGCTGAAGGGACTACAATAAAATTATTTTGCCTTCCCATCAGCTGATGTTTGAATTAATAAGGTACTGTCCTAATTTAGATCCCTTTCTTGTTCTTCAGGCTCATATTCTTGTGTAATAAGAAAGATTATTCGACTGAGACTGAGTTGATAAAGACATGGAACAATGCCTAGCTAAAGCAAATGAATATAGCTTCAAAGGACTGAAGGTTTAAATGGGTTGAGCAGGTATTTGAGAATATTTGTGTATTGAAAAACGCTGATTTTATTGGAATTTAACCTGCACCTGTAAAGAGCTGAGGTCAACACATGTTCCATTTGAAAATTAATTTGATGAATTTTGCTATGTAACTCTGGAACTGGATCTACTTATGTCACTGAGTCTTTTTCCAGCCTAGGCAACCAGTTAGTAGATGCCTGTTTAGAGAGCATCTCTGCACATCATCATACTCGTGGTACTGGAGAACAGTCTGGTAGGTTTGCATCAGCTTTTCTAGCAGTGAGATCCCGTCAGCACTCAAAGTCATTCTCTGACTGACCTGTCAAGATACATTCACTTCACTGCAGCTTTCAGGTGAAAAGTCCCATTTTGTGACAAAATTACAGCCATTCTTGAGGCACCTGGCCTTCAATTTCACTTACCAGCTCTTTCAGTAAGCTGATGTGGAAATAATCCAATGCTTGATTTTGACACACTAAACAACCAAAGATTTTCTTATAATGTGAAGTGCTTTTTGTTTTGCTTTGCTGTTTTGTTTTAAAATTTCAGTTGCAGAAGTAGCTTCATCTCTGGTAAAAGGGAAAAAACAAAGAATAAAACTAGGCAAAATTTGTTCTAGTTTTTGGCAGATTTTCATTTTGTGAAAATTTTCATGTCTTTCCTTTTGTGTCCTATTATGGAAAGTAAAAATGTTTCAAAATCTGGTAAGTTTTCTTGGGCAAGGAAATGCTTTCTCTCTGAGATTTTGTTCTGGTCATGTATTGCAAAGCAACCAAAGCAAACAGAATAAATAATAAGGGAAGATTACAGTTTCCGTACTGTTTTGACATATAATGTGAAAAATACATCCCTTTTCTTTTGGTTTCAGTGGGTCTTGATGACTGTATTGCAATTGTTAAATGCACAATAGAAATGTCATCTTTGTCATGGATTCTGAATGTTCAGGGGCAGTACTGACTGCTGGCAATTTGCTTGTGAAAACAATTGTTTTCTTTTCTTTGTCTTGCTTTGCTTTCATGTGTATGGCAAGACTATTCTTGGTCATGATAAGAAGCACTCTCTTTTCCAGGGGTGTGAGTCACTTGGACTTTACAAGGTCAATGTGATCTCCCAAATATTCTCCAGTTCCATGGCAGCAATCAGCTCTCTTGCCTGGTCAGAACACGATGCCTCCATCATGTTCCAATTTGTTGTCCTCCTCAAGGGCTGACCCTGAAAAAAATAAAAAGAAGGGACTAAGTCTCAACTTCCCAACTGAAGGAAGTAAATCAGGTTTGAAGTTTCTGATTCAGTCTTTTTAGCAGAATCTGTCATTGCTTTGAATTCTGTCCAATCTTCCAGCAATTTCAAAAGTGCCACATACATGCAGTGCAAAACTACTGCTATGGACCTCGGTGCACGATATAGCATGTCTGAGAGGAATATAGATTTTTCATGGAACATGAAAGAGAGAAAAATAGGAAAACATTTTAGCATGATCTTGGCCTTCTGCACAAGTAGCCTAATGTTCGTATCTTATCTTACTTTCCTCATATTTGTCTGGAGGCCTTTGTGGAGCTTTTCTAAAGATCATAATATCAGCTGCAATATGGAAGTGATTTAGTAGTTCTCTGTAGATTTAGGTTGCTATTTCATTTTTATGTGAGTTTTTTCCCCTGTGTGAATTGAGACCCATTCTGGGGCGTTGGGGGATAGTTTAGCCATCTGAAAGTAACTTTAACATCACAAAATCAAATGTTTATCTCCCACTTGAGTACTGTTTGTTTTGACATCCTACTTAAGGGCTTCTGTGCAAAGGGCAGGAAGAGAGAAAAGACTAAAGAAAACAAGTCTAATGAGACTGAATACATAGTAAAGTACTTGAGCCATCACTAGGTTCCTCCAGCTGCAGGTTTCTGATGGATTTAAGATAATCTAAGTGGGCAGCTGTAGTCCCACCCTGTTCACACTTTTAAACTTCCTGGAAGTTGTGGCAGCAAAATCTGGGTTTGGACTGCAGGGAAGCCTTCCATACTACTTCATAAAGCTGACATGAGAAACAGATGGACTCTGGTCAGTTCAGAGATCTGAACTATGACTGCAGAGAACTGGCTGCTTAATTTAAATTAAATATCTTTTTTCTTGGTTAGTATGTAGATCAAGTCGGTGTCATGTTCTTTATATCTAAAGTAACATCAACACTAGTAAAAAAAACTTCAATTGAATTATTTCCAAACATGGTTTTCATAAATTAGCCTTCTAAACTCATAATTAGAATATAATCAAGAGATTATTGTGACTTTTGGTACAGCAAAGCAGCCATAAATGCCATGAGAGTTCATGATGCTCATGAGTCCTGAAGAACATTCCAGCCTGTTATATGTGAATTCGTGCCAAAGTGTATAAAGTTATATTTTATGTTATAAAGTTAAAATAAGGACAAGCCTGANGCCTTAATGAAGGACATTTGTGTTTATGTCCCCACTGACATGTCCAGTTGTTGTTATGACGGCTGAAATGTGCACTTCTGAACTTTGCGCTGTTGTGCTCTTGGAGCATGGGATGAGATAATCCAGCCATACTCCAGCACCCCACAGACATCCCCTAATAAGTCAGAAAGGGTGGCAAAGGATCCTGAGAACATAACTGCTGTGTGTCCTGAGACTGTGTTTAATCTCTGCCTGATTCAGGTACCGTTCAGCATCTGTTCTCATCGTGTCACTGGAGACTGCAACATAAAATACCACTGTGGCATGTAAAGGAATGAAACCTTTTGTAAAATTGAGTAAGAGGAACTTTAACACCAGGTTCTGGGACACTTCATTGATCTTTCAACATGGAATTAACAGGGAATATATTTCTTCATGTAGGCTTTTCTCTAGAGACTATGGTTGTGGAAGACTGGTTAAATTAACGGAGGACAGGATATAAATCCAGTGATTAATTCTTTTTGGATGCTAAATCAATAACTCTGGTTGTGCAGATTAAATTCTTTGCATCACTTAAGGCTTTATTTTATAGCATAAAGAGAACATAAATAAAGAAATGAAAATTAAAAAATGAAGCTTCTTGTAAAAGTTTCAAAAGGAAATGTGTGTTTTCAAAGTTGTATGGCAAGTACCAACAATTTATATTGGCCAAGATGAAAAAAGAAAAACTGCAAATTATTTACAAATATAGCTTAAATTTAAAGATGGAAAGATGGATATAATGAAGTTTTAAACATGTTGATACCATTTTACCACCTCGCATAGGTTCTTATATTAAACCAATGTCAACTCCTGAACTAGAAAGAAACATCAAAAAGAAATGTGAGTAGAGTAGAGGATAGAGAAAACACCTCTTCGGAGATTTTTTAATTTAATGCCGAAACCAGCATTACAAATGGGTGGAAATAAACAACCTTTTCTGCCCTTTCTGCCTTTCTTGCAAGCCTTTGAGACCACAGACTTCACCAAAGTTATCAGTCAGCCTTTATTTCTCCAACCTTCAGTGGAATCTTGAACAAAGTGTGCCATAAAAGAAATTAATGTTCTCCACCTGGAGGATTACTTATCTCCCACTGCTTCCCACCTCTGAGTATGTGCTCTATTCTTGACTCTGCTTCCTTTCTTCCTTCTTTGCTTTTTACTAAAGAAAAGAATCTACTTTGAGGAAAAGAAGAGTCTCTTTGGCTGAGCTGCTCTCAGCCTGTGACCAGGAAGGAAGCTCTGTCTGAAGTAACCTGTTAGTGATGTATGTGTACCCAGCTCTCAGCAGCTGATAGGGATGTTTATCGACCCTTGTTTCTCTTGCAGAGACACTTCATGCAACGGTCTGCAGAATCAGAAGCAGCATATTTATCTTTGTTGTTCTTTCTTCCTCACTCTCTGGGTATTTGTCTTATTTTGTCTCCAAGAACACATATTCATACTCATAAGAGAAATCAACAGAAGTGGCTTCGGTAGCTCATTTTTGGTAATAATGACTTGCAAGAGGGCAATTAATGCCACCTCCACTACCAACAAAAAGACATGCAAAGAGGCAGCATCACAAAAAATTTCTCTGTACTCAAAGAGAAAGGAAAATAGAGCTAGTGTCAAAGTTAAAACTTTCCTTATTCTTTAAATCTTAAATGTTTTAATGGTCTGGGGTTTTGTTAGTTTGCCAGGGATGCTTTTGCTGTTATTTGAAATAGAAGACTATTAAAAGAAGCATTTGCCACAGACCTAAGCTGACCATGGTTTCAACTTGATATTCAACCTTGCTTAAAGGAAGAAATATTTTATTCACTCTCAATCCTCTGCTTTTTTTTGTTCTGCTAAAAGTAGTGCATTAATTGATTCCACTGGATTACAGTGGGAATTTAGGAGTTTAACCTTGATTAAGCTGGTTTTGTAGTTTCAGCTAGATGCCTGTGGTTTGGAACATTCCCTAACTGCAAAGCAGAATGTTATCTTCAGAAGAGTAAATCTGCTCTTGTAACTGCTGGCGCTGTGCTAAAGTAGTACCAACACCGCCTCCCAAACAGATCTAAAGAAGGATCTGGATGTCCTCAGCAGCCTGAAGGCTGGGGTTCAACCCAGCTGATAACTAAGCACCACACAACTGCTCACTAGCTTCACTTCCTCCGGCTTCCACGGGACAGGGAGGGAATCAGAAAGGTAAAAGTAAGAAAGTAAGGGTTGAGATAAGAACAGTTTAATAATTTAATAATAACAATAATTCTAATGAAGAAGAAAATAACAGGAAGAGGGTGAAAAAACCCTCAAGAAAAACAAGTTGATGCAAAAGCAAAACAATTGCTTATTGCCAACCAGCTGATGCCCAGTCAGTTCCTGAGCATCGGCCCCTAGCCAGCTTTCCCCCTGGTTTACATGCTGAGCATGGTGCCATATGGTCTGGAATATCCCTTAGGCCAGTTGGGGTCAGCTGTCCTGTGTGTCCCCTCCCAGCTCCTTGTGCTCCCCAGCCTCCTCGCTGGCAGGGCATGAGAAGCTGATGAGTCCTGTAAGTGCTGCTCAGCAGCAACTAAAACATCCCTGTGTTATCAGCATCATTCTCAAAGCCAATCCAAAACACAGCACTGGACCAGCTACCAGGAAGAAAATTAACTCTATCCCAGCTGAATCCAGGACCCTGGGTAATTGCTTTTTGCCTAAAATTACCCTCAAGTCAAGAAAATTTCGAGAGCAAAGCAGTCCTGCTGCAGGGCTATGTGGTGCTATTAGCCAAAAACTCTCTTTATCATCAGTCTGATAAAACACCAGCAGAGTCTAAAAGATGTTTTGCAAAAGGACATCATCTGGTCCCTGGAATTTGAATAAAGCATGAACAGGTCCAGATTTTTAAAATCTTCCCAATAATTCCCATGACTAAAAATCTATTCAAGACACTGTTGCCATCCATTGGAAGATGTCAATGAGCTTTGCCTTGAGGTGCTATAAATAAAAATCATTAACCTTTAGCTAACACACAAATCACACACTTAAGAATTATTATAGCTGCTGAGACTTGAAGATGAAAGACATGAAATTAAAAAGCTTTGTACTGATTTTTTACCATTGACACTGCAGCTTTGACATGCTCTAGACAGTCCCTCAATGCTTTCCTTTCCTGTCTCCTTCCTTTGTATTTTGACTTGTTCTCTCATTAAAAATAACCACCCTGCAAGGATTTCAACTCTATTTCTTCTTTCATTGAACATGTCAGGTTGTGACAGAAGTGTGTGTTTCTAACCTGAGCCTTGAGGATGTGGAAATTTCATGCAAATGCCGTTAATTACACACAGCACATTTGAATAGCAAACTCCTTGGCAATGAAACGCTCTCCCAGCCCATTTTCACCATAGAGGCATTCAGACCAGGAGAAATCAAACCTTTTATCTGTACCCAGCAGTGTTGCAGGTGCTGCATGACCACTGAATTCAGAGGTAGCTCTCTTTGTTCTGAAGACATTATATTATAATTCTATTCTGGCTGTGTGTGTCCCTGTATTTCTATTGCAGGAAATGCACAGGTTTTATGCATGTGACAGCTTCACAGTAATTCTGATGGAAATGGTGTCACTCCTTCATGTCAGCAGGCAAAAGCTGGTTTTTTGGTTAGGCTGTTTTTGTATGTGGAAAGGCCATTCAGCACACAGGGAGTCAGAGGTTTTATGGCTACCAAATTCTCATGCCTGACTGCATTTTTCATCCAGTAAGCTCAACCTTAGTGTTACCCATCAGATGATAACTTCTTCCATAAAAGTAGAGCCCTTTTTTCTTATTGATGCTTCTGTTCTGGGTCCTTCCCAAGATTAGGAATGAAAATGAGAAAAATATCATACGAGCTAATCCTTCTTGTGGTGGTGTTGTCTGCATCTACCAGATGGATCTTGTTTTTCCAAGGCACAGAGCTAAAATTTGGGAATCTGATTGAGTGAATCAGACAAGCATGATGCAAAGAGCCAAGAAATGTAGAATCAAAATACTTTGGTATGTTTTGCTTGGAAAAAAAAGTGTTTAAATTTTCACCAATAGTTTTTCATTGAAAGCTCAGAAGAATATTTTGGAATTTAAGAGATTTTTGATTTTTTTTTCTGATAAAGTACCATTTTCTAATTGTCTATAACGAATGTCTATAAAGCACTTCCATATTTTAATTATTCAGATATGATATGTCATTGAGAAGTACCTTCAGACACATGTACCATGTCTTCTTGGGTCAGAAGTGTGCTTTTGAAGCAAATTCCACTTATCATACTTTGGTTCCTATGGCAGAGGAATTTAGGAAGATGTAAATGGTTTGGGAGCCTGTCTGATGTAAATCTGACATTAAAAAAATGACATAAATGACACAAAAGCCAAAATAAGCCCAGTGATATTTGGTCCTCAGTACCAGCCATTTTGCTTTAGAGATCCATTTCCAGTGGAGTGAATATAGGCACAGACATTTTTCAGACCAATTAGATTTAATAGTTTACACCCAAATTGAGCAAATAATCACCAATGTGAAGTTTTGTCCCAGCTACTCTCATCTTTCAAGTTCACCAAACCTGTCCAGCAGTTTCACAGCATGCTTTCTCATGAGATTTCCCAGGTCTGTGTTCTCAGACAGCAATTCCTTTAGAGTTGCAGTGCCTCATTTTTGGTTCTGATTCTGGCTGGAGCCCAGATATACATAAGGAATACAAAACAGGGAGGAAAGCTCCATCAGGATGAAACCATGAATGGAGGTTAAAGCCATTCATACATGGGATAGGACTGTATCCTTGCAGATTGCTTACAGAAGTGCAATTACTTGAAGGAGAAATAAGTATACATTTGTAATGTGCATCTCTGGTACATTCTCTGTTAATTAGAACACCATGCTGCAGGTTGCACAGGGTTTTCTTGCTATTAACAGGCACTGCCCATCTCATCTTTAACTCTGCATCTCTGCAGTGTGCTCTATCCCCCAGCTTAGAATAAGCATAGGACACTTCTGCTGGATTTGTTTAAGCTCTTTATAAATGCTGTGTGGTTTTAATGAACAGAACAATGCAGCGGAACCAGCACAGGATATACACATGAAGAATATCACAAAAGGACTGAGAAGTGTTTATGTTTGTACTGCCTTGGCTTGTTTTCTCTTCCTTACTGTTTCTGTTTCTCCTTTCATTTGCTTGTCTCATGTTCTCATTTGTTCAGTCCCAGAGGTAGCTGCTTGCATGCCTTCATATGTTCAGTGTCTCACAGCACAGGCAGATGCTTTCAATCCCTGATTGCACCAAGCAGATCGAGAGGTTTTACCTCATGTCTGACACATTAAACTGCTATGGTGCAATTCCTCCATAACACAATGAGAAATACTCACTGCCTCCTCTGCAGCACCTGCTCTGACCTGGTGCCTGGAGCAGCTCATCCTGCTGGATCAACTAAATTGGGTATCCTGGGACACAAGCCACCCAGGCCCAGTGCCTAATGTGTGGCTGAGTGTATGTCTCTTATGTATCTTGTGGTTCTGGGCACAGAGGAAGCATTTTCTGAAGATGTATCATTAGTTCATTGCCCATTAATGGCCTGCCTCATGTGTAAATGTCTCTGGACAGTCCCATGTGTTTAATCTGCTTCCTTTATCATTCAAGGATATTATCTCTGGCCCGGGCTTCACTTTGCTGTGGTTACACTGAAGGATAAGAGTTTTTCCCATGACCCTTGTTTTGGAATCAAGGCATTGGAAAGACCTCAGCATTTCTAAAATATTGTTACCAAATCAAGTCAGAAAAGCAACCACAACTGCAGATGGGAAGTTGCAGAATAATAGTCCATGTTAGCCAAGCAAACAGGAAACCCTGAAATACACATACAGTATTATCAAAATAAGTTTAGATGCAATGATTTTTCATGTAGGGGACTCACATTCTCTTTAGATTAAGTAGATTTGCATAGGTGTCGTAAAAAAAAAAATCTAAAATATAAGTGTGCTGACAAGTGTATTTAATTTCTCAAAACAATAAATTCCTTGTAAAAGGCTAATAGAGGGCTTTAGATCTCTGCTGTAGAGAGATGCCCAGAAGATATTTTTTCACAGCTACAACTCTGAGAACAAATGGTCTCTGGAACAAAATTATGGGTGTCACCCATGTCAAGACTTGAATCACCAAGGAAGCCACTGGTCTTGCTTGGCCTTAGCTACTTTTATGCTAAAAGTATTTATGCTACTTTTATGCTGATTTTGAGTCCATTGATCTGTTAGTGCTGCCATAGGTCTGACTTCTTTTATGCTGCAAACATCTTTGCAAGTTTTTACATTATATTTTAAAAGCCAGAGTCTTTTGAGACAGAGGGAAGATCAAGAAGATCACATCCATTTTCTAGTGATAAATTGGATGCTCTCATGTTGCTAAAGAGAAAAACAAAAATACAGGATTTCTCTTACTGACACCATCAGATTTTAAGGCTGAGTCTTTCCAAATAAAGGACTTCAGCAATGGGCTAGCCATCAGTGCAAATAAATCAGGACAACCTCTCTGTTGCCAAAAAATGTAGGTGGTTAATATAGTTAAAAAATCTAGATAAGCAAACCAATCATCACTAGAAAAAAAAAAAAAGTCGAGGTCAACTAAGAACAAGATTAATTCACCTTTTTATTCTGTATTAGCATGACAGTGGAAGGAATACAGCCAGCCCTTGCCTTTCAATAATGTGTTTATAATTTCCAGATATCAGGTGCTAATTACCTAAAACATGTCAGCTTCATCACTTGAAGCTGGCTGGAATTTGCTGATCATCTTCCTCTGCAGTTCAGTACCTGGAGGATTTAGTGCCTTCTCTTTGCTTTTCTGACTGTCACCTGCTGTTCCAAATGAATTGTGGTATTTCATGGCAAATAGGTCTCTCTCCCACAAAACTTCCTGTTGAGCTGCAGGAAGAGCTTGCTTACATGGTTAGTTTGGTATTTCTTCCTTTATGACAGCATTTGGCAAGTTGTCCAAATTGGAATTTTTCCCTGGACACTAAGAATACCCCCTGGGTGTTTGTGGAAATTTTGGAAGTGTTGTGCCTCCTTTCACGTCTCCATGGTCCCTCTCCCCTGACAGCCGGTGCCCAGGGAGCTGTGCAGAGGGGCCATTTCCCTGGTGCTGTGCATCTCCAATGCTCCTTCTGGCTTTGTTTGCAAAATTTTCCAGTTTTTGCATGTTCAAATATCAATTCAAATGTTTATTTGCACAGATACACTGTTTACCTCATCATTCTAGGACTCTTCTGCCCCCCAGGGCTGACAGTGAAGCAGCAGTGCCCGACTGTGTCAGGCTGTGATAGATGTTTGCACAAGGACAGGTTCACAGCTCGATGGAGCCTTGGAGCCTTTCCATTTCCCAAGGCAAGATCTAAGGCTTGTCCCAGAGCAGGGTCACATTTGTCTTCAAGGCTACTCTAATGCAAACAGGAGACTTTTGAGGAGAGAGGAAGGTGCATCCCAGAAGAGTGAAAAAAAAAACAAACAAAAAAACACTTCAAAATGAAGACAAGCAACAATCTTCCTGCAAGAACATTTGAAAAAAAATAAACACTTCTTCCTACCTGAACTCCTGATCTCAACAGGCAGCAATGCTTTAGAAGCAACTTTTCTTCACTGTTTAAAGGAAATAATTCAGCAGGAAAATTTTGGCAAAGTGAGACACCGTCTGAAACAGAACATTTTCAGTAGATTATATTAATGGAAAAAATCAGAACTCCAGCATTTTCAGGAGTAAACTTGCACTGTGTTCATCAGGAAAACTACAGTAGTCTCTTTTTCTGTCTCACTCCATTTTCTGAAGGCACATGAAAATGTCTTTCTAGACAAGATTATTTTCAGTCTTTTTGTTTCTTTTCAGACAAAAAGTCTTCTCTCTGATGTTTTCATGTTTCTTCAGAGAACAACACTAATTGGCTTCCATTGCAAGAAAATAACTCTCTAGAAGAAAAAAATAGTGTCTGTTGTTCCTTTACATCAATTTTATGTTTCTTAGTTGTGTCAGCACAGAGGGTGACTGATTCTGTTTTTTGAGAAAGGGTATGGTTTCTGCCTAATTTTTATTTATTCATTACTACTGAAGGTAGATAAGAAATAAATAGAGGTAGTTGAAAAGACTTTAGCTGGGGACTGTATTATATTTTATGTCCCTTGCTCTGAATTAAATTGGTTTTATAATCTTTTTTTGTCTCCTTCAGGCTTAGTTCACTTCACTAGTCACAAGAAAATATTTGTGACACAAAAAGTGAACAGGAAGGAGACTGAAAGGCTCCCACGTGTAGACAATAGGAACATGGAAGTCCATGTGTGTAGCAAGATTTATTTTTTTTAAAAACATTTTCTTTGAACACTTCAGTGCTCCTTTGCAGAGCAAATGTCGCCCAAAAAACAGCAGTTGAGAAGGATGATAACCTACTATTTTGGCTGTGAAACCTCAAATAATTACTCTTAGAGGAGTTTGTCTTCCCATTTGTGACAGAGGCTTCATCTACCCCACAAAGCACAGTGCTGAAATGTTAATACAGACCCAGAGAGCTCCTGAGCTGTGTCAGCTCAGCCCAGACTCTGCCTAGACTGAGGAGCTTCAAATAGATAGCAGAGGATTCAATCTTGGCATTCCCAAGAACTAGAACCTTTCTATAACCAGGTTACTGTTTGGATAATAAGATAATTATAATTTTTCTACATACCTCTTGGTATGTATTTTCTATTTAAACCCCAGGTGGCCAAACAATGGCTTGTGGGCTCAGATCCCCCAGAGCTGTGGCTCTGTTTTAGGATTACAGCACCCAAAAGGCAGAGATTCCTTCAGCTACTGCTGGTGGTGTAGGGAGAGCAAGTATCAACCACTCAGTAACACAGCCTGAACCTTCAGACTTGCATTACTTTGATTGCTTAGCTCACACTAAAGTTAATGTAGGTGTATTTCTTACCTTTTTTGGTTCCCTCTAATAATTCTCATAGCTGCTTGTTTAAGAGCTGATTCCTATTCAATTTTTTGATGCCACTCTCCAAGAACTTTTGGAGAATACCTCTAAACCCAGGCACTCAAATAGTATCACTCATTCAGGAAAATGGGCAAAGTACTGGACCTTGGATACTTCTCCAGATGCTGTGGATGCTTTTTGTGCCTCTTGATGCATTCTGCATTAGTCAACAGACAAATGGGACTTGACAGGCAAGTAAAGGACCTTCTTTATCCATCCATTCTGTTCAGGATCAAAACTTCAGGTGTCATTAACTGGAGTGGTTCTGACAAAGACACCTGCTTTTATCACATTAATCTCAGTGAATGTCTGTTGGTTTGCACTTAGCAAACATTTGGCCCTACTTTTGTAGAACTGCCAGCTCCAGAGAAACTCAAAGATTCCTCAATTTTTTGCATTTCCAAGAGCACACCCAAAAGGAAGTGAAAAAAAGAGCTCAAGCTACTTCTAAAATGTCCCCATATCTAAAACCCGCACAAGGTGGTAGCTTATTTGGCCATGTACTGATGAATTATGAAATCTGGGACCCATTCTATTTAGCAAACTAAATCAGAAGTGTCCTTGCAGCTGAGAATCACCACCAGGCTTTTCTCTGGGCAGGACTAACCTGAAATCAGCTCTGCTGTCACACAGGAATGCCAAGACTATCAAAACAAGGGAATTTCTAAACCACAAGATACAGCTGGTTCATTTAATCTCTGAGAATGATTAAGGCATTTTCAGCAAAGGAAGATGAAAAATTGCAGCCATGTCACCCACTATTCCAATCAGTCACCATTTGTGCTCTAGGGTATTTGTTGTTCAGAGGAAAGGCTTATTCCTGAGCTAAGCAGGTGTTCACTCCATACCCTAGAGCACAAAATTAGATAACACTTTTAATTTTATCCCAGCTATTATAACTGCACCCATCCAATCTTTTTATCTCTGCTATGACATTTTCATATCTCATTTTTCTACCAGTAACTTCAGAATAGCATAGATGATTTTCGTGTTCCAGGTGTATGGCCCTACAGAAGCCTTGTGATCCGCTGAATTATTGGATAGCACACCACAAAAAGATTGTTCATCATCTCTCTAGAGGAAGAAATTTGCTTTATGATAAAGGTTATTATTAGATTTTATCTTCAGTTCAGTAGAGTATCAGAAATACCACGAGAAGTGCATTTGTGGTTCTGCTATTCTTAACATTTTATATAGAGGGAACAAAAGGACAAAACTAGCAAACCAGAATTTTGTAATTACAATACATATAAATTACCAACATCCTTGAGCATCGGAAGCATTAATGCAGTGAGAAGTTCTCAGCGTAATTTCCTTTAAAACAAGACCCTGAAACAACAAAACCTGTATTGAACCTTTGTAATTTCGGAGACAATAGTGAAAATGAAGAGAGATGTAAATCAAATAAGGATCATATGGAACATCCTTGGGAAATCATCTTAATCACTTGGAATAAATCCTCAGGCACACACTGTATGCTGGGTGATTAAGATAGGCAGGAACAATTACTGTTGAAGAAGTGGATCAGAAAATTGTTGTTTCAAAGGTCAATCTGAAAAGACTAAAAAAATAGCTGAAAAAAAACCATTACAGAACAGAAAAATAGATTCACCTGCTTTAGTGCAAAGTTTTGGCAAATTCAATTCAGGTCAAATAAGCAACAGACTACATGAGAGGGAGTTAAATGGGAGGGAGTTAAAACTAAATAAACAAAAAAAAAAATCCAAATTAAAAATACAAGCCAAAAAACCAAAGCCAACTCTGTAAATGTTCCTGACAGCATTTAACATCAAAACATCTTCCTCAGGCTACTGAGAATAGCAGCATCAGCTGGATATTTTATAATGAGCCTAGACACTGAAGAATAATTAATAGATACTAAAAGGCTAAATGACCTGCATAACTACAAGCAAAATAACATTTTTGCATTCTTTTCTCTCATCTAACTTGACAACTTTTTTGGGGGAAAGTGATTGTTCCTGTTTGGGAAAAAAAGACATTTTTTCTCCTGGTTTGCAGAAAGGTTTTGAACACGGAGTCATAATGTCTTTAAAAGCCCATCAAGGCCATGGAATATCTGGGAGGAAAGTCCATGTGATCTCCCTCATGGTGTCCCTCATCCATCTTCCCCTGTGCTTTTGTTTCTTTGGAGCTCTGCTGGAGTACACAAATTGGGTTTTTCTCTGTGTAAAGCACTGAGAGATCCTTGGATAATTCCTCTCTTTGTATAAGGAAGCCCTAAATGGTTCAGGAGGTGGAGTCTCACCAGACTCCTGAAGTTCTTTGACACCTTTGCAATATGCTCTGTTTTCTGCATGTTCAGCTCCTGCCTAGAAGACTTGATTGCTAGCAAAGCCTGCAAAGCCTAATTTCTACTTGGTCATCACTCTTTGACAGAATATGCTGCCTTTGTGCACAGATGTTGTCAATGAGTGGCTGAAGGGCACTCGGGCTGCCTAAACTTCCCTGAGGAATCCTGTATTGCTGGGCAGACATCATATGGATCATATGGATATGGAATATCCCTTTCGTCAGTTTGGATCAGCTGTCCTGGCTATGTCCCCTGCCATGCCCACCCCATCCTACTGGTGATGGGGGCAGTCCTGGAGAGACAGTGCTGATGCTGTGCCAGCACTGCTCAGCAGTAGCTAAAACACTGATGTGTTATCAACACCTTTCCATCTACTGATAAAAAAACACAGCACCATGAAGGCTGCCTTGGGAAAATCAGCTCATCTCAGTCAGACCCAATACCCCTGTCATGGGGAGCTGACAGCAAACAGACAAATTAGAAGCATGGAAAAATCCTGAGTGCAGAATTGGGCCAGGATGCCGAGGAAGAAAACTGTGTTAGAAGCACTATTTGCTAGAGAGAGATCTTCAGTAGGAGTAAATGAGAAAAAGGACTGTATTATAAGTGATTAACAATAACTTGATAAATGGCATGGAACAAACTTATTCAGAATATTCACTTTTTGAGACCATTTACATGACATTTCTACAGCCATACCTAGGCTGTTAAAAGGAGGAGAAATACATGTTCTATCTCACAGTGCTACATGAGCTGGATCTGTTGAGTGAACACCACTGTATTTTTTAACCTTTCTGCTTCCTTCTTTAATGTTTCCTTTGTTAATATAATTTTGTTTTCTGTATTACAGGGGCAGCAAGGTTATCAGCTGAGGTCACTACCCTAATATACAACGTGCTGCACAGAAGAGGACCATTGCTAGAAATCATATCCTAGCTACACAAAGGTGAACAAAAGACAAAATCTTGGCCATGTTCATAGTCTGGTAAGGTCACCACCAAAATCAGGCTCAACTAAACTCACTTATTTTTACAAAGAAACTTGACATAATCAAGGTCAGGCCCTGAGATCCCAGAGGATCTCACATCCTGAGTATGCCCATGTCAGCAGGCTGTGGCTACAGCCACACAAGCTACATGCACAAGGGTGGGACAGGGAGTATTTTAGATTCTTGACTGTCAGTGTTGGTTTCTGTCATTTGTAATGCACACTGGTAACATAGATCTTCACTTTATGTGTGAGTCAAGCTTTCACCCATTTTGCTATTTCACCAGGCTTCCTTAGGAGGAGGGCACATTATCCTTGGAGCAAGAGAAAACATATACTGAAATGAAAGCATGTCAAAGAAACCTGTGGGTGAAGAGGGAGTGAGGAGAAGAAGGAGATAAATTGATCTGGACAGCAGCTGGCCTTTGGGAAGGCAGAAAGTACATAATCTCCAGTATTTTTTTCATTTGCAATGCTAAATATTCTGTTGCATTAATCAGCAGCCACTTGGGCAGCAGCAGCAGGGGAAAAAAAAAAAGGGGGGGGAATAAAAAAGAATGCCCAGACCAGCACTGTGAGGAATTAATCAGTCTTGAAACATAGTAATTAATTTATTTGTTACAAAAAAAAAGAAATAATAGAAATATGTTCTCTCCTCTCTTTACCCCAGAAGGGTTCTAATGTGTGAGTTCTCATTAGTATTCACTTCTGTCAGATAGAAGGGTTATGCACCTTCACTTGGTAATGTTTAAATGTCAAAAATGTTTGCATTACTGTCCTAAATTAGTGATTCTTTTTGCAGTTATCGAACCCATTTGTATATAATGCACAGATGTACTTTGAAATTGAGGCTATAACAAACTGAGAAGTTCCCAAGTGCTAGTCCAGCACAGCTCTGACATGCTCTCTCCCCATGCCTTTGGATCATGATCATCTCTCACTCGAGGAATTAGACATGGACATATGCTAATTAATATTTCTCCTCCCCATTCAAATCCTGGTATGGCAGAGGCAATAAGGAGGAAATAGGAAGGCTGCACACAGGGCAGTGTGTTTGATCACTAGCATCTGCAGATGTAGCCATATATTCCTGACTGCTGAAAAATGCAGCCTCACATAGCTTTGGGATAGTTTCTTCCCCAGAGATCATCTTGATACCTGGCTAACTTTCTAAAGGAAATGTCCTGGTTTTCCAGCACAATGTCGGACTGAATGTGGAGGTGATTGCATGATAGTCTACAGTCTGTATTGAGGGGAGGTCAAACAAAATCAGAAGTGACCCTCTGTTCTTAAAAAACATTCCTCTCTCACTCAGCAGTTTAATCTCTGTCTCTTGGATGTCAAGTAGTGGTTTGATTTTTATAGTTTACAATGTGGTAGCACTCTAAGTTTGTAGTGGACTCGCTCAGTTTTAAACACCAGTAAGGCAGACAGCAAGGTCTCTGCTCCAGTGCTCTTCTATTCTACAACAACAGTTGGGGGGACAAGAGAAAGGAACATCTGTATGACAGAGAAGAACAGGCAAAGGGAGAAAAGCAGGAGGAAAATAATCAGATTGTGTCAAAAAGACTAAAGGGAGCCTTCAGGAAGGGGTTAAAATGATAGAGCTTTTTGGTGGTAGATGAAAAGAAAAGATTAAGATGAATCATCCACTCACAGTCTGAGTCAACTTAATGGGACTGGAGTGGATGACTTCTGGAACATCAGCCTTAACTGATTTTTCTGAAGGAAATTCAGATGCCATCTCTGGTGGGGGACTGTGACAGCCATGAACATGCTACTGTAGTTTGTGACACTTGCAAAGGTATCATTCTTATGGAATACCAACACACAGTACAGGCAAAAGTCTCTGCCAAGTGTTTTTCCATCCTTTGTGGTGCTTGAAGTGCCAAATGATGTTTCAGCAGATTTGCTTCAGTGTGTCTCACTCCTTCCCTCAAGAAGGACACCGTGTTGGAAATACTTCAGGCACAGGGAAACTGATCAAAAAGGAAATCAGATTTTATCACTAGAGATCAGCTGTAGCTCAGGTTGAGTGTGCTGCTATAATAAGTGGTTTGAGATTTATGCTGGCCAACAGTGCAAACAGCTGCTCCTTGCTATTTCAAATGACTGCTACCAGTTTTATTGTTCCCAGGCAGGTAAGCAAAGTGCTGTGAAAAATATCAGCATTTCAAACCTGGACTGCTCAGATAATGCACATTACTGCCTCAGAGTCCTCTTATTGTCTATCTTTGCAAACAGTTGGCAACAGCTCTTGGTAAATAGTATCATCTTGGTGAGTGTGAGAGCTGAGGGACCCCAGGGGTGCAGAAGAAGGTTTGGTATCCAGCTCCAACCACTGCCTCCTCCTGGCTTTGCCATTTCCTTGCTTTCTGCTCCAGTTCTTTTTTGGTGAAAGTAGGATAAAAATTGCTTCATTCTTTAACAAGTGAAATGTGCTGATTACAGCTGAAAATGACACCTCTTTTGCCCTTTCCAGGCCTGTGTTTAGGATGGGCAGCTAAGGATATGCAGTGGCACTACTTCATCTACATTTCTATTATGTTCAGTTTTAGGTTTCATCTCCTGCTGCAGAGTTTTTGTGGCAGACAGCATATGGTGCTGTAGTACCTCAGAACCCATCTGCTGTACTAGCTGCCTGGCACAACCACTGCTGTTACTCCTGTCAGACATAGTATTTTTGCCCTCTCATGTTGGATTGTTTTAAAAAATCTGACAGGCTGTCACCCAACAGCTGGTCTTTTCATAGGTGCCAGAAAATTAATCTCTAAAAGGATACTTGCTTCCATCAAGGATTTTGTACCAAACAACTGTTTAAAGCAACAAGATCTGAAAGAGGACAGGCTTCAGCAGCAGGATGAGTGTGGCCGTGGACAAGGGTTCTGTGTTATCTCTGCTCCTCCGCCACCTCTGCTTTCCATCACTTCACACGTCAGCGGTGACCAATGCAAAGCAAACTCATCAATCCTGCTGCTAGAAAATTAAAATCCCTGTGTTGAAATTGCATATTTACTCACATCTCAACTTGAAATAATCACAGTGCACAACAGAACTACTGTTGATTATTTTGTCTGATCACATCCTTAATTAGTGTTACGCAAATTTAGTGAGTAATGTTGAGACTCCAGGACAAGGAAGCAGCAAACAGAATGAAGCACAGGGCCAGTCTCCAAGGAGCTTTAGCTCTGTGCAGAAACTCACTGACCTAGGGCAAGTCAGCCACACTGCAGATGTGTTTAAATACAATGTGGATACTTATTTACCTTATTTACCTAGCCCCAAGTAGTTAATTCCATTTTATACGCTGCTCTGATCATTGATGAATGAGAAATCCTAGATAGTGTTATTTCAAACTCTGATATTTGTCTGTCAGAAAACAAATATGAGAGACTTGGACCTTAATCTTCTAACTTGTAAATGACTAATGAATTTGAGTGTCCGCAATAACAAGTCTCTCAGAAGATGTGATTAACAGAAAGTCCTGAGGATCTCTCTGCTGAAAAACCCAGCCTCTCCTGTAAAAGTGAAAAGTTTCTACCTTTTGACTTCCAGCTCATTTTCTTTTCATGTTTACGACAGGTTTCCAGGCAGAGGGGCTTTGCGGATCCCTCAGCCTGTCCTGTGAATAAGGTGACCAGTCAGAGGAACAGGGTAACTCCTCCTCCTCTTTCACATGAGGGCCACCTTCAATTTTATGTCTATATGGAATATATGAATGCCTGTGCTTTGGACCAGTTTTATCATTGTCACAGAAGGTGTCATCATCGCCTACAGCAACATCTGCTTCCCTCAGCAGTGTGATGACAAATTGTCTCAGTGATTTCCTTTGAGAATGAAGTTTGGATTTTGAAAAGCAAAATCAATTTATGCTCTCATGCGTACTCCCAGATTATGAGAGCATTGTTATGAGATCACCCATAAGGGTTAGGAAACAGATCATTAGAGTAATTCACTCGATATGGTTATGCCAAAGTTAATTCACTTTTCAGCCATGTAATAAGATCCCACAGGGTCATTACTTCTTTGCTACATCATCAAAAATAATGAGATTCATTTTTCTCAGTTTATGTGGAAATAGACACTGCCTCTTATAATCCCCAGCTGAGTGAAATCAAAATCTGCAGCAGTTCCTTTCTTGAAGTTTTCCGAGGTGAAAAACCATTATTTAAAATGTAAGATTTAATGCATTACTACCAGAGACTTGAATTGTCTCTCCCTGGAAGTTGAACCTTTTATCACTAGCAAGATGCGTAGACAGGTGAACTGCTGTGAAAATAAGATTTTTGTATGTTATTTCTGAAAAGAAAAAAAAAGGTATTTGTCAGGTTCATTAGTAAGAGAAAAATAGGACACAAAAAATGTGCTAAGACAAAAATTGATTGCCATCATATGAAGTACAAATCAGTTTTGCTTATGTACATGACAAGTACTGTCTTAAAGAATGAAGCGAGGCACAGAGAGTGTAAGTTGCTTGAAGGATTCATCAGTTTAGGAAGGGCATGTGCTGGGCTTTTCATAATGATATCTGTGCAGGTAAATACTCCTTTACCCAGGGTAATTCTCACTATTTCAGCAGCCATCATATCATATAATGGGTGGGTTTTTAACTTATTAGATCCCTTCCAGTAGTATGCACTGTTCATCTCTTCGAAGCTGCCTAAATTACATTAGACCAGCTACAGCCTGATGATTTTTTTTACCAGTATGGATCAGCTGATTCACTGGAAATGGAGGAACCAGAAAAAACTGACATTTTCAGTTAAGTAAAATGTCTGTTAGAATTACTTTTTTTTAACTACAGCATCTGTTTTTATACCATTTCACACTGTGCAGGACTGTGTTCAGGAGTCCACAATTCATCCCAAAAGTGTATAGGGTCTGACACCAATGTTTACACCCCAAGCACTGTCAGGACAGAGAGAGATGATAATAGTATAGAAAACACAGACAACCTTTCCATCCACATAATCAGACATGAATGGGACAAGGGATAAAAACAACTGGAAATACACAGAAAATATATTTTGTTCAGCGAGGTCATAGCGAGCACAAGGACAAAGTCTTGATTTCCTGGTTTTTATATATCCTAAGTGTTGTAAGGTCTAAATATGGGGGTGCTGCTGACAGAAAGGGGTCCATTGAAGGAGAATATAATTTATAACAGAGGAAATCAGAATTTCCTGAACAGAAAAGGGGATTTCACATCAAAGCAACTTAGGGGACTTCTCATTTCTGTGCAGGGTACTCTTTGCGGGGACTCCCCACAGACCTCATTGTCTCTCTGCCCATGCAGGAGACCCAGTTCCTGGTCTGGACAGGTGCTATGGGTCTTGCCCCCACCAACCCAGTTAATGTAGTGCCAGCAGATACTCAGAGGGCTGTTAATAATGAGCCCCGTTGTCTTTTCACAGTACTGTGTTATGACCCGTGGGGGGACCAAAAGTGCACAGCCTCTGAGATCCTTCTCTGGAAGAGTAACAGATTTATGGAGCCTCCTTCTTATCCTTCAGTTCTGAAGAGCAGGTGGTAAAAGTTGACTTGCTCTGACAGAAATCTAGGAGAAAAGCAGCTGACAGACCCCTTGGGAAGAACCCATCATATTTCCAAGCGCTGCCTGTCTCTGTGCAGCACAGCCGGTGCTTCCCGTGCTAACAATATGTATAATTTGAGCACCCGAGATTCCTGTGTTAGCAGCAAGAAAACCTTATGCAAATTCCACTCTTGTAGGCATCTTTGTGAAAGAGTCACTGTGCAGGAGATTGCAAGTCAGGAAATCTGAATTTGAATGGCAAGTGTCTCCCCTGTGGTAAATTTGTAAAGTCACACTGAATTTTAGTGAGGCTGCATCAGTTTGTGCTGGTTAAGGAACTTATTGCTTCAGCTGACTTATTATACTTCCTAACTTAGGCAATAGCTGAACATAAAAGTCACTCCTTGTATGTCAGCTTAATTAGAAGTGACTAATTTAATGAATGGCATTATTATGACATGCAAAGATCTTATTTCAACAAGCCAGATAGATTTTTCTTTCTCCTGTAGCTGTAGCAGCCTGATTGCATTCGATCAATGTAATGAAAGGTACAGCTGCAGACTATAGGGTTAGACTATATACTAAAGGCATATAACTTGAAGGCATTCACTGGGAACATGAATTTCCTATTTATAAGTACTCCATGCATCAGGCATGGACATTCTTAACCCTAAATTAGGCTTGATTCTATTCTAATTGAAACTAGAGTAAAGAAGGAGCAGCTCTTTTCAAGACAAAGAAATTTTATTGACATAAGAACAGCAAAACCAGAAAGAATCAGATCTTGCTGTCTCCCAGTATTCCACCTCAATTCAATGGATTCAGAAGCATTTCTGGCAAGGCTGAAACATGAAATCAAAATAAGCTGAGGAACTCCTTATTTTCAGATGCAAAGACAAATAAATTTGGGCAACTCATGCAAATCATAAACCACCTCCTAAGTCCAGAAGGTCTCACAATGAAGAAATTGACTATATTAATGAATAATGTGCCTGAGAAGAACAGAGTATAAGATGAATATGTATCAAGATTATAAATTATAAATAATAAAGTCAACACAAGTTATATCTATTGAATTAAGATGAAAAAGAAACTATTTAAACATGCATGCAAATATAGATAATGTGGAAAAGAAGGTACCTCAAGTTGTATGTGCTATGACAGCTCAGATTCAGATAGCCCAAATGACACTTCACAGGTATTAATTTTCAACAATATGAAGATGTCTCCCAGTATTTAAGGACAGCTGCCTTACTGAACTTTGGTAGTATTCACGTAGGCATCTCCACCTCTCTAAAGCTCATATCAGATATGTTCAATTTAGTCTCTCTTGGTGTATTAGAAAGAATTTATCCTTAATATGGACAAGAAGAACTTTTCAAATTTTTTTATGGCACATAATAATAATCTACAATATCACAGTTCTCCCTGTAGACTAAAACAAAGACCTCAGATCTTGGGAGCTTTATCAGGGTTTTCAGTACTCTTGTTCTCACCATTATTTGAGGCTTTTTGCTTCCTCATCATTTTCTCAAAGTAGAATCAGAACCAGAATGGCCTTTAAAAAAAAACTGCCAACAACTGCAATTCAATCATAAGCATAATCTTTGTTAAATAGCCTATTTACACTTAGTTGGCAATGCTAGCAAAATAGGCAGCTCTCCACAGTGCACAAAACAAAACTGCTCCAAATCTGATGATAAAATTTGGTGGAAAGGAAGCTTCTTATCTCTGCATGAACATGACATCCATTAAATTGACTTATCAGTATTCTTTACCCTGGAGATAACATCAGAATGTATACAGACTACAGCAGGATCAGACTTGGCCTTCTTAGTTTGTAGGCTCTTGCTATTACAAATTATGCTGGCATGCTGGGGAAAGGACTGGGGATAGGGTATCATTCCACCATATGAGTCAAACCTGTTAAAGGATGTTATGAACAAAGGAGGAACCCACTGAAACATGTACAGTCTTGTTTTAAATAGAGCTGTATTATTTTATTACTGTATTACTTGAACCCCAAGAGTCAGCTTATTTTATATCTTTATTTCTCACCTAAAAGCACATGCTTAATGCTACAGCTATAGCTCACTGTGTGGCAGGAATCCCATCTGAATCGAAATCTCAGTGCCAGTCACCTGCTTCATTTATTTCTTGCTGAGAGCCTAATGAGAAAACAGCCAGAGCTACCCTGAGAAGCTGAGAGGAGAAATATCACTTTTCCAGAGGTACCAAGAAATTCAAACTGTTCTGAACAAGAGAGAAGGAAAGAGCAGCTGAAAGATCAAGAAATATAATTGTGAAAGAAATAATCATCTCATTCTCAGTGTGATGGACTTAGATTGTACATGTCAGAGCCACAGGAAAAAAAAAAGGGAAATTGGGCAAAAACTTCCCCAAAGCCTGGGGAATTAAAGTTTGTCTAACGGCTTCAACAGAAATTCCATTGCACCAGTTTTATTCACACTTTCCCTTGTGAGCAAAGTTCTCTCAGAATGCCCAAATAAAGCAAGGTTTAAAAAACACCAAGGTATTTTACTAACTCCTAAATGTGCAGCAGCATTAGTATCCCAGAGATTAAAACTGCTATGGATTATTATTTTGGGAAGAATATGTGATCTAGAACATCATGTTTATGTAGGAGGATGGACATTAAAACAATGCCAAGCTTTGGGTGAAGCAAGACAGCAGTTCTCATGGCTCAGTGGATGCCTATTCCATTTTTTTGGCTATTTCTTTGCTCTACAAAATCAGTAGAAACCATTGTGGGAAGATCTGATTGCAAAATAATTTTATAACCATGAAATTAATTAATAATCAAAACAATTTGATAATGTTTACTTTACTTATAGATTTTGTAGAGTACTTGAACTTTGTTAAAAACTTTAACCATTGTTGATTAAAACACACCTTCTTTTGGTGAAGCACAAAATATGACAAGATTAAAAAACCCCCACTATATTCTTATGGTAAAGCCATGTTCCTACTGTTACAGAAAACTAGGGATAAATTGCTGTGTGTTTATGACTAATTATTTTTGGTACTTCAGACACTAGGATTTCTCAGGAGGTTTTATTCTGAAAAAGCAATGCCACATGCTTTCTGCGGATATATCAGTAGGAGCTCTCTAACAGTTCTCCATATATGCCAAAAAACTGGGTCATAGCAGAACTCTCTGAATACTGCCAACATTAAAAAAATGCTTTCTGATCCCAGTTTGGGGAAGTGTGGAAAAAAAAATAAAATTAGCATATTCTGTACTTCTGACTCAATTAAAACTACTGAGATGTCTCAACACTCCGTTGCAGGTATTCCAAATTATATTTGTGTGTCCCTTCCAATTGAAACCTATCCTATTCCTACTGGTAGAGGTGAGTATTGGTTTAACCTGGGAGGCACTCAGACACTGGAGAGGCTGATGGCAGCATGAGATGCCAAGACAGCTCTTGCAGCAGAACTGATTTCAGAGGTTCAGGAAGAAAGGATTTCCCATTTCCTATCAGTGCCATTTTCCCCATGCCAGCAGTACCAACCCTGAGCTTGATCAAAGGCCATCATGTTGAACGATGTGAAAACTCAAAGCAGGACTTTCAGTCCTGCAGAAGAACATTAGCAGAAGGAGCTGTCTGACACGACAGCATGTTGAAGATCAGTGATGACATTATTTTTAATGAGCAAATAGCACAGCAAATATAAAAAGTAATTTGACTGTATTTGCCGGAAAAGTGTCTTACAACACAAAGAGTAAGGACGGCTGCTTACAGAGACAGGAGTTTATCTGAGCATGGGTGTCCTCACGGAAACATCAGTCATCCTGGCATTGCTCCCAGGCAGAGCAAGCTGAGTGGTAACTGATCAGGTGTCTAATACAAAAAATGATTATTCTCTGCTGTTACAAGCCTGGTGGGTGATCAAATACTTCCATTGCTCCTCCCCTACCTGCAGCTTCATCTCAGCTAAGATAAAACATTGCCTTTTTTGCTGCTGTGCCCCAATCTTATGACTCTATAACAACAGGCATTGGGCCAGTTTGGCTTCTAGCAACCCCAGCTTTTAAATATTGTTTGCCTGGTTGTTTTCATGCTCAATTCCACTCACTTTACAGTGGATAAAGATGTCAGGTCATTCTGTTCTTGCTGTGTCAGTGATCACATTCTGCAAACCCTTAGATTTAACATCAGGGCCCCTGCACACAACAAAGATTCCTCTTCTCTACAGGACCAGGATGCAATTAATGCATCTTTACAGACACCAGAGGCTGTGTTGTGTAGGTGTGGACTTAACCACCTAGGTCCAAAGGAAAATTTATATCCTTTGTCCTTGGTAGGTTTAAGAGGTAGGAAGTCGCACTAAGGCTGGGGAAGGAAAAATTGAAAATGTGGCCTTAATTATTTTGAGGTCATTTATCATTTCTGCTCTGCATAGTTTTTTGTCTCACATGGGCTGCATCTTCTAACAGTCTAAAACGAAGTACTGAGTAGCACTTGATCAGGTTAGAATAACAAAAACACAGAGACAGATAAGGATTTCTAGCTTTGTATCACACAGGAGAAAAGGAAAAAACATTTTTATTTCACTTTCACACACTGTAGGATATCAGGCTGTGCTTCTTTTTAGGATATTCAGTGAGAGAATTGAGTGCAGAGGTAATGATACCTCAGTGGGAGATGTGCCTCAGTGAAGGAGGAATAAAAACTGACTGCAGACACCAAGGTGTATGTGAGAGAGAGCCCAAATTGTAGGTGTGGATGTGCAAAAATGAGGAAAAGGAGGTTTTCTCTCTTCCCTTCATTTTGTGCAGATTGTCCAAGGATTCAGGCCCAGCTGTTGTCAATGAAATCCCACCTGCAGGAGAAACAAGAAAGGATGGAGTACCCAGAAGGCACACAAAGCAGTACCTCCAGCTGCATATGTGTCAAAGCCTTAAAACCTTCTCTAACAACAAGCTCACTTCCCCCTGTACCTGGGACCATTAGAGGTATTCTGAGTACTTTCCCCAAGGTGCTTCCTTCAGCCACAACTTTTAGCAGCTCTGAACAGTACCATGGTGATTTGTTTCAGGAAAAAAAGGGAGAAGTTGAAGAAGAAAATACATGTATATACCAAATAAAAAAGTTTCTTCTTGTGTCACCAGAGGTGCCCACTATCATTGCTTGGTATCGATGCAGCTGCCATGTGCCTGTCCCTTCACCATCTGAAAAAAATAAAGATATTTGTAAGAAGCCAGGCCAAAGGCATATCTTGGATGGAAAATAAGTTTTCTTCTCCACCCTGAAAAGGGAAGAAGGCAGATAATTTCCGTGTGGGGTTTGCCATGCTTTGTATTAAGTATCTGCTGTCGTTGGTGTATACTTTGCCCTATTTCCAGAATACTAATCATGAAAGAGTGATCAGAATAAAAACACACTTGGCTACTTTCTTGCCAGGTATCTCAATGCTTTTGGGATTTTCCCCACAATCATTTTGATAGGAACCAGATTGTACAGGTATTAATGTAGTTTAGCAGGCAGGGGCATGACAGCCAGGCTTGCAGAACAGTGTCTGCTCGCAGAGTGTAGAGTCTGGGTACTCCTTTCAGCACATTTCAGTCTAGCTTTGTTTTGCAGCCAATAATTCTTTGCTGTTTCCTGCCATGCTGATATGAGAGTCACATCCCCAGAGAGATGGTTGGGAAGAATTCTTTAAAAAGAGACAGTTTCCAAGTACTCGTGATGGAATTTTTTTTTTTTTTCTGGCAGTTTCCACCCAAGAATATGAATGAATTTGTTAAGTTTTTCCTCAGGTATTACAGTGCCTTGAGCAGGAAGACCTCATGGTCCTTCCCTCCTGGGACACGGCAGTAACTGGCTTCCAGCCCAGACCCAGTGCTCAGTGCTCCTGTGCACGTTCACTCCCACTTGGAGCAGGTCCCAGGAGGAGCACGCTCCTCCACTGCCCACCGAGAGCTTTGCTTCTCCAGCCATGCACTGGCAGCCCTTTCCCTGCACACCTAGCAGGGGTGAGCATAGAAAACCTAGGTCCAAAGTCCAATGCCAGGTTTCCCCAAAGGCCATCCCATCTGCCTCTTTGCAAGATCACTGCCCCACTGGCTTTTGCACTGCTGTCCCTGATGCCTCCAGGAAACATTGTGATGAACATATACAAAAAGGACTTGTTATTTCACACCTTTAGAGTCATCACAAAGGATGTCTGGTTTTCGACTTTTCTGTCATCTTGCTATTGATATATTGTGAGGACAAACCTTTTTTCTCTAGAGGAAGAAAGAGGAAAGAAAACACTACAGTGATTAAAAACCCCTTTAAACTCCCACCATAGGAAGCATTCATTAAAAAAAACATTTTTCACAGCAAAATAGCTCATTTATCCTGCACAAGATAAAGCCGTATATAAAACAATAGCATTCTGCCTTTTGAGGTATCTTGTATTTTTTGACAGCCTTAGCCCACAGCCTTTGATTAGATAAAGGCCTCAATATTGCATTACAGCAGAATTGCCTACATTATGGCAGCTGCTTGTTGCAATTGTGTTGACATGACTGGCTTCTTGTGTGAATGTATTCTGGTCTTTCTAATCTCTTTAGCATCAGCAGCAGGACATTTTATTTGCAATTGATTTTTAAATTTAGGAGTAATTGAAGTTTAAGTGCAGTTACCTTCTTGCAACAGGGACAGGTTGATACTGTTTAAATCCTAATTATGCACTGATTAAAAGTGATTGCATTGTCAAAGTGAGCAAGGGCTACAATTTGTTTCATTCTTAAAGGCTCAGCATAGAGAATTAATTGTATTTCCAGGAAAACAGATCGACATAAAGAGGAAGCAATTAAGAGTTCATTGTTGAATCCTAAATTTCTCAGTAATTTTTGGAAGGTAGACAAGGTAGACTTAACTTTGAAAGCAGATCTTGATGACAATTAGTCATTTAATGATTTTGGCTTTGATGATAGAAATTTTACTTACCATCACTCGTACTAAGTTTTGCTAAAACAGGTAGGGCAGGATTGGGTTTATTTTCATGTAATCTAGTCTTGTAGTGATCTGGTGTTTGCTTTGTTTTTAAATTTAATAATGAAATGACAGCCTGCAAATTGTTCTCATATAACAAGTAGGATAAACAAAACCAGTCACACTTTTCCTATGAGCAGGAGTCGTTTCATAAGCACCATAAAAAAAAACCCCAAGAAAGCACGAGGGAAACCAGAGCAGCAAAATACACATCTACAATAGTGACAGGGCAAAATCTGAACGTATTATTGCTGGGAGTTCTGGATCTGAGGTTTGTGACTGTTGTAGGCAATGTCTGAGACAGGTCTGAATGATACCAGATTTTGGAAAGCACTCAGTCCAGACCTGTCCCTGTGTATTGTATTGATTTTATTATTTATTTAGAGACAGGTTTTGTTTGTATATTGGGCTCTGCTGTTGCATCTGATTTCTCATTAATGGAATATCAGCATCCCCAATGAAGTGTAAAGGCAGTATATGCCAGTATCATGGTGACAGTTTAAAGTGTTTTAAACCTTGCTGTAGGGTTTTCTTTCCTCTTTCTTTCTCTGTAGAAAACAGTGGATTTCTTAATCCCTACCAGCCTGTTCCTAGCAGGAAAAATTTCGGTCATGGCCAACAGAAAGGGCAAACAGAAGTTGCACTGTTCCCTGGCTCAACTCCCCACTGTTTCAGACAAGTGCCTCCCATCACTGCTGGTTCCCCAGGAGACAGGGAACTCCAGTGCTTTTGTCAGATTTTGAGGAATCTCCCAATATTTCACTGCTAGTGCAGAGAAGAGTGCCACTGCTGTGTTAGGCTTTACTAAGGTGGCAATTAGTAGTAAACCACGTCAGTATTACCCAGAACTCCAGAAAGCCACACACACAGTTCATCCACAGGTTCTTCTTTCTAGGATATTAAGCTGTATGGGGTGGTTCCAATGTGAGAACAAATTGTCACTGGGACACCACTGTGGCATAGGAACTTTGAGTTCTACAATCTTCTTCATATTACTTTACCAAATGATGGATACAGCCAGTTCTCATTTTGGTGATCATAGAGAAAGGTTCCAGTTCAGGTTTGTTTTTAGCCTGGCTTCTTATGAAAGCAAGGCTCACACATTACTCTGCGTGTCACTGAATTACTTTTGAATCTTTTTAGCCTAAGTGTCCCCAGTGTAGCAGAGGAGATGAGTTGCCAAAATAACTTGTTCCCGTATAATTTACAAGTTCAGTTAAAACAGCAACCCAAATTTCATCAGCACCATTTTTTCTGCTATAAGGAAAAAACCCTGAAAACAGCAGAGGAGAACTTTATGATTGCATAAGGAAAATGTAGAAAATGTGGGTTTTATTTGTAATCTTGTCGCTGAGAGATACACATCCCTAACAAAGCAGAGGTACAGAAACCCGTGTTCTTTTTATCTTAAACTTGTCAATTAATAGTGAAAGCAAACATGAGGGTTCAAGTCAAAAGAAAAATTCTGGATTATGGACTAAGGAAAGGCTTGACTCATGGTAATAATGTGAAAAGCAGTCATCAAAAAGTGTGTAGCTTTAACTAAATGTTATGTTTATCAGGGTGAATGCATAGCAATTCCACTGCAATAAAAAGCTGATCCAAAAAGTGAATAGTTAAATAGCATTTAACAGTAGTCCTTCAAGAAGCCACTGTCATTTTGGGTGACTCTCTGGAAGTCAGTGGATTGTCTTCAGGCACATAGTGGTTGTATTGAAGAGAAACCATTGGTAATTCTGAATTCTGGTCATGAGTTTAGGTAGCAATTTCTGTCTCCTTTGTGACACACTATTGTGGTTGAAACATAAACTTCAATGGCTCTACTCAATACTTGCTTACTGTCTGTAGCAGAATGATTTTTCCCAAACCTTTCTTGAACCATAATGATCACCTAGGGAGCTCTGAGTGCAGGCCATCCTGGGCATTGGCCCAGGATATTACAAAATAAAAATGACTTTGCTATAATTCCTTTTATGTGCATTAGTTTCTCAATTACATGATTTATAGAATCTTTCAGGCTCAATTTCTGCATTTGAGAAGGTGCAGGAAAAGAGCAGGTCTAACACAGGGTGACGTGTAAGCCTGAATTTTTTTAGGCAATGCTGTTCCAAAGCCCAGTGAAATAAGTAGACTCTTTTTTTTGCAGTGTCCAGTGGGATATGTGCAGGTTTAGAGGACATTTACAGGTTGCAGAGTATTGAATTAGAATCATGGAAGTGCTAATGTGTAACATCTGCATAATAATAGAATGGTGGTTAGAAATCAATATTGGCATTCGTCTTATGAAAAAGTCATAGAAATATGCTACTCCTGGGATTTAATGCTGAGTTAATATAAAAAAAACCTCAGGGCTAATGTTTTTCTGTTCTCCAAGAATTAAGTTTCTAAGACTAATCAAAACCTTTCACACACTCTTTTTTTCCCATGTAAAAGGATCAAAAGTCTGAAAATGTAACTGAAGTTGTTATGTTTGCATGAATATTTTACAATCTATAAACAAGACCTTTACTTTGTAAGCAATTTCTGTATGGAAAAAAAATCCATTTCCCAAAAAGGATTCACAGGAAGAGGCGTATGTTCAAAATGTACTTTCTATTTATTTCACCTCATTTGGTCGTCTGACCAACTTCCTTTTCAAGGAGGATAACTGAAAACATATGCTTACTTCTTCAATATTTTCTTTAACTTCTTGAATTTCAGTAATAAGGAGATGATAAACTTGACTCAACCTAACCTAAGGATGGATAAAGACTTTTGATACAGCTGTGAAACTTTCCACAGATTCAGAGCCAACAGAATGTAACAACAGAGATATTTCCCACATCCCTTTCTGCATCAGCTTTTTCTCCTGACTTGTACCTAGAGGCTCCAGCAAACAGGGCTAAATCTATTAAAGAGAATGATCTGAGGTCATGTCATGGTGCAGCCCAATATTACTTTGTGATGAAGCAGTTTCTCTTCACAGGCAGCTGTGGGCACTGACCTGGTCTCCACTGGAAGGGTCAGCCTGGCAACCTTTTGCAATCTCCCTTCTTATTCAACAAACTTTCTTTCTATTTGGAGAATCTGTTTCCTGTTAAAATGTTTGAGTAACCAAGTGTATCCACCTTCAGCATTACCACTCACCCACCAAATGTTTGCAGAACATTTGTGGATTTCCCAAGACATTCCTGAATTGATGATGGTCTCCCATGATTTCCAGGAAAATGCATACAACTGTGACAAGTCAGATACCTTGGACTTACAAGAACAGAGATCACCAACAGTTTTGAAATATGAATAGACATTGCCAAGCTGCTAAGAAAATAAAGCCAAACCAGCATTTTCTTTTGATGGTAGGACAGAACACTCTACTGAGCCTGTTCAGATCTTTTTTTGTTATCTGAGTTCATATGGAATTAAATTAGAAAGTCAAGGTCCTGTTCTACATTTTTAGCATTACAGAATAGTAGATCTTTTATACAGATGAAGACAAAGGCTTGTCCCAGATGTTTCACTGTAAGATCTCTATCTTCTCCTGCAGATTTTTCCTATCACAGTAAAACCTAGCTGAGCAGACTGTATTAACCATTTATTTTTCACTTTAAACTGCTTGTGAATGCATCAACTGTTTTTCTTCTTTCAATTTTATCTTCCTGTTTCTTTTGATCCTAAAAAAAGTTGTGACCCACTCAAAATGCTGCTTAGGAATTGTTAAATATTACAAAGAATGTTTTTCTGCTACAGGCAAATTCATCTCCAATCCTGCAGGTTAATTCCAAATCAAATCCCTGCTCCCTGCAACCAGCTGCACTGAATTGAACTGGTACAAAAGTCTTGTAGTAGCCTTAATTTTATTGGGGTTAAGCTGTTGCATTTAGGTACTGTGATCAGTGGAGAATACTTGGAGATTAATTTCTTGTAGTGGAGCGCTCTGAGCAACAATCTTCTCTGGTTCAGCCAGCAAAGGTGAGTGTTTTGAAGACGTTCTATAATGTACTATGAAATTAGTTGTTTAGTGGAAATTTTTTTCTCAAGACTTTCAGTGGTTTACTGGATGTTCTGGAAAAGGTTTAATCCCATGTCTTTTGAATGACAGTGATACCAATCTACAACCTAAAGAAGTCTATGGGCTTTGTATATTTAAGCAGGCTTGTGGTTGGTTACCTGAAGTTAAGACTGTGTGTTCAAAGGCTGTGCTCGATAATGAATCCTTCTTAGTACAAATGAGAGACTCAATCAGTGTCTTGGAGACAATCTTCCTTTCAGCATTTTCTAAAAAAAAAACCCTAGATTCTGAAATCTTGCTATTCTTTAATTTTGGGATTTGTGTCCAGTTATCCATTTGCATACTTTTTCTGAAGTCAGCACAAAACCTTCCATAGCTCGTGGTTTCCATACATTCCTGACTGTTGGCTAAAGTAAGAAAGAGGGAACCATGGGACAGTGTGTTACACAGCAGAACAGAGCTTGGGAACGGAAGCTTAGACAGCCACTTACTTGCTAAATCTAGCAGCAAATAAGGTGAAGAATTCCAGCCCTATAACCTTGTAATTAAAACTTGGCAAACTTTTGGGGAGGGGGGGGTTTATTATTATTTTCTTATCATTTTAGCAATGCAAGAAGCAGAACATCTCAATTATAAAAATAGCTTAATAAAAAATCTCATAGGACATATTTTTAGACCAGTTTTTATTACACTACCTATAAAAAAGGTAATGCAAATATTTTGATTACATCAACATTGAAATTAATACAGGAATAAAACCACGTAATCTTATTTCAAGCCATTTATGAAGAATGGGTAAGCTTAGGAATAACAGTCGTTCTGGATTTCAACCTCAGCTTCTGACACTGCTCTTTGGAATGAAACCAGCTGAAATAGAGGCCAAATTCCTTTCTTCCTTACATCCATGTATGATACTTTTACAGAAAAAATTCAAAGCAGTAAGTATATGAACTAAAACGTATTTTTCTAGACAAGATCCATTAGAGAATAAAACTGGGCTCTTAATTACTTTTTATAGTCACCTGTAGACTCAAAGGCATGTGGTTTGAAAGGTTCTTTTGGCAGATACATCTGACTGTAATGAAGCATTTGGGGCACTGGAGATGGGCGAGATTGTATTTTTTGTTTCTCAAAATATGAACAGCAGAGAGTTAGTTTGGTTCTGCAGATCCCTTTGGGAAAAGATTTAGTGTTGAGCAGTGCAGGCTGGGAGGGAGGAAAGGTTAGCAACACTGACAGATTGGTAACAAACAAAAAGAACCCCAATAACTGTTTTCACAGAATTTTTGAAACAGCTCAGTTGTGGAGGGCTTTCTTCCCTCTGCACTGCACATTCTAAAGTAATAGCATTGCCACTGACAACTTCAGAAAAATTTACCTTTTTTTTGTTAGGACACTTCATTAAAAGAAATACATTAACATGTGAACTTACAGAACTGTGTCTGAGTGCATCCTATCCTCCATCATCGAAAGAGACAGCTCACCTGTAAAAGTGACAGTTGCATTGTAAATTTATTCTGCTATATCCTGCAGAGGTTATTATTCAGCTCATCCAAACTGTCTTCATTCATAAATCTGTGACTTCCAACATATGAAAAGTTATACCATTGACTGTGAATTCCTGTATTTTGTGGAAAAAAAGTAAAATTCCTTGCTTTAGTGCTGAGTTGAGCATCAAGTGCTATTATTTGTTACTATTTGTGAAAGGAGTTAACTTTGGAGATAAAAGGACAAACATATTTCCCACCAAAACTCACTATTAAAACTAGTGCTTTTGGTGGGGAAAATGTGCAAAAGGATTAGTGATTAATTTTGCAGGAATGCATCTGTGCTATTCTAAGTTTCCTCTCCACATGGGGTGTTCTGAGCTGGTTGACCTAGCTGAATCCTAAAGACCTTTCACACAGCTAGAGTCAAAATGGAGCCAGTCAATTGACACAAGAGGTCAAGAGACGCCATTAAAGCTGGAATTGGTTAGGAATGTCTTAGTGTTCTGGGGTTTTGTAACAAAATGTTTTGTGTTGGTTTTGGGTTTTTTCCCAACTTGACCTTGGATGGAGTTTCTCACTCAAACACAAGAGATCACAGAATCATAGAATGGTTTGGATTAGAGGAGACCTTAAAGACCACCTCATTCCAACCCCTCTGCCATGGGCAGGGACACTTCCCTCTATACCAGGATACTCAGAGCCTCATCCAACCCAGCCTTGAGCATGTGCAGGGATGGGGCACCCACAGCTTCTCTGGGCAACCTGTGCCAGTGCCTCATCATGATCATAGTGCAGAATTTCTTCCTACCTAATCTAAACCTACTCCTTTCAGTTTTCAAGCCATTGCCCCTTGTCCTGTCAATCCATGCCCCTGTAAAAAGCCCCTCTCCATCTCATGTAGCCCCTTTAGGTCCTGAAAGGCTTTTAATTTCTCCTCAAGCTCTCTTCTCCAGGCAGAACAACCCCAATTCTCTCGGGAAGCAAGGAAGTTCAGGGTTAGAATATTTGCTTAAGAAAAGGAAATGTAACTCCATGGTTCAAACCAAGAATATGAAGTTGTGTTTTCTACATTCATGCATAGCAAATAAACATCTGCAATTTATTACCTGGAAGTATTCCAGTGTCATAATCCCTAGTACTACATAACATTTTAAAAAAGTATATCAAGTGCTGAAAGGAAATGCTGCTGGAGTCAGAAATATATTGCTTTGACAATTTTTCATTTATTATAGGAAACATTATTATGGTTCCAGGCACCTTGGTGACAAAATTCAGTGAGGAAATGTTATCTGTAAGATGAGTCAGGGAGAGAACAAAGCTTAGGACCCAGCTCAATTTAAATATTGCACTTAGAAATCAGGTTGTAACTGTTTTTCTTACCTCTGTCTGAAGTGAAGATGAAACTAGGTAGGCACTTCCAAATGATCAAATTTCTACTAGCTTGACATAAAAAGTGATGCTATCTAGAAATCTCCATTTTTCTCCATTGGCTGCAGCAGCACAGAGCTTTCCACAAAGTGTCTTCTATTGTCATTAAATCTGGTTGTGGTGTTTAATTGCGTGGCTTTATAACTCTAAGAATTCAGAGGTGCACCAGGCTGAAACAAAATCTGTTTGCCTGGAAATAGCTGTGACCAGTACTGGACTGTACTAGAATTTATGGTAAGAAAAATTAAATCATCCTGTAAGGTTAATTCTGGACACAACAAATCAGAATATTTACCCTTCACCCCTCTGTCTTCATCTTAACTTTCATCTTGACCAGCTCATCTGCAAGATTTGTAGTGCAGAATGGATCTAAGGACACGACAAATCCATTACCCCTCCAGTAAGTTTGGGTGGGGTTTATTGAGGCAAACAAATCCCTTTCAGAATGCTTCAGTAACTTTTACAGAATCTGTTTATCTGTACTGTAACACCCTGGTAACTTTGGAATGACCTTCTTTCCTTTGCCTTGGGGTAAATGATTTTAATCCCACTGTTTGTGTTTTTCACAGCAGTCCCAGTGAGTCCATCCTATCATGTGCTCAAGATCTCAGGGGAATTCATTCTATTTGAATGCTTTCCATTGAACACCAGAAGGCTGAGGGAAAACATTCCTCTTTGGTAGAGGTCTGTAGATACAGCAACAAAAATGTTTCCACTGCAGAATCTTGATTCAAAGCACTGCTTTTGTGCTTAAAGCTTAGCTCTGTGCAGGATGTTTTTGTAGTAGAGTGATGGTGAGTTGAGGAGGCAGAAGCAGAGGTTCAGGAGTGACCCTTTGAAAATCTGAAGTATAGGGTTTTCTAATAACTTTAAAATAGCATCTATAAGCTTTAAAGTGGATAAAATTCACATATTTGTAAACAAAGCAACATTTTTGTGGGTTTATTATTGGCAATGTAATACTGGCTGCCTCTTTAAAGAGGTGACCCAAGAAGCCCTATGACTATATGACCTGTCTTTCATAAAAAACCCATCAAGTTCTCAGCCCTTATGTCTGTAGTGAAAAGCTGAAAGATGCCTCAAAGTTCAGAAAAAAACATGTTCTGAATTTCACATGGTTTGAGTTAAGTGCAGTGAGGGAAAGAATGCCTGGCTTGGACTTTTAATCACAATAGACAATATAAATAAAAGTTAAATTACTGACCCACTTTTCCAGATGAGAAAAAATAAGATAAGGAGACTGAGTTACTTGTTGGAATTATCAAGGAAATGCTGTGCCAGTGCAGTGAATAGACTCTTTCCTTGAAGCCAGGCAAGTTTCTTGACTGCAGGGTTCCCTTGTCTCCCATGCTGAGAGTAGGAGTTTAGCAGAGACAGACAGCAGTGTCATGTTGGGGCTCTCAGACACTTTTCTTGGCTCTTTAGGTGCTGGATGGAGACTCTTTACCTGCTTTTGTAGTTCCTGTGGAAGAGCTGCATGGCTCATGCTGGAGAGAAGAGGTGACTAGGACTTAACTCCTGAAAAGTTTCTCTTCAACAGAAGAATCATAATGGGGGGTGTTTTGGGGATATTTGAGGAATAACAGGCTGTCCAAGCATTCTTCAATCAATTGAAAATTTTGGTTTCATTGAATGCAGGTTTCACCTTCTGGTTATGGTTTGATTAGTAGAGCAGGGCCTCTCTGATGCTTTGTCTGCATCCCTCCCTTGCTCTACCTCCTGCCCATTTCTCTTTTGAGACATTTACCATTGTCTTATCTCCCTGGGTTTGTTTTTCTTTGCTTCTCTTTACCACAAAGTAAATTAATCCTCATTAGACTCCTATCTTTTGTTTCTTTGTGCCCAGATTCAGACTGTCCCACAAAATATCACTTAAAGTGTTTTCTGGAAAAAAAACCAACTATTTTCTTATTTCTATTTTCTGCAATACACATGGAAATAATTTCTTGCTTGCTATATTCACTGGTAACTGAATGGAAAGAACTTTGAGCTGGATTTAAGATAAAAGAATGTGTTGGTTGCAATAAAATGGAGGAATCTCTGCGTTTTTTTCTCTCAAGTATTTTCTGATTTATTTCTTCCCACCCACTTCCACACTGAGCAAAGGGCAAAAGTCTACAATTTGACACAAAGGAAATTTCAGTGAAACTGTTCACCTGCTCCAAGCACTTTTTTTTGGTGTTATTACTTTTTAATACTTACCCTTTACAATGCCTCCTTCTGTACTTTGACATTTAGCTTTAATCTGTGTGTAGCTATAAACATCACTTCTATGCTTAGATTGGGGCCTGCCCTAGTGCCCTTGAATGAGCTCGCAGAGGTGAAGTACATCAGAGGAACATGGCAACAGTGTCATATAAGAACAGACCATAAAAATCAAACACTATCATAAGTATTCTTTTTTTTTTAGATATGAAGATCCAACACAAAATCCCCTGAATATGAATCCAAGGAAGCCTCAACTAGAAAGAAATTCAATTCATTGCAAAATATCTTTTCATTGCTATTAGGCAGGAAGAGACCTACATAAATGTCAAGAGTCTGGCTTTTCATTTTCAGGGGGTTTGTGGTGAACACCTTGCATTCTTGAACTACTTGAATTTCATACTGATGAGCTAACTTACATCCTGATCTCTCCCAGACAAAACTGGAAAAGTAGAACTAGAATGGATCTCGAAAGCTCAGCTCTTGCAAGTCCCCTTGCTGTCAGACAGGACCAGATGTGTCTGTGCAGGAAATAGTATTGGGGTTAAGAGACTGGGGTTTTTGAGATGAAAAAAATGCCACATTTCCATGGTGAGAAGCTGTGTTCAGGTAGTGTCAAAGAACATTTACCCTCAAAATGTCATGTGCTTTGTCCCAAGCAATGGGATGTTTCACAGAGATGTGGCCATCGTGGTGCTTTTAACACAGCCTACGGAGCACTGTCAAACACCTTGCAGTCTGTGACAACAGCAAACAAGCCCTTTGTACAGATGTACACATCTTTCTCATAATCAAAACTGCTGATGCCCAGGTGATTTTCTGGAGGGTTCCCTTCTGCAGAGATCAGCTATGTACTGCCCAAGGAAAGGGAGAGAAAAGATGTAATGTTAAGCTGATAAAAGTTTGTCATATTTAATTGGGATTATCCATTTAGCCGCTTCCATTTTCCCTGCAGAGGTTAATCACTAACACACACACATACACACACACACACACAGAGGCCTAAACCAGGACCTGAGCAGGAAATGCAAAATATCACAGAATTACAACAGTTAATGAGCAGCCTGATTTATCATCTACATTCCCTCCACAGCACTTAAAGGACTTTGCCTTGGAATTATGTTAAACAAAAGCAGCCAGAAAGCATCTTATTCAACATGTATAATTAAGGCTCTGTTCTGGGTTTGCTTTGGTTTTTGTTGTTGGTTTTTTCCTCTTCATTCCTTGGTCTTTCAAATCCATTTGTTCCTTGAAGAATATTTCCTCCACTGTAAGGCAGCTTCTGCTATGCCACACTGCACATGATTAGGAAAACATTTATTTTCCTCCAAAATGGGAAGAACTTGAAAACCTTGAACCTGAAATATTCCTTTGATGCATTTTTATTATATTTCCAAGCTATATGATATTCCTACTGTTTTCCCTCTTGCTATTATCTAATACATCACTTGCATCCTAAGCAGAGATTTTCTTTGGTTCAGATCTCCTCTTTAATCTTTTGTTGTTTTGAGCTTGGTTTTTATTTCTAAGACAAAAGACATAGATAACAGTATCCATTCAGGGTATGATTGAGCGTTGGGCTACGGTAAGTTTTGGGCACCATAATGTATGAAAGATATAAAGCTATCAGAAAGCATCCAAAGGAGAGTTATGAAGGTGATAAGGGGGCTAGAGAAGAAACCAAACAAGGAGCAGCTGAGGTCACTTGGCTTGTTCAGCCTAAACTAGAGGAGACTGGGGTGAGATCTCATAGCACCCTACATCTTCTTCATGATGGGAAGTGGAGCGCCAGATTCTGATCTCTGGTGACTAGTGACAGAACATGAAGCTGTGTCAGGAGAGGTTTAGGCTGATATTAGGAAAAGGTTCTTCCCCCACAAGGCAGTTGGGCACTGGAACAGGCTCTTCAGGGCAGCGGTCACAGCACCAAGCCTGACAAAATTCAAGTGTTTGGACAATGCTCTCAGGCACATGGTGTGATTTTGGGACATGGCCCTGTTCAAGGGAATTGAGCTCTATGACCCTTGTGGGTCCCTTCTAACTCAGCATATTCTGTGATTTTATGAGTCTTTGTGTGCTTTCCCCAGCTAGATCAGATTCAGACCCAATGGTCCTGCATAGTCATTTTTATTCTAATCATATCAGAAGTAATTGTTCAGTCTGCAATTTTTCTTTAAGCCCAGGTCACAAAACATGCAACTCCACTAGCAACACCACATGGTGGACATATCCACCTCTCTGTATGTCCCAAAAGACATTCATCTGCCTCTCAGTTACCCTGTTTCACCCTAAGCATAAAAGGATATCCTCCCTGTACTGGAGACCTGTAATTCCTGTCTGTGCAGATCTTCCAGCCTGTGCCTGGCCTCAGTGGGATGCTTCCACAGTATTTTTATGGCTATTGCTGACATGTCTTCACATACAACTGTCTAAAGAAATATGTTTGGATACCTGTATCCGTGTTTCTGTACTGGTATGCTTTGGCTAGAATCACTGAAGTCTCTGGCTTTAAGCTTTGTTGTAGCTCAGAATCAACACATTGAAAGAGTTGTGGATTGTGCTCCAGGACCTGCAGAACTGATAGTGAGGCTCAGTGCATTGCTTTTTCAACCATGTTCCCTGTGCTTCCTCCAGGAGACCTCATAGCATGGTGTCACCTCCACAATCTCTTCTCCAAACCTTACAGCACTTTCTGAAATAGTTCTTCTGTGCATTATCAACCCAAACTGATAAGCACTGATGCCTTTCATCATTCACTTCATGCTGTTGCAGAACATCTCCTGAGGAGATGGCATCTGGAAATATGTCCCTTCACAGCACAGATGCCATCTTTCCTCAAAATTTCTGCTATCCTGGCTGCTGCTGTGATTTATTGCTTATTGTTCTTGTCTCTGATGTAGGCAGATGCTGTTTGTTTGTTGAAGAGTAAACAGAAATTTCATAACAAATCAGTATTTTCAAAGTAGCATGAAAGATATACAACATTCCTGATATGCAGTTAGTCTATTACCAACGTGTCTTCTGAGTGAAATAATTGAAAGTTTCCCCCATGGCCCACTGTTGAGCACTGGTGACCTCATGGATATTGGTACACAGAGCTTGATCTGGAAACCTGCCACGTCAGGACTGCATTGCATTGATCACTTCCATAATTCATTTGCTTTTATGAATGAGAGATCACTGCCTTGCTGCCAAAGGAACTGAGAGATGTACCTGGAGCTGATGCTTAATATTTTTAAGATCTGAAGTCTTTCCATCCAACAGACAACTTATTTTCTTTGCTGGTTCTCATAGAACTCTCTAATAGTAAAATATTGTTTCTTCTTTTTGATGCTAAACAGGTTTCTTAACAGTTTCATTGTGTTATCAGCTTTGTTATGTTATCAGAGAGCTTGTAGGGAATTATCTGAAATGCAAGAATGTTCCTGTATAATAAATCCTTTGAAAGGTCAAGGTGAAGCAAATTAGCTAAAGGAAGCTATTAATTATGCACAGATCAATTTTTGGTAATGCAGTGTGAAGTCAAGAATACAGTGATAAAACTTTTCTGGTTTTGTTTCTCATAGTAATCTTTTTTTTATGGGCAGGGCAGCTTGTATGACAGGTTTTTTTCAGAAAGTTTGTCATCTACTTACTTTGGGGAAAGTGAAGCATAAAATCCAATACAGTGCTGATGAATTCAACCTCAAGGGTACAGGTACTTTTCATCTCAAGTGGGAAACTGATCTTTCCCATCTGCTCCACAGTTCAATAATGTTTCAGTTTGTCAGAAGGGTTCTTAGGAAGGTGGCTGGCAGTATGGAGTGCTCTCTAGACTGGGCTTTCTGTGGACCTACGGGGTCTGATCTCGTACCCAGCTGCAACGAATGCAGGTACTCAACCCTACGAATGACAAAATCCTGTGGGATACTACATCCCATCTGAGTCAAATGCTTCTATACCAACCTTTGGATGTGGATATCTGTTGGTGATGAGTGACCTGCCTTCAAACTAGTAGCTAAAGGAAAAGAAGTGTTTCTTCTCAGTCCTTTAGTGAGGTGCTTCCATAATATGATATATTTTTTCCTTTTTCCTTGGGTATGTTTGCCAATCACTTCACATCTCAATGCACACAGTACTGGGGTTTGCTAAACAAGCAGGAATTCTGTATTGACTTGCAAAGTTGTAGATATAATGGTGCTTTCCAGAATTCAAGCTTTGGGATATTTACCATTGTGCTTGAAGTCATAAGTTAGTTATCTCGAGGGGACAGAAAATAACAACATTTTCTTCTGAGTCATTACACTTAATAATTGAAGATCTACATGCTTAGTAAAACTTCTTTCCCTGGAAGCAAAAGCAGCTCCTGCAAGCAATATATAAGGCTAAATAGGCAATGTGTCTCATTCCACTTACTCTAATGGTTCTCTGACTGAATTTTCTTAGATTTTGCCATATGTTGAGTGAATTATGAGAGTGGTTAAAACTGTGGAATAGAAAATGTTGAGCAAAACTAGCAAGTCAATTTAAAAAGGAATTAAAAATAAGTAATTGTTGGGAAATGGTTTTTTATACAAAATCTTTTTAAAAACTTACACTATACAATTTTGAATATCAAGTCAGAAAAAAAGGAGAAATTCTGCCTCAGTTTAGAGGTTGCTTACACTGGGAGGTGTGTTTAGTTGGCTATATTTATTTATATGAAGAGGGAAGGAAAATATCTTTAGTTTTGACTACAGTTCCTCATGAACCGTATCAAAACAAACATTGTCTTATATCAGCCCATGTAAGATTAGGACTGTTGTGTTTTTTGGGTTTTTTTGGATGGTGATAGTATATGAAGCTTCCTGCAAGACTTGCTATAAAGACTTAAAAAATACAAGAACAGAGGATAGCACTTTCTAGAGTATGAAGCTTCCTATCTATTTTTTCAAGGCATAGTCCTCGAGTGAAACAAACTAAAGCCAAAACCAGAATTCAGTAAGATTTCAATTCAAAACTCAGTTTTTAAAGATCCAACTTCCCATTAGGCAATAATTCTGAAAGAGAAACTAATGAACTGGGTTAGGGGAAGAACTATATAATGCCCAGCACTGTTGTCAGTCTGGATGTGTGAATGCACCTGTGTGCTCTGGAAACAATGTCCATAAAAGCAAAAATATTTTCCTTAGGAAAAAAATCACAGCCACCAAAAACTATGTGGCTGCCTAGACAGAGTTTCTGACCATATTCTTGTGCAGGAATTGCGATTAATCCTTTACAAACTTAGTTGTGTGCCTGTCATAAGAGTGAGCAGAAAGGTTCATTTATGAGCAAACCCTCTGCTCTTTATTTGGTTTTAACTGTGCTCTGTAGGTGTTTTATTTCTATCTTCATAAAAACTATATTTTCAGAGTCTGAATGACATCTTTCTTTCTCCCTGAGTGATTGATTCAGATAATATTCATTCTGGTCTTGCCTTGTGCAGTGCAAGTCAAGGTCTGGACAGTCTTGAACAGACTTCAGACCTCAGAAGGGAGATGGAACAAAAGCAGGCTGCTTTTCTGGAAATGTTCCTCCTTTATCTAACACCAAGATATGCCCAAGCACACAGCAGTGAAAAAAGTTCAGTTATTCAAACTATGCCTCTCTAAACCTGGCTGGCTCACAGCCACAGGACCTGATTTTATTTTTAATGCCACTCCAAACTGAGTAAGATGCACCAAGATGCAGAATGATAATGTTTAGGACTGAATTACAAATCTTGTGCTAAACTCCATTTTGCCTTATCTGAGTGCTGTCGTCACCCTTGTACCTGTACTTTCATATGGATGAGGTAGAAATGGCAATGCTTCCTCTCCTCAGCCACCTCTGTGAGGTTTGTTTGAGGAAATGTGTAATCCAAGCAGAAGTCACTGGTCAGTCACTAACCCCCTCCATGGATTAGCTCAGGCCAGTCCCACGTACAGGCTGGCAGAGCTGACCAAGTGTGACTGGTCACACCGGGTTGTGTGAGGGCTGTCTTGGCAGCAGGTATCAGCTTGGCTCCCCTTGGCAGACAAATAAAGTGAGAGGATCTCCCAGCCCAGCATGAGCAGGCACCATTAACAAGGTCAATGCTGCTCTGGGCAGAGGTTTCCTGCACTGCCTGCCAGCTCCTTCCCACAGCAAAGGAAAATGACCTCTTTGCCCAGCTGGCCTGAATCCTTCTGCTGTGTCATGGATCAGCACAGCAAAAGATCCCCCTATGCAGAAGAAGCTCTGCTCTTTAGAAGTTTTTTGGAGCCCACACACTGAGTGGGTGACTGTCCCTCTGCTGTATGCCTTGTTTTTCCTATGACAGGGAGATTTGGCATGGGATGAAGTACAGCAACTGGATCCAGCCAGGCAGCTGATGTGACAGCAATCCACCCTTGGGGAAGTGGGATCCCTGGCACTGATGCCTTGCAGCATGTCAGTATGCAAGAGCATGAGATGGAGATGAGAAAACATCATGGGAACAGAAAAAGCAGCACAGCTTTAACGGGGAGAGAAAAAAACCTCTTTTCTGAGAGGAAGAAAAAAGAAAAGGAAACCAGCCTTCAGGGTGTTTTTTTATAGATATAAGCACACACAAAAACACTCTAAATCTGGATTTAGGGTGGAAAGTCCACTTTACTATAGACCCACAGTAAATCCCTGAGCATTTAATGCTCAGAAGTAGCCCCATCTCCATCTGGATCTTGATCCATTCCTTTCCCTTCCCTGTATCCTGCGAACAACTCTGCAACAAGCCAGCAGCCAAATACTTTCTCACGTAAAGTGTGTGGGTTTGAGGCCAGCACCAACCAGAGTCAGTTGAGAAACTCCCTTCCACTTCCATGGTCATTGGATCAGATATTGACAGAGTGGCATTTAAAAGACAGCAAAGGAATTAAGAGTCTCTAAGCTAATTAGACATGCTGGCACATGTACTCTTTCCTCCATCTGCCATCCCTCAGACAGCTATGTGGCTAGGAACAATATTTCCTGACATCCTCATGGCAGATACCATATGGTTTCAGAAAAATTCTCTGGCCATGACTCCACTGGGCTATGGGTTTAAACTTGTTCTAATGTTGTTGTTACACGTGACTTCATATCAACCAGTTTGTCTTACCTGGGATTGTGGTTTCTTTCCAAATTAAGCAGTGAGATTTTCATTAGCTTGTGCATTTCAAAGTAGCCAGCTGAAAACTGTGAGTCCAATGTGTGAATTAATTCCCTGGGGAGGGGAAAAAGTGGAGAATATGGTGGCAACATAAGTCATGTAACTCTAGAAAAAGGCCCAAGCTACTTCAGGTTTTTACCTTCCTTTACCCTTTAAATCTCTAGTCCAGTAAGAAAACACTGGATTTGTTTACTTGGTTTCAATTTATATGATTAGAATCACCTGTATCACAGTAATTGTTTGACTATGCCCATTTGGAAAATAAGAATAGCAGGGTCTAATGAATGAAAATTCATTAATTTGGTCACGGGGTTGCATTTAAGACCTCTTATCAATCCTTTTCTGTAAGCAAGGTTTGTAACAGACAAATGCAGGCAACTAACAGAAAAACTTTAATATTACAGTATCAAAACTCTTAGCTAAATCACACTGTGATTAGGTTAATTCATCAGTGCTAAAGAAACAAACTCAGACAGTAGTCTGATTAAATGGGATTCTTACAGTGATTAAAAGCTTTTTTAATTCCTTTTTGGCTCTGATTAAAAAAATACTAAGTCAAATATCTTCTTGGAAGAAATCCAACTTAAGTGCAAGATGACTCAAGGGAGGCTTCTTCTCATGGCTCTGCGTGAGCCACCTGCAATTACTACAAATTATCTGACTTGTTCCAAGCTGTGCATCTTTGCTGAGACACTTCATCTGTCAAGTCTCAGTTTCCACGCTGATCTTTGTCTGAGAGTGAGTGAAACAGGGCTCAAGGCTGTCTTTCTAGAAAAATCTAGAAATAAATTGACCTTGAGTTTTCAGTGCAACTCAGGCAGCCCAGATAGTCTCTCACTGCTTGGGTTTTTTGGTCAGTGATTAGCCAGAATGCAGTTCTAGAAAATCATTTATCTTCAAGTAATAACAAGGCTATGGGCATCTTTAAGGAAATCTGCAGCTTCCTAGAAATGCAACTACAGCCCTGCCATGGAGTGTGGTACTTAAGAAGGAGTTTCATTAGGGTTTTGGGCTGGTTGTTTCTGCAGAGAGCTGGGATGCTAGTGGAGGTGTAAAAACCTGCAGGAGGAAGGCCTCATGCTTGGGATGGGGACGGGAGGCTCCCTGCTGTTTTTCCTGCCACAAAGAGGCCAAAAGGAGGGGATACAGTGGTGGGGAATGAGGGGTTTTGTGTGAGCTTGTGAAGGGGTGTGGTGAGAGAAGAGAGAGGCACAGGCAGGCACCTCAAGGCATGGAAGAGACACTTCAGTACCGTGCCCTTGGGATGAGATCCTGTTCTCTCAGCATTGCTGTGATGGATGAGGGCTCTTCCAGAGGGAAAAGTCTTTAGCAGCTCTGTGGTACTGACATTTGGCAGCAGCAGTGTGAGCCTGCTGCTGGCAACTCCCTCTGTGGGAGGTTGCTGATGGAGGTAACTTTGGCAATGGCCACTGCAACCTTCCCAGGCTCCAGGAAATCTTCTGCTCAAGCTTTATCAGCACTAGGAGCTCAAAAGGAAAACAGAACTTTCTTTTATTCTGCTGAATTGCCCAGGGAAGGAAGTTGTCCAGGGGGTTGACCTCTCCTGAATACCATTTAAACATCTTTTGCTGTCAATGGAAAGGGAGACGTTTTCATTGAGACCTTTAGATCCCTCACAGTGGGGTCTGTGTCACATACACCAATTAAGAGTCCTAAATGATTGCTGCTCTCTGTGGAGGTGTTGCAGATGCTGGCTGCAGCTGTTGTGGAGGATCACCTTCCAGAGAGGAGGAAATGTCAGCCCTTTTTTGTGTGTGCAGGGAAGAGAATGCCTTGCAAGCAAGTGCACATGCTGGTCTAGCCCATGCTGTAAGTTTGATCCAGGCAGGGACTGAGCTTTATTTTAATGGGTTATGTTAGCTTGAAAGAATTAGTAAAAGTCAGAGGCAAACTGGAATGGTGAGGACGACTCTAATCCCATCACCAGCTTTCCTTGGGGTCCTGCAATGCATCTTTTGACAAATGGCTTCCATAAAGTAAATTGTACCATCAGGGAAAGTTGCATGGGTCTGGCCCCACGAAAATAAGAGAGGTTGTAATGGGGTGGCTCTTGGATCAAGTCTTAGTCATGCACTTCTTGACACACATGAATGCCTGCCCATTGCTTGAACCAAAGGATACTATACCCTGATTTTCTGTCTGCTTCAGCTCTGAATCTCTTTTCTTTTTATTTTCTTCCTTCCTCCTTCTGCCCCGTTACCCCCCTCAGCCCCATTTTATGAGCAGGACTTTCTAGACAGTAATGTATTTGGGCTGCTGCCTCTCTAAGAGCGGTAAACAGAAGGAAGAAATTGCCCTCAGGCCAGCTAGCAGAGCTTTTTCTCTCTAAGTCAGAGGGCTTTAGAAGACTTTTCCTACTGAGATGATAGGCTTTTAAATGGAAACCAAGGGTCATTTATGGATAGACTTCTCTGGCGATTGCACAGGGAGTAGGAACTGTCATGTAGAGAGCCTCATTCACTTCACTGTCAGTTTATCGGCTGAAACTTGCTCAGTGGATTGATTTCCACCCTCTCTGCATCATTCAAAAATAGAAAAATAGCAGAAAAGAAGGCAAAATTAAATGCTTCCTCTTGAGTCATGGATGCTAGCAGGGCTTAATAGATGCAGGGCCTTTACCCTTAAAAACTATGCATTTCTTATAATCAGGGATTAGAATCTTTTGGTTTTGTTTTACGTGACAGTAAATCAAGCCTTCTGAAATTCTGTCTCTGAACACTGAAGGAGCCATGTAACATTTATTTCCTGAGACTGGTAATTCATGTCTTGGAGGTCAGATAACGAATCACACCAAGCCCTCTTAAGGCGAGTTTTCTGTTGCTTTGGGGCTTTTGGTTTGTGTTGTTTGGTAGCTTGTTTTGGTTTTTTCCCTCAAAAGAATTCCAAGTGCTTGTCAAAATACACAATATATTTTCTAGTTGTAAAGTGGACAACCAAAGGCAAAAATACATGGCAATAATTTGTCCAAAAGGAGTGCAATAAAGGCATAGAAATGCAGTCCAGAGGACTGCTAGCTTGAGCATCAAAAATAATTGTATCTCTTTGTGAATAGTCAGGGATATTGAAGCTTTTGCCACCTTGCTTGCTTAGCTTCCAGTAAAGGTAGAGTGGCCAGTGTCTGCTGCAGAAGGATAGATTTAGGCAAGTGACTAAAGAAACAAGGGAACTGAGTGAAAGGGTTGCTTTTAAGCAGCTTTGCCTGTGGAGAACCTGTGAATATAAATCCAGAAATCAAGCACCTGTTTATGGACACTAATGAAATCCTTAATATTACCCTTGTAGCTTGTAAATCACTTTCTTCTATAAAGGGGAAAAATCCCCCAAATTCTCCCTTATTCAGTCCTTCACCTGAACCAGAGGTAACAGCATAAATCAAAGGTCAGAAAGAACCTGCAGAAATAGTTGGGATGTCTAAAAAACAAGGGCCATCAATTTTTGTCCTGTTTCCCTTTTATTGAGACAAAGATATTTAATTTGGCAAAAGCTTGTCACCTTAAACTATATGTAGTCCTCAGAGGAGTATTTCAGAGAGAAACAATCCAGACATAGTAGGTTTTCTTTATCAGTGTGTTAATCCGATTTTAAGAATGTGTGTTTCAAATTTCATATTAAGTTTATATTTCAAATTCCATTATTTCTGGTAACTTCTTCTGCATTTCAACTTCCACATTAAAAACACTATTGTTTCAGCTATTGAACCAATGTAACTTTTCAGGTTTCTTTTCTATACGTCTAAAGACATCTGAACTTCTTTTGTTTGGCAGACAGTCTTGCCATTATTTCCATTTAATCTCGCTGGAAGAGATGCTGAGATTTTTCTCTTCCAGATGTAGTTTTTACACCTGGTTACATTCTCAATAAAAAAAAACAAACAAACAAACAAAAACCCTGCAATTTTGATGATACTGATTATGTTAAATGACTTGCTTTTCTTTCTGTCAATCTCTGCATGAAATGATGAGAGAGCATGCTAAAATTTTTCTTAAAAGTTCCCCTATGGCTATAGCAAAAGATGAATTTTTTTATATCTACCCATCTAAATGTATTATTTTCTTAATTTCTTTTTATTGATTTTCCTTTTATTATCAGGAAAAAAAAAATCACCAAGTTTTGCCTCTGGCTTCCAGGAGACTAAATATTTGCTCTGTACTTCAGGAATAAAAAAAACCAAACAGAACAGAAAAACAAAACAAGGCAGATGTAAATGGTCCTGGCTGGAATTGTCAGGAGAACCATGTAATCTATATCTCTCTTAATCATGGTTTTATATTAATTTGAGTTCAGTGATATAAGGCTTTGCTCCATGATGGCTGTTTGGATGTTATGTTTTAAAATATGGCACTGGTCTCATTCCATTTTTTGTTATATTGTATATTGGCCTACGGCACAGATCACCCCTAATTGACACATATTACATTGAGAACTTAATATTTATAGGGCAATGTAGAGAGTATTGCTGCTGCTGTCTTGGCTGTATTTGTTCTATTTGAGCCAAATATTTTTTTAAAAAGACTGGAAAGCTAATATCACACTTTCTCTGGAGGCCCTCTCAGATATGACCTATGAAATGAAAAATGCTTGTGCAGCCTCAAGGAGAAGTTAAAAATACTTTTAGCCAATTATGTGTTCTAAGGGGAGCCTGATCAGGATGCACAAGGGTCTGGTACACTGTCCATTCAATCTGGGTTTTTTCTGGGAATTTATTAGTACTTATGCTATTTGGCACTATCTGAAACAGCAGTGAAACATCAATCAGTAGAAACAACCTTGAAGGCCTGATCTACTGAAGCTGATGTATTTTGATGCTCTTGTTGTAACTGATACTAGCTTTAGATCAGAAGCTCAATCATTTTTCTTCATCAATCCTCTCTTTCCAGGATTTTGATAGAAATTTGATCATTTTTATTGATTTGAGACTGGTACATGTGTCCTGTATGTCCTGGGCTGTATGGTCAGCCTGCCAAGAACTCAGACATTACTTTTCTGACTGTTCAGCACAGTTATTCTATAGCAGTTTCTTAAATGTTACCTTATTTTATCCCATTTTCTCAAAAAAAGGACTACTGTCTGTCCTGTAGGCAAAGTACTCTTACTCTGTCCTCTTCCAGTCTAACAGTTATTCTTAAAAGCCTTCTGAAAATCAAATTGCTGTGAACATTTTAAAGCAACGATTAAACAGTTCCAAACCTAAATCAGTGCTTTAGATAGACAAGGCTGTTATCTGTAATTTCAGCAATCGTGTCCCAGCCCCAACTAAATAGGAATGTAAATAACAAAAACTGTTATGTGAGGAGCTATGATAGAAGTCAGGAAATGCAAGAACCAGCAATTGCTCTCAAGCCAGGCACAGGTTCCTTTCAGTAGGGGTGTAAATATGTGTATATATCTCTTTCTATATATATTTGGCAAAATTCTGTATTCCACTACAGATAGAGATGTTTTTCCTGAAAAGGAAGACCAGTTCTTGTCTGTCCCCAGCAGAAGCTGATTGTGTTGGCACACTTACAGGAGCCTTGGCAAAGTGCAGACGGCAGCTGGAGTTGAGAGCCAGGTTAGGAGTGTTTAACTCCATGAGCTCACATCTGTCAAATGGTGATAAAAACACTGCTTATTGCTGAGAGTTGTGCAGCTTAGCAGGAAGCCGTGAGGTGTCAGAGTTGGGATTGTGAGGAATGAAGGGCAATTTTTCTTAAACTTGAAAGAGTGTTGATAAAAAACGTCAGGGACAAGAAAAGTTTTTGTGTGTGTGTATCTCTACCTATGTTGTTTTACTTGTGTGTGTGCCACTTCAGCCCAGGAGAGGGGCTGATTTGACAGCCACAGTGCCAGAACACACTGATTACCTGCTGAACATGCCCAGAGCTGGCAGCAGCAGGACGTTTCAATGTGCCTGGAAGGGCTACTCTCCAGCTCAGTCTCTCTGCCCAACAGGAGCCAGATTTTCAAAGGCTCTCTTCTCCCTTTCAGCTACTCAACAGCTTTGCATACAATGTGCCAAAAGCTTCTGAGAATCTGGCTACTCTCTCTGGCAAACTGAGACTTGCCCATGAGATCTGTGAGTCTTGGTGTTGGATATCTTACTGACATGGACAACTTTTGGCAGTCTTGGTAGTGGTTTCTCTGGTGTGAGCATTTGGTCACTAAAAGCAAAACTAAGAGGTGTGTTTAATTAAAGCTACAGTGCAGCCAAAGTAGCCTCCTGAGTGTGGTTGTGTTAAGGCAGAGATGACTGAAAACTGGATCTCAACAGCTCTTGTCAGAAGAACATCAATTTCAGTTTCCTTTTCATTATCCAGTTTCAACTGCAGAGCACAAAGCTGCTGCTCTTTCATAGATGGTGTGCACTGGATCAGTTGTCATAAACAACATTAATTCCAGCATAAGCTTCCCCTACCCCCAAATGATTTCTAGGCTCTATTTCCATATGTTGTTAGTAGAAAATGACTAAAATAGGCACATAGTGGAAAACATTTCTGGAATTTTTGCTTCTTGTAGATTGTGTCAATAACTGGTAGAATGTCCATTAAACTTGTATCTAGGAGAAGATACAAGTTTTCACAGAAGAAATATGAAGGGAGGTAAAATCTGATAAATGCATGGTTTTCCGCTTAGTGGGTGTGAAAAGCAAGGCTTATTGCATCAACACAGATTCATTATCTGAAGTCAGTGGAACATTTTCTTTCAGGAGATCGGTTTGGGGTTTGTTTGTTTAGGATTTTTTTTTACAAACTCTAATCACAGACTGAAAACTGCTTTCTAAGAAAATACCAATAGTTTTGTTTAAACAACTTGAAAAATGTGATTCTGATCCTGAAGAATGACATATTCCCAAAGCTGCACAGAGGAGACTGTAAGAGGGCTGGCTCTACACCTGAGGAATCCAACTTCCCTCAGTGCTTATGAGTATTCAACAGAAATCCCTGCTATCAGCAATATATTTGGATTTAAAAGATTAATTCTTACTGGGTATTCTGTTACCTTCCCAGCCTACATTTGTTATGGAACAGACAGAACCTTGTTATCTTGATACAATCTCTGCCAAGGTTGTGGCATTACAGTGAGCAGTGGATGTGAAGTATATGAAGAAGGGTTAGATCTGAGACAAATCCAGACAGATTGCAATCTAATCCATTTTGTAGAATAGGATGTCATTAAAGTAAAAATTAAGAAGAAAATGAAGTATAAGTGACTGAGCTTGTGCATTATAAATAAGTTCTTCCTTAAAAAAAGAAAACAAGACAGTTAATAATATAATTACTTTTATATATAGTCCATGAAAACAAAACATTTATAAATTATACAAATAAAATACTTGTAAAGAGAATCACAAATAACAACAAACAAATATTCTTAGACTAGATTTTTAGTTAAAGGGCTGCAAGTTTTTGAAATCCTGCCATTTTGTGATGTTCTGCTGAGAGCTCCTCAGGGTGGTGGAAAGAACTGCATTGTCCTGACAGAAGTCTTCTGTGGCATGGGGGCTGGACCAAGAAAGTCACAGGAAAACTTGCTTTGGTACAGAAATGTGCAAAGCAAGCCTCTTGCAGAACACGGAGCTGGATTTTGCTGGCCATGTTCTGTTTAATGGAAACCTTCCCAAACACAATGTACTTGTGCCTGGTAATGGTTCGTCCAGAGATTTATTGGTTGCCACTTTCCTCTTTGGAGGGAAGTGACTTTGATTTATTATTTGACAAATCTAGCAGCTACTTGTGGATATTTTCAGAGGTGGAGATATTTCAAAGATATTTATATTTCTCCACTATAATTAAATGTCACTGGCTTAAGCAGGAGAAACAAATGTTATTTTTAGGGTGGCTTAGCTGACTCAATACATTCCAAATGACACACGGGAAATTACTGTGTGCTGGGGGCAAGGAAAGCTGCTCACCCTGCAGTCATTCCAGGAGGTTCATCCTTACATCCATCCATGTTACACTGTCTGCCCAGGCTTCTGGCTCTCAGAATTAAGCACAGATTTTCCATGGGAAGGTTGTCCCAGCAGAAAGTTTGTTGTCAAGAATAACAGGACCTGCTGACCTTGCAGGAGTTCTATGCAGGCAATTGCATGAGGATATCCAGATATGCCAAGGAAAGGGAATTTTTGTATCTTGAAGTTCAGCCCAAGCTGATGGTAGCAATACCCATTCCCCCTCACACTAAATCTTGTTGCTGTGTCTCCAGTAGTACCAGCAGTCCAAAAATAGCTCAGCTATGGCTTCCCAAGCTGTAGCTGTGCCAGCATAGCCTTTCCCCATCCATTTACCTTTATTTCTGAGATTCAGGGCAATACAAGGAGCCCACAGGATTTCGCATGGAAACCCAGCTCTTAATTCCTTTCATTCTAAATGAAGTCTTCTTCTGAAACAAAGAGCAAAGAGGAGAGAGATATCACATGTTGACACACACAGCCTACAAATTTAATTCTTGGAGCCACTGAGGAAACATGTTCAAATAGTCTCCTGGAATTTCAACCATGACACAAAAACTTCTGAACAAAACAATTTAGTTCTTCTAAGAGTACTGGTATAGGAATGTTTCAAGCCATAGTTCAGGCTGAAATTTCAGACATGAGAATAAAGCCCAATCATAATGACAGATATTTTAGGAAGCACTTGGGCTAGGTTTTTCAGCATTTTCATATTGCATTTGTTCAGAAAAGTCCCCAAGAAATACTTCCAGTATTATAAGAGGGGGAATATGTATTTAATATTAATTTACTCCATTGCTGTAAGAGTGCATGGATGAACAGCAAATCTTGACTTTGTTCTGAAGGAAACCAGTAGGCATAAATTTTTCAACAGTCACATGAAATTCCATCTCTATCTGCCTTGGAGACAAAAAAGCATAGAGGCAGAAAAGTGTTATCTGTTGTTTAAATACATTTTTTGGCTCTGATGACAGCTGTGACTCTTAATTACATAATAAAATATTCCTTAGAAATTTCTAAAAAGTCTTGGCTTGGAGGTATCATGTTTGTGGAATTTGCAACATGTTATTGGATTGTCCCATAAATATTGGCAGCTCAGCAGGTTTTTACAACCCTGAGAAGTCCTATTAACTCAGCTGTGGTGTGAATTACTGCCTAGAAATTATGATTGCTGAGACATTATTATTATTCTTGGTTTTTTTATAATAACTTCACAGAACTATGAACAATTTCTCAGCCTTGCTTATTCACTTTATGCCACTCTAATTGTTTTCTGAAAGAAGCCTTCTCTGCACAACTGATAAGCAGAAGAAAGGCTGATTATCTCCTATACATTTGATGTCAGTATTTTACAGTAACAATCTTGAAGACATCTTTTCAGTGAAGTGATTTTTGGTTTTTTTTGTTTCAGAAGGGTGCAAATTCCGTCCTCTCAAAGATGAGTATTGGTCTGGCCTATAAATGTGATGCATGCCCAAACCACAAAGGCAGCATATACTCAGAAATTACCATCTTCCCATGGAGGGAATTTGTGAATGTTTCTCAAAACTGCACTTCCATCTTGGAGATAGCCTCCAGAGTATATCAAATATAAGATATCAGCCTTTTTATGCCTTTTATGATGATTTCCAAGAGTAATTGGTGCTCATTAACATTAAACTTGCTATAAAAATGTACTTAGAGTGCATCATGAACTGGTATGAGAGTTTGCTGAGTTTTTATTCTTTTATGGTTCCTACATGGCACAAAAAAGATAGTGGAAGAGAAAATAATAAAAGGGTCAAGAGGCCTGGGAGTTGTTTTATTTCACAGTCTTGCAGAGCACATCCAAGGAGGAGCTATTGATGGCAGCAGTATAGAATTAAAAAGAAAAAAAGGAAAAACTTTTTATGATGCCTTGTACTGTCTCAGGCCAGAAGTCATAAATCAGCAGCAAGGTCATAGCAATAGATCACAAAACAGGTCACTCCAACACAGGCAAGATTGAACTCTGGTGTGGCCAAGGGCAGCTTTTGATACTGCTGCTTTTCCTTAGTGTGGAGTGAAGTACTCAGGGTATCAGTGGCACAGATGGTAGAACACACAACAGCAGCAACCCTGTACAGCTTGAAGGTACAGTTTCTCCCTCTTTCTCCTTCCCTCCTCACTTCATTTCTCTGGCTTGTTTATGGTCATCCACTACTGACAGGGAAAAATGAAGGAAGGCATAGGTCTGGCTAGGATGAATCTTTTCCACTTTGCTTATTTCTCTTTGCCCTTTCTTCCTTACTTGCCTTATGTATTTTGTTCTTTGTCTTTCTTTTCCTCCCTTCCTTCTTTTTTTCAAAACCATTGCAACTGCTTTTAGTCCAACTGGACCTAAAATCCGCGTAACGTCCCACCACTTCTTAGTTGAACTTCATCTGGGTCCACCAGTTTGCCTACATGGGACCACCTGAGACCTCTGATCTAAGATATTTGAGGTCTCTTTATAGCCTCTGAACTACATTGTTTCCTAATTCTCACCAGAAAAAAATGCTACCCCTCCTTTCCCTTATGCAGTAAGTTAACGTGACCTGTGTTATTCCATCTCCTTCTTAATGCAGTTTTTATGGGGTACTACTATTATTTTGCTTTCATAATGTTAATTAATGTCATGTATTTTGACAAGAGTTCTAAGTCTACTTAACCTGTCTAGCTTGTTGTGTGCAGCTTATTATTGATTCAAGCCCTTTGCTAGACCTTGAGAAAATACGAAACAATTAGTGAGAGGAGTGTGAGCTTTCTAAAAGCTATTTTCTTCAAAGGCCTTAAAGGAGTAAGATCTTATTTGCTCTTCAGCATTTCTCAATCTGTAGCTGCCAAGGAGGAAAAAAAGTGTATTAAAAATACATATTCTCATTTTTACCACTGAAAAGAAATAGTGTTGTCATAAGGACAAAAAAGAGGTAGAGCTCTGAACAGGCTAGCAGGCAACAGTCTGTGGGAGAGAAATTAGGAGCACTCCACCTGTTTGCAACCATTATTCACCCCAGCTCCACAGGGTATGTCATGTAGAGTCATAAAGGAGAGCTGTCCTGGCTTACTGACTTCACCTTGGTCCCCCACCAGTGAGAAGCATGAAGTTCATACTGATCTCTCTAGGCTTGGTTGTTATGTCTAGGACTTTGTCTATATCTATATCTATCACTCTATGGTGAGGTTTATTTGAACAAATTCCTCTATTTCCCTAGTGAGAGACATCCTCCCTAAGGATAACGTCTGTAAAAAAAGACAAAATACATCTACCAAATTATGTTGGCACCATCCTGAGCCCATACAAGTGTCATCCCCTGAAGTGGCCATGTCTGAACTGTTTTCACACCTGTTACAAATCTCTAGATGAAGAACACGTAGAGTTTCATACCATCTTTCCATAATGTTCAGTGCTGAGCAAATGGCCTTTTGCATCTTGGCAGGCTGCAGAGAGCAGAGTGTGAGGACAAAATGCACTTGATTTAAGCCCTAGTGATATCAGTTTATTTTAACTTGTTTTCTCCAAGCCACAATAGAAGTGTTCACCTCGTCAGTACACAGGCACCTGGAAAATAATAAACAAACAAACAAAAAAAACACACAAAAACCAACAAACCAAAACTAGCTGCTCATCTGCTAGTTGGCATTCCAGACCAAACATTGGTTAATTCAGCCTCACATCTCTTCTGCCTTACATTAGGGCACTCAGCCCAGCCTAAAACATCCTTAACATTAAGTGAAGCTATGTTGTTTGACTTTGCAGTGAAAGCACTTGTGCAGTCAGCCACATCTGAGAAACTGATGAGGAAGTTGTCCCATAGTGCCTGCAAGTTGTTCAGGACATGCTTCTACCTGAGTCCCTAAGAATGCCTGTGCATCCATCACTGTGCTCAGAGGTCATCAATAAGGGCATGAAAAGGGCTTTAATTCACCTGTTTGACTTTGTAGCGGAGGGGTCAGGACCCTCAAGCTGTAGATTGAAGTATGAGGGGGGTTTGACAGCTGTCACTTCTCAGCTGCAATGTTTTATCTGCCTCAAGAGCAAACATAGATTTCACACAGGCTGGTGTCTCAACTGAGACTGTAAATTTGGCTTGATGGCAGGGATGTGATGCAAGAGCACAGACAACCTGGAGTGCCTTAGCAGCTGGCACAGCAGTATGGAAATGGTCCCCACCCCAGGAGTGCAGAACAGAGGGAGAGTGGACTATATACCAGGAGGCATTGCTTGCTGGCTGGGAAGACAAGCAGATACCAGAGAGCTGAAGGGTAAGATAAGAGAATCTGCATGAAGGAGACTACAGTCTGAGAGAAAAATGAGGTTGTCACAATAAATTGTTATCCCTGGGTATCTGAGTTAACACATCATTGAAACAAATGTTAAAGTTCACTCAAGAGTTCTTGTCCAGCCCTTTGCAGACACACAAAAAAATTACAACTTTTATCTTCAGCTCACACTGAGAGGCTTGTCTTCACTGTGGTTACCCTTTAGGCAGTTTATTTTCTTTTTTTTGTTGAGGAAAGAGAGTAAAAAATTGAGTTTCAAAAAAGAGTTGTGTCGGCACTGCCGGCCATTGTATGTTCCTCACCAGCCCTGCCTTGCTTACATGTGTCAGTGGACAACAGCGAGCAGAGTTTTTCCTGATAGATGAGAAATCAGGTAAATGCCTGCACCAGATGTCAGAGTACAATTCTTCGTGACTGCCTAGAACTTCAATAAAAGCCTTCATATCCCATCCCCAGAGATACAGAGCAATGCAATCATGAATGATTGATAATTTAGCCTGCTACAATACTCTGCCTCAGTATCAGCCTTTGAAGTAAGTTCAATAAAATAACCACATTTCAAAAGCAGTCACGTCAGGGAAATTTTTTTTGCTTGCTGTGGTGTTGCCATGGGTTTTTGGTAAAGCAGGTGAGCCACATGGTGAAAGCCAGTGCATGCCAGGCATACAGCTGAAGGTCTATTTGTGCTTCAGACCTCAATTTGCCTTGATGATCATGGAGTATAATAAATTAGTGTTCTTAAGTAATTGATCCATTTGATCATAAACACATACATGAATACTTACGTAACATGTCATCAACAATGCCCTCTCCACTTTCCTGTGCCGTTTGCTATGTCAAAAAGCAAGAAAAAAAAGACATATTTGTGGGGATTGTGGAGTTGTTGTGGTGGGAGGGTTGTTTGGTTATCTCTTTATTTATGTAAATGAACTGGTCTTTTTTGCTGAGAAAGCAAGAGGTTGTGTAAGTTTCATTTACTGTGGCAGAAACTCCTCCAAGGAGGATGAAGAGAGATTGATCTATGGATGGTCAAGTCCCTTGCAAACCACCTTCAAATGCAAGGCAGCATGAGACCCAGTTACTGGGGTTCGGAAAGATGCATCCAGGGTAAAACAGGCAAAGATAGCTGTTTCTGAAAATAGGAAAACAGAGGCTCTGTCTTGGGGATCTGTAAAAGTTTGGCTTGTTTGGTCAAGTAAATGGAGATGGGGAAGAGTCAAGTGGTTGCTGCCAGTTAGTGCATTAGAGATTGAAGAGAATACCAAGCAAATGAGGTAGTAAAGCTTAGAAAAACCACAATGCAAGATGAGTGTGTGGGAAGTGGTGAGTGGGAGGGAATAAGCTGTCCATGAATGTATGTTGGAAGTTAGAAAACTGTATTCTATTGACCAAAGATGTGCTTTTCTGGAGAAACCTTCCAACTAGGTCAAACAACTGTACTTCATTGATGAATCTTGGACTGAGATCCTATGGAATAGTTTCTTGGCATTAGAAGGAGAATGGATTCTTAACAATTCTAGATAGATGAAAAAAATAAAGTCATAAATTACCATCGGTCTGGGTATTAAGCTCTTTTAATGAACCAAGCATTACCCTACAGTTGTTTCAGAATTTGTGATCCAAACCCACCGTGTTTTGACCTTTGTACAAAGGCACTGTGCAAAGTGCACATAAACTTGGGTGTTGACACATCCGTTTGTTGCAGAGACACTGGGCTTGCATTGGACAAGTATGAAGGAAAGCAGTGGTATCTTCAGCTTTTTGGGTTGACTCCTAGGTGTGATGGAAAGTTTGATTGCAGTCAGTGGTGTTTTGATTTTATATGATGTGGTGATTTGTGCAACTGGTTGAACAATAATTATTTCTTCTGAGAAATATTCTACCATCATAGTTTCTATGGTAGTTTTGCATATTTCTTTGTCTTTTTCCCTCTAACTTTTCATTAAAAATGAGAACAAAGCAGGTAACATTTGAAATTCAAAAAAAAACAAACAAAAACAAAAACAAACCAACCCACATTCCACCGAGCAGAGATTTTATGTATTTTTATGAAAATATCTATGGTATTTAAAGCCAAGTTTCAATGAAAGGGCAGTTTCAAAGAACATTTTTTATCACTTCCAGTCAAGTCATATTTGGGAGAAAGTTGTTGCCAGAGCTTGGCTGCCTGTATCCTGTGAGTTTTTATTATTTAACATATAGGGTCCAAGGGACCTCTGACCAACTCAAAACACACAGATGCACTGTGCCTGTGCCAAAAGATAGGAAAAGAAAAAGTGAATGTATAGACTACTCTTACAAAAACAGCATCAGCTCTATTCATTCATAATTGCACTTATAAGCTACAGCACCTGGACTTGCTTTTAAACAAAAAAACTGTGCTTATTCCTCTCCTTGAATCAGTTGATTACAAAAACTTCCTTGCTCACTTTTTTCCTCACTTTTCCTGCTCATTTTTCTTTTACTTTTCTGCCTGCCTCTGTTCGAATAATTTCTTCTAGAAGTTAACAGTCTAACATATTTCTTGCCTCGTAAGAGTCTGATATGACAGACAACGGATTGCCATGAGGGCACCTATGACAGGAGAGTGTATTCTGACAGCACCCTTCATTTGCAGAGCGCAAAAACTATTGGGATCATTTGCTACAATGCTGTTTTAGGAATAGTTTAAGATTCAGGCAATAATAGAACAGGAAGCCGCACTGAATTCCCTGAATACATCAAAGGACAAGTTTCAGGGAAATCTGAGATAATACAAGGAAAGAAAGATGAACAATTGGAAGGACAGGGGAATTATCTTTCCTGTTCACTGCTTTACTAAGCAAATCTATTTAAACCTCTTTTCAATGAACGAAACCACAGGGTCACTTGACTTGTGATTATAAGGATGATTTATGAAGAGTGTTGTGGTAGATGGGTGTGATGTGTGTAGATGGGTGTGAATCATTGCAGTCTTTTTAGGAAAAGAAATAGATCACAGAAAAGGACACTGCTGAAATACTGAGGGTTTTTTCTTCTTTCCATAGAACCAGAAAGGGTCTCAGACATAGCCAGACCTTCACGATATTGTAGAAAATATGTTACCAATCAATTGGGTATTTTAATTAATTCCTGTCTCTGCTTCAGCCATCTTTGAGAATTCAATTGATAGCTAAAATTCAGGAATTCATCAGCTGATTTTCAGGAGTGAACTTTATACAATTAATAATTTTTTTCCCTCCCTAGTTGCTCTATGACACTGGTGCATACCTACTTACATGGAGCAAACTTTGGGTGTCTATAAAAGGAACTCTAGAAGCTTGCATCTAGGAAAAATTTAATCTAATGTACTGGGGTAATGTTTTTAGAAACAGTGTCAAATATTATGGGATATTTACTTATGGAAAGAAAGCCAGGAAAAAGGTCAAGTGGTACTTTGTCAGGGCAGTCAGACTGTTCCAGAAATGGGTGAGCAAGTATCCTGTATTATAAGTGCATAACTGTGCTCTTTGGAAAGAAAAAAGAAAAAAATCCAAGAGAGGTTATTTAATCATACCTTCCATTTTGATAAAAGTCCTACACTCTCTGGCTCTAATGCACAAATTCTTTATCATCAAATCTCTTGGGGTGATCAGGTTTTGTGTAGTGAATGTCGTAGTTTCAGGAGTAAATGAATATGAGGAAAAGCTTCTTTATGGGACAGGCTGCTCAGAGAGGCTGTGGAGTCTCCTTCTCTGGAGATATTCAAAATCCCTCCTGGATGTGATCCTGTGCAACCTGCCCTGGGTGAACCTGCTTTAGCAGTGGGGTTGGACTAGATCATCTCCAGAGGTTCAGACATTCTATGATTCTATAATTGACTGAATTCTGACTTAGCTTTCCATTTTGCTCTCCAAATACAGTAGAAGCTTGGCAAGAAACTGAAGGTTCTGTAATACAGTTTTTTATTCAGTTGATTTAAAGGAGTGAGAGTGATATCACCTCTCTTTACAGGCGTGATAATATGTCATTAGTTTAGTAATGGCTATGATACTAGAACACTCCCATGTATGAAAAATAGGCAGATGTGTGTTGTAAGTAAACTACAAAGGAGCTTGAAATGTACTGATGAAGGTGTTCTAGTTCAAACAGAAATAAATTCAGCCTTTTTACACTGTCCTATATGGAAGACAGACTGGATGATCACATCATACCTGGCTTCTTAACGAAAGAAATTGCTATTTAACTCTACTTTATGTAATTATGAATATATTGAAGGTTTCAAACTCATGTCAAAATTAGTACAATAGTAACAGCAAGTGTCCTGATCTATTTTTTTCATTTTCATTTTTCACACGATAAATACGTATTTGTTACAGGTAAGGTTTAAGGGAGAGAGTATGCATAAAAAACCACAGCTTTCCCATCAGTAGTGTGAAATTTCACCATACCTGCACAAAGATCTCTCTCAGCCCTGCTCCCTGTACCTATTAATCATCTTTAGGAGATGTTGGTACATTCCCATACTCATCCATATCTTTATCACTACAAGTTGGATGCAGAGAAACCTAGTTGTGGAAACTGTTTTATGTAGGGTTTGCCAACTGTCCTTTGAGAGCTGGGGTGTTTGAAGCATTGATTGGTGTGAATCACAGCTACCAGATGTGATTTCATGACATTGCTGATCTGGTTTCATCCTCCTGCAGAGCCTTGGTGGTGGAAGGCTGGGTGCTCCCTTACCTGCTCCCTGCTCTCCCACCTCCCAGCTTCCTTCCAGTTTTCTCTCCAACTATTAGGACTTCTTGCTATTCTCCACATCTAGGCAGTTTACATAACCCTAGTCTGGCTTCCTACTTTGATCTACCCCTGATGAGTGCTAATTACCTTTAGAAGTGATGTTGGATGTCAGCTGCTGATGGGTGAGGAGAGCTGTGAGAATCTTGCATGATTCTCATTTGGGACTATTTGCACAGTGTGCAATCTGAGATATTCAGAATCAAAGCCCAATCTTGCAGTAATTGCAACTTATGACTAGGGGTTTTTTTCTCCCACAATAAAATGTATGGCAAGAACAGGAGAAAAAACAGGGGAAAGAGGGGAAGAGATACAGATTTTTCCTCACATCAAAGTGAGGATTATTTTTGAATGCCTGTATTTAAGATATTTGTCACATTTGCTGCAGTTATTTTTGAGAACCTCCCCATATTTCCAGGAGTTTGCTTGACTCAGAACAGCTGAAAAACTGTGTTGGCAGCACGTAGGTTTTGATCCACTCCTCTCACTACTGAGACTGTCCTCTCCCCATGAAATGCTGTACGAACATGCTCTTGCTCATGGTGAATAACTAACAAATTGAGTAAAAGAAGGATGATGCCTTTCCTCCTTTCACTTCCTTTTTATGAAATATTGGCTAAACAAATAACCAAGATTATCCATTTTAAAATCTTTTCCTTATGAATATTCAGTGTGTAGGATTTTAAACTGCTGACTTCCACAGAAAGGCTGAGATTCAGCAATGTGAACAGAGTTTAAGAAAATATATTGAGCTTCATTTGTTTTGTTTCATTAACCTTTGCTGGTATTTCAGCTGGTAAAAGAGAGGAAATTGAGATTCCTTTAAATGAAACAAATAGATTTGTCTTCTCCTCTATGGAGACTCTTTTGTTTGGATGTAAGAAGAAATAAGTGTAATAGGAATGTTCTTTTACTTCAAAGATGAAAGCTAATAGTCTGTGCCAATGCAGCAGAGACATGTAGGGTTAACCAAATAAATCATGCCATTATCCAAAAAAATACTCTCTGAGTAAAACAACTGGTTTTGAACATTTGCCAAATGCCAGCAAAACCCAGACAGGTGACTTGAAATAGTGGCATTTTAGCGAGTTCAATTCAAAGAACTTCATCAGTTTGTGTCATGTGTATATTTCCTATCTTATGCCAGCAAATGTGGATTCCTGGGTTTTCTGATTAACAAAGACAGTATTTACCTTATTTGTGATTTGGAGACAATAACTGCAACATGAAAAATCAAGCAATGACTTTCTGCAGGATAGGTCTAGGGAAAGCAAATGTCTCCGATTTCAGTCACTGCTTTTTTCCTCACCATAGAGCTGCTGATTCTCCCATCCCAGTGCACAAGTTCTGCCAGCGAAATTGCTACCAATAGAACCATGTAGCTAGCAGCAGCAGCAAACTTATCTCACTATTACTGCAGTCAAGTACAAAATCAAGCTGATCACCTCTCTTTTTGTCATTTGTTCTCTCTTGCCAGTTCACTGCAGTGTGTTGACATAGTCATAATTTGTACAAATCATATGTGTGAGCAAAGCATCCTGTAGATCACTTTGCAGAAGTGATGACCTACCAAAATTAAGGCAGAAGTCAAATCAGGCAACAGTTCTGCCCGTGCTGGCAGATCCAGCTGCTTCGGTCAAAGGAAGAGGGAGACAGAAAGAGGCAATGATTTGTCCCAGGACAAGGAGACACCTCTCTGGCTTCCATTCCTCTCCCACACCTGACCCCCACCAAAATCTTTATGGTTCCTTGCATTTTTTCTCAAGTCTCTGAAATGCCTAGAGCTTGCTTTGAGAGCTCATTTGACAGATAATTATATAAGAACAAAGTGGACATTTATTCTTAAGCTACAGTGGACGTGTAATGCATCTTTGCCCTTGCAAAGTGTTTCATCCTGGGATTAATACTACTACTGATTGCATTAAAGCAATGAATTATTTCTGCTTCTTTTTAGGTAACACTTTAGAATGAATTTGATGCCTCTTTCTCGCATCATTAACAGTCATTAAATAGGACAGTACCTTTTAGTTGCTGAATATTCTGCTTTCAGCTCAGTCATATTTTAGGACATCTGCCAGGAGCATTCAGAGACTTAAAGTTAAGCAGGTGCTTAAGTAAGGGTCTTGGATGAGAATCAGTGATTAGACTTTCACAGCACTGATGCATTAGGATCCTAATACATCATTGGACAGGAAGACTTAATAGAACAATTGCTTTCTAGATAAGATGCCTTGCCCTTCATAGTTATTTTTTCCATATTTTAAATGTGTGTCAAATAAGCTTTGTTAGCTCTTTGGTCACTCTATTTCTGCCTCCCTCAGCATCAGGGTAAGTGAAGAAATAAGAATTAGGGGTCAAATCTGAAGATAATAGGTCTAGTCTAAACAACTCTGATGGAAAATGTCTCTTGACTTCAAGGATTATTATATTGGCCTGTACTATATAAAGTTTCTGTGATGGATCTGAGTAATTAACCTACTTCCACATGAAACTCTGTTCCATTTCTTAAGCACTACTGTAAAATAATTAAAACAATACCACTATTATATGTCTTCATTAAAATGGTTAAGAGCAACTATTATGATCATAATTCTCAAAAGAATAAAAGATTTCCTGCCTAAAAATAAAATTCCTTACAAGACAGGCCCTGGATGCTTGCAATTTTGACTCCCTTGCCTTCAGTCCTTAGGCGCTTATTAGCCAAGATCCTCTTTTTCTATGTAGTCACTTAACTCAGTGTCAGCTTTGTGTAAACGGAACATGCCTTTCATTAATCCTGCAGTAACAGCTACTGTGCTACCCTGGGTTCTTCAGGAACACACAAACATTCAACAAAAGACTGACTATGACAATTAAAACAGCATCCTTCACTGAAAGTAAAAGGGCTGCAAAAAGCTGCTTCACTATTGTGTAGCTATCAGGCACAGCCGAATGTGAGCTAATAAACATGTCACTTTCTTTATGCTGCCTGCCTGGAGGAACAGTAACAGCTGAGAAGGCAGCAGTAGAACACCTGGAGCAGATGATTGCATGCCGCTTTCTGGTCTCTCTGGCTCTCCTTTGAAGCTTGATACAATAATAAGGAGTAATGCAGCAAATGTGCAGTCCAAGGGAAAGGAGGATTAGCAGGACAGGTTATTTTCCCTTCTTCCAACTCCATCTGCTCAATCTTTGTATTTTGAACTGCACTGAAACATCCCAAGAACCAGAGATGCAGCAGAAAGCTACAATCAGAATTGTCTTGTCTTACCCTTCGTGTCTTAGAGTCATAGAATTGTTTGTGTTGGAAAAGAACTCTGAGATCAAGTCCAGCCATTAACCCAGCACTGATATATTCACCACTAAACCATTGTTCATCACTGTCCCCAAAGGTACCACATCCACTCATTTTTTGGAAAACTTCCAGGGAAGGTGATTTTATTTCAATTCCACCACTTTCCTGGGCAGCCTGTTACAGTGCCTTGGGAGAGACCTTGAGAGAAGGAAGGATAGTGCAAGGATGAGATATCATGGCACCCCTCCACTGACTGACACAATACAGGGCCAGCACAGGGACTAGCACACAACCAGCAGTAGCTTAAGATGGAAAAGTATGAAGAAATAAGGGAGCAGGAGACTGCTGGAGTTTGCAGGAAAGCTCGCTTCAGGGCGGTATATACTGTAATACTTCTAAACACAGGGCATAAAAACTTGATGGCTTCCCATCACTCAAGCTTTATCTCCCATTCATCTATCCAACTTTACTGCACCTTTGACTTCCATGAGTCCAGAGAGAGGCACAGTTTTTTTCAAGCTCTCTCAGTTCAGAGTCAATTGTACCCTTCTGACTTGTTCCCAGTGAGGGGGCAGGACCCCAAATATTCCACACCCCCATCATCCTCACACTTCTGACTTTTTACCTGACTAAAATTGCCCAAGGACTTTTCAGTCAATTAATGTGTTTACTTGCCTCCTACCTCTAGCTTTTCTCTGATGGGCATCAATGCTGTTATATATAATATACACCTTGGTTCGTCAGGCTGAAACCCATATGACTCTAAAAACCCTGGATTTTTTTAAAATAAGCTATTAGAAACACAATCTTCATTGCAGTAATAGAGATTATAATGAGGTTGTGACAAATTGATCAGCTCTCCTGTAGGTGAGACAATCATAGAGGAGAAAACTGGGGGAAAAAAAGAAAAAAGCTAAAACAACCAAAAGCAAACAAAAAAGCAGATTCACCATGGTATTTGGCATGCTGATTGACTCTCTATCAATCTGTTTTCTGTGTGCCTTCCAAATCACTACAAATATTTGCCTCCTGCTAACAGGCAAACAGCAGGTCAATGCTGAAAAACACATTATGTTTGTTTTGAAGCCAAATTGAGTATCCTTTTTTTTTTTTTNTGGATGCTTGCAATTTTGACTCCCTTGCCTTCAGTCCTTAGGCGCTTATTAGCCAAGATCCTCTTTTTCTATGTAGTCACTTAACTCAGTGTCAGCTTTGTGTAAACGGAACATGCCTTTCATTAATCCTGCAGTAACAGCTACTGTGCTACCCTGGGTTCTTCAGGAACACACAAACATTCAACAAAAGACTGACTATGACAATTAAAACAGCATCCTTCACTGAAAGTAAAAGGGCTGCAAAAAGCTGCTTCACTATTGTGTAGCTATCAGGCACAGCCGAATGTGAGCTAATAAACATGTCACTTTCTTTATGCTGCCTGCCTGGAGGAACAGTAACAGCTGAGAAGGCAGCAGTGGAACACCTGGAGCAGATGATTGCATGCCGCTTTCTGGTCTCTCTGGCTCTCCTTTGAAGCTTGATACAATAATAAGGAGTAATGCAGCAAATGTGCAGTCCAAGGGAAAGGAGGATTAGCAGGACAGGTTATTTTCCCTTCTTCCAACTCCATCTGCTCAATCTTTGTATTTTGAACTGCACTGAAACATCCCAAGAACCAGAGATGCAGCAGAAAGCTACAATCAGAATTGTCTTGTCTTACCCTTCGTGTCTTAGAGTCATAGAATTGTTTGTGTTGGAAAAGAACTCTGAGATCAAGTCCAGCCATTAACCCAGCACTGATATGTTCACCACTAAACCATTGTTCATCACTGTCCCCAAAGGTACCACATCCACGCATTTTTTGGAAAACTTCCAGGGAAGGTGATTTTATTTCAATTCCACCACTTTCCTGGGCAGCCTGTTACAGTGCCTTGGGAGAGACCTTGAGAGAAGGAAGGAAGGATAGTGCAAGGATGAGATATCATGGCACCCCTCCACTGACTGACACAATACAGGGCCAGCACAGGGACTAGCACACAACCAGCAGTAGCTTAAGATGGAAAAGTATGAAGAAATAAGGGAGCAGGAGACTGCTGGAGTTTGCAGGAAAGCTCGCTTCAGGGCGGTATATACTGTAATACTTCTAAACACAGGGCATAAAAACTTGATGGCTTCCCATCACTCAAGCTTTATCTCCCATTCATCTATCCAACTTTACTGCACCTTTGACTTCCATGAGTCCAGAGAGAGGCACAGTTTTTTTCAAGCTCTCTCAGTTCAGAGTCAATTGTACCCTTCTGACTTGTTCCCAGTGAGGGGGCAGGACCCCAAATATTCCACACCCCCATCATCCTCACACTTCTGACTTTTTACCTGACTAAAATTGCCCAAGGACTTTTCAGTCAATTAATGTGTTTACTTGCCTCCTACCTCTAGCTTTTCTCTGATGGGCATCAATGCTGTTATATATAATATACACCTTGGTTCGTCAGGCTGAAACNAAGGGAAAGGAGGATTAGCAGGACAGGTTATTTTCCCTTCTTCCAACTCCATCTGCTCAATCTTTGTATTTTGAACTGCACTGAAACATCCCAAGAACCAGAGATGCAGCAGAAAGCTACAATCAGAATTGTCTTGTCTTACCCTTCGTGTCTTAGAGTCATAGAATTGTTTGTGTTGGAAAAGAACTCTGAGATCAAGTCCAGCCATTAACCCAGCACTGATATGTTCACCACTAAACCATTGTTCATCACTGTCCCCAAAGGTACCACATCCACGCATTTTTTGGAAAACTTCCAGGGAAGGTGATTTTATTTCAATTCCACCACTTTCCTGGGCAGCCTGTTACAGTGCCTTGGGAGAGACCTTGAGAGAAGGAAGGATAGTGCAAGGATGAGATATCATGGCACCCCTCCACTGACTGACACAATACAGGGCCAGCACAGGGACTAGCACACAACCAGCAGTAGCTTAAGATGGAAAAGTATGAAGAAATAAGGGAGCAGGAGACTGCTGGAGTTTGCAGGAAAGCTCGCTTCAGGGCGGTATATACTGTAATACTTCTAAACACAGGGCATAAAAACTTGATGGCTTCCCATCACTCAAGCTTTATCTCCCATTCATCTATCCAACTTTACTGCACCTTTGACTTCCATGAGTCCAGAGAGAGGCACAGTTTTTTTCAAGCTCTCTCAGTTCAGAGTCAATTGTACCCTTCTGACTTGTTCCCAGTGAGGGGGCAGGACCCCAAATATTCCACACCCCCATCATCCTCACACTTCTGACTTTTTACCTGACTAAAATTGCCCAAGGACTTTTCAGTCAATTAATGTGTTTACTTGCCTCCTACCTCTAGCTTTTCTCTGATGGGCATCAATGCTGTTATATATAATATACACCTTGGTTCGTCAGGCTGAAACCCATATGACTCTAAAAACCCTGGATTTTTTTAAAATAAGCTATTAGAAACACAATCTTCATTGCAGTAATCGAGATTATAATGAGGTTGTGACAAATTGATCAGCTCTCCTGTAGGTGAGACAATCATAGTGGAGAAAACTGGGGGAAAAAAAGAAAAAAGCTAAAACAACCAAAAGCAAACAAAAAAGCAGATTCACCATGGTATTTGGCATGCTGATTGACTCTCTATCAATCTGTTTTCTGTGTGCCTTCCAAATCACTACAAATATTTGCCTCCTGCTAACAGGCAAACAGCAGGTCAATGCTGAAAAACACATTATGTTTGTTTTGAAGCCAAATTGAGTATCCTTTTTTTTTTTTTCTGGCTGCAAAAACTAGCAAAAGGGCCACAGAGGTCAAACAGCAATTATCACAGTAGTTTTGGCAACTGTGATTGGAGGAAAGGTGTGGGGGGAGGTACTTTACTGATGTAAAGTTAATACTGATGTAAAGGTTGGTTCTGAATGCTAACTCCATAAATAAGCACACCTTGATTTTGAGAGATGAGTTATGCCAGACAGGCAGTTTCTGCCTCAAGAGCAGCTCAACGCAGTCTATCCAGCTATCTCACCTATAAGCTAAATGGGAAGGAGGAGCAGTGGTACAGAAAAGCATAGTTTGTTGAAAAAATAAAAAATGAGATCTTCACTTGCCAGCTCCTTCCCTCTCTCCTTCCTTCCTTGAGCATATTAATATTTTATCATTTCACTTTTACTGGGTGACCTGGCTCATATGTTTTTGACACACAAGAAATGAAACTTTCCTCAGTGCAAGGGGAATAGTTTTAGAGGAATCTGCTAAGGCCAGGAAAGGAGCTTTAGCCTGTGATGGGGGAGGGATGAGGGGGGTGAACGAAAACAGAGTGAATAATTCACGCGGCACGTTCAGGCGCCACGTGTAACCTGAACTAGCCTGAACACACTATTTGCTTTGCATTCATAATGTTTCATTAGCTGCTGTAGAGATGAACTAGGCAAAGTCATTAAACTTAGTGTAATGTTGTTGTAACATCACTTGTTGGTTGTGTTACCGTGCAAAGACAGTGACTACAAAGGACTTTGGCTTCTTCCCTGAGAGTTTAGTTTTGAAATCACTCCAGACCTGGAGGAATAGTTAACTGGAGAGCAACTTCAGCCTCCCATCCCCCAGCTCATGAAATGTGATAAAACTAACTGAGATTTCAGTGCAGGTGAGTATGTGAGTCTCTGCAGAAGAGAGCTCAAGAAAAAGAAATCTTTTCAGTAAATGCTAAACAATGTCCTCTCAGTGCATGCCACAACAGTTACATTCAGACTGAATCACATAAGAGAGCACAGTAGAGTTCTACTCACCATAACTGATGCCTGAAAAAGGAGTTTTTACTGAACAAGGCAATTCAGCCTAGTCCAAGCAGCCAGGACCCCATTGTGCAAAGGTAGCTAGCCTGGCTATGAGGAGTCGAGCCCTCTCATGTCCTAGTGGTTCATGCTACTCAAACTGAAAACCTGGAAGGCAGATTTTGGCTGAAAAAAATTTCAGTCAAATTTCGCATAAAAATCGCCCCCCACAGTGTTGACTCACTCATCCTAGTTGAGACTACTTTTAATGGTGAACAACTTAATCTGGAGCGGTTTTTGACCCTTGCAAGGAATATATTTGTAAATAACTGTGGGTTTCTAGCATTCCTGCAGAGCTTACCCCACGTCTGCTTAGCTGTTAGCAGATTGCTCAGGTTTTATGCGACTGTTTAAACATTCAACTAACATAACACTCTTATCGCAGGATCCCTTAGTCCCTGTTCTGTCTCTCACTGTCTCTGAAATGAAAAGCACTGTTTTGTCTTGTTTTAAAGAGATAAATCGCACAGGTTTGCATGAGCTGTCGACTGGGGTGAATTAATCTTCAAGAAATCAGGTGCACTTGTTGAAGAGGTTCTCTGATTTTTGATGCTGTACAGTAAAATGGACAGGTGAGCCTTAAACATTTGACAAAACAGATCCAGGGCTTTTTCTACCATGGGTTACACTTGGTATGATGATGGTTTTTACTTCCTTCCCGTCAGCTGAAGTGCAGAGGAGATTGATAAGGCTCTTACTGTCTCTGAGGCAATGAACCTGGTAGTTTAGCTCCAGTCATAGGAAATTATAACTGCAGTCACAGAGGTTGTGAGTTCAGGCTCTGTGGATGATTCAGCCCAGAGCAAGTTGTTGTGTGAGCCAACCTTGTAACCTGAGTGGGTTGTAAAGTGGACTGGAAGAGGGTCTAGTTATTTACTCTGTGCACAGTATGCCATTAAACAGGAAAGTTTCCTGAAATGTCATGCCAGTTCCTGTGACTATTTTAGATTAACTGTGTAAAATTCATGGAAATTGTGCTCAAAAAATACAAACATAAAAATCCATGTTTTTCAAGAAGTGAAGTAGGCAATTTGTCCAGATCCATGCTCAGCTCTGCTTCAACACTAAATGGCATAGCTTAAAGGTAGACCAAGGGTTTGGAGGTCTCTGACCTAATTCAGAGTTATGATTGTAAGAGAGGCATTCACTCCACTGAGCACACAAAGGGCAAACAGTTGTACAGAGAGAAGGCAAGGACGGGAAATACACACACAAAAGAAAGGTCCTGGCTTTTATAAAATCATAGAATGGGTTGGGTTGGAAGGGACCTTAAAGATTACCTCGTTCTAACCCCCCTGCCCTGGACAGGGACACCTCCCACTAGACCAGGATGCTCAAAGCCCCATCCAACCTGGCCTTGAACACTTCCAGGGATGGGGCATCCCCAACTCTTCTTTTATGTCACATATTTCATTCCCAGAAATTTCAAATAGCTTAATAAAGGAAGGAAATACCATTCACCACATTTTACAAGCAGATAAACTGAAGCTATAATTTCATATGAGGAAGTACTCCTGATTGTCAGGGTCAGTCCCAGGGTGGTTACACATTTAAAGTTTACGTGGATGATGGAGGAAGGTATATGGCAATGACACCACCTCAGGGACACTGGAACAGAAATCCAGGTGGCATGTGAGTCATGACAGGGACAGAGGCATGGCTTCTGGGGAGAAAGTGTGGGCAGAAATGGGGTACTGAAGTGACCAAATCTAATTCAGATCCATATAAACTAATTTCATTTTTCATATGAACTTTTGGGTGTTTTCTCACTGAATCCTTACAGTTAAGAGCATAGTTTTGTTACAAAGGCATCTCAAGGGTAGTGCTGCCCATTGACACCATCTGCACACCAGTTTTGTGGCCACCCTACCAACACTTAAATCTGCTGACAATCTGCCTCAAAAAACTGTCATTGATTCTACTCCTGAGTTTCATTGCATTTATGTATACTTCAAGGTATTGCTTAGACAGGAGTGTAGTCTGTCACACTAACTTCAGCCCCAGCCATCTCCCATCCAAAGTCAATAGCAAATTTCTATAAACTTTGAATAGAAATTAGAACTATGCTCAAGTAACAGACATCTGCTTTGGGATGGCATAAACAGTGTATTCAGCTCTGTTAGACCTGTTAGAGAAAAAGAAAAACCAAACCAATACAGAAAGAGGAAGTTGTGTTGAATCTAAAGCAATTGATTTGTGTTTTCAAGTGCTTAAGTGGCTCATGTGCTGAAGCAAGAGGCAGTGAGCTGTTTTGGAAACAGTAGGTTTGTTTTCCCAATTTTCCATTTGCAATCCAAAGAGAAATCTTAATGGAAACCATGCACCAGGAGTAACCATACTTTATTTACACCTGAAAATGGAAAACAGTGATGCATGTCAAGTGCCCCTTCAAATGATCATGTCCTCCAAAATCTGGAGTTTATTTTCTGTATGGTAGAAGGTCACTGGAAGGATTTGTGTGGCATGCAAGAAGATAGAACAACGGGTGAATGGAAAAAATGCAAAATACAAACAGTGTAGAAATTTTATGGGCAAAGTCTGTTGCCTGCTCTTTGATATCTGCAGTTTTTTCCAAGAAGATTATTTGAATGCTTGAGCATTCTTAAATGTCTGAATTTTATTTGCTTCTATTGTCATGAGCACTGTAGAAGGAACAGCCCCATTTCATCCCAGATAGTTTAGCTGATATTGGACTTTGTAGGTTTAAAATTTGATCACGGATTGTGAAATCATGGAAATTGCAGGAGGGGTCAAATATAATCATATATATTCGTGTGTATATATATATACACACACATATGTATATGTGTGTTTATACTGTTCTCGATGTCCTGTAATTCAGTATTCATCTTTCTTCTGGCATATTCACTCCATGTGGGTAAAATAAATAAAACTAGTTTCAAAATCTGGTCTCTGAAAACATCTGTGATTATCCATACAGAAACAGATCTTAAATCTCTTGACCATGGACAAATTGTTTAGCCATTCTCCTGAGGAACATCTTCCTGCCTCACAGATTTTCCCTATTGTCCCACATCTCTTAGAAAACACTCTCTTTCTGACTGTGTCTGGGATTGCTGTATCAGAGACTAAAAGCCACACAACTGTCCTTTCCCTTCCCGAAGTGGCAGGTTCTGCTTCCTCAGCACAGGTGAGCATTGTCTACAGCAATGACTACAGAGAAAAGCTGAACTGGCTCTTGCTGTAAACCACAGCAATGCACTAATACCACAGATCCAACAAAATCAGAAACTCTGAGATTGTGCTTCCCATAACTGAGCAATTCAGGAAAGTCTTTAAGTAACAGGAGTGGTTTAAGAGAAAACCCCAGCTAAGAAGATAGCTCATTCATGCACAGCTTGGTTGAGTACTAGAATAATTTTAATCACTAATGCTGATACTTGACAAGTTTATTTAGAACTTTTACTTCAGTAATTATACTTTGCCATTGTGAAAGTTGTGAGAGAAGCCTTTTCCAAACAAGGTGCTCAGTAAAACTCTCATCAGCTTCACTGAGATCAGTAGTTCTGATTTCCATGATGCATCCACCTACTCCAGCCCCTCCTACCAGGCAGTGGCCAATAGCAGATGCCTCCTGGAAAACATAAAACAAGATGACTGTATGATGATCCTTTTCCCAAAATGCTCTCATAACCCTCAGGAAATTGCAGTTGAGAGATTTCTTGTGGCAGAGGTATATTTCTGCATTTAATAGCTCTCCATGGGCTTGTCAGCATTGCCAGAGTTTACTCACTGACTCCCAAGAAGACTTAGAATATATTCTCACATGGGTATTTTGAGACATAACCACTCAGTACACTCAATTGACTGTAATAATAAGTTAGTACCCTTCAGGGACTGTACTTTCTACTACCAACAAAACAAGAAAAGGAAGGAAATATTGCCTGAACTTGATCACATCAGTCATCCATGGGTACTCTGTGTTATTCTCATCAGCAGGAATGGCAATCAGGTTGTTATCTGTCTGGTTTCCCAAAAGGCCCGTCCGGTTCTGCTGTGGTCTCACCAGTCCTTGTCAGGGCTGTGACAAATTGCACAGCACAAGCACCATGGTGTTTGGCCAAGCAAGGTATTTCTTAGATGGGGATTGTGAGATAGGCCTGTGGTCAGGCTCACCCAGAGGAAAGCAATGCAAATGTTCTGGCTTTGTCCTGGAGCCAGTGAGGGCTGGAATGAGGTGAGAGTAGCAAAACTTCACTCTGGGAAGGGGCACTGTAATCTCTCTGAATCAGTATTTAATTAATTTAGTAACTGAGTAGAGATGGAATTTTAAAAAAAGTATACGTAAAGTCATTTTTTAAAGTCGACCACAAGGTCTGAAAGTAAGTTGTATGTTCATGAGGCAGCACAAAATCAGCATTAGCAAATAAGTAATGACAATCAGGAAACGTAGGGGGTACGTCATGCAAAAGTGAGTTCAAGAAAAATAAGGTATTGATGATTCTCTGTTGACATTTACCAGCACTTCAGTTTCTCTCTAACATCTGTTTCTGAGTGAGACATCATTTCAAAGCCATTCATTCAGAGTAGATGAAATATTTAGCTATTATAGGAATTGTTTATCTTACTCTTCAGTGATAGCTTTCATCCACTGCCATCTGCCTATCTATACTCTTTTTATTCATTAGTGAGAGGTATTTGAATTACTGTGAGGATATTCACTGAGGATTTAACAAGATAATTTATTTGTGCTATATATTGATTTGACAGTTATTTGAAGAGTCAGACAAGCTTTCTGAGGGATAAGAGAAGCAGACTTCGTCCAGTCTTTCTATGTCTGTCTTACAACACTCCTTTCAGAAAGCTACTCATGCCACCAAAGATGCAGATCCTTAGATAACCCTGGTCTTACATCTAAAGAGATGAAAGAGAAAAGATTCTTGAACGAAGATCAGTACAGCCAGGGGAAACCCTACAATTCACCCAGAGCACCTTTCTTCTTCTTTGATTCCAAGTTAGTTCTGTTATTTTAGGAAGTTGGGGGTGTAAGTCTTTTTTCCTCTGGTATTTTAATATAATTCTGTGATACTTCTTCAACAAAATTATGCCATATGCATCTGCTACAGGATTTTCATCCACTTAACTTCTGTAATTCACATACTTTTTCTCATATTTGAATGATATGCAATATAGAGTTGTATTCATTATAACTTTCATAGCAGTAATGAGCATGTTTTGAATGAAAGAGGGATTGCAAGCTTTTTTAAAAAACAGATGTAGTCATATGCTTTAGGAAAAACTTGGTTTCTTTCAGTCCAGCTCAAAATTAGAAACAAAAAAACCAGAATATTTTATCTTCTTTTCAAGCTTTTGGGGTTTCATTGAAACAGAAAATTCACAGTGAAGCACAAAGAACAGGATGAACCCTTCAAAAGCAATCTGGAATTTGTTATTTTACTTGTGTCTAAACAAATATAAGACCATTTTAATTAGTTTGGATTGAAATGTGCCTCTACAAGAATAATTTTTGCCTTGCAGAGAGATCTATCCATGACTCCTATCTTTGTTTTGCAAATATATCTTCCTCTTTATGATTGTACTTTAGACTATGCAAAAAAACCTCCAGGGCTGATGGCTAACCATAAACACAACCAAAATATGGACATATCCAGGTCAGCATTTTATCAGGATGGTGTTGGAACCATGGTCACAGCCTCTACTTTGTGGTTTGCAGCATGGCAGCAGAGCTACCTGCAGCTCAGGGAGGGATTGGGTACAGGGGTGACAGCAACTGCTCACTCTCTGGCCCACATAGGAACATCCAATCCAACCCTACTCCTTGCAGCCAGACCCAAGTACCCTCCACCTGTTCTGCTTTCTCTGCAAGGCAGCCCTGTCTGAGCCAGGATTTGGATCACCATCCTTAGGGTAGGAAGTTTTAGCTCTGGAGCCTGAGAAGCCGTGAGCTGATGGTGTTGAATCCTGCTCACTGATGGAATTGCTCTTCAGATCCTGTGCATGAATTGTACTTTCAACAAACATTTACATGCTGTTATCTATTTTCATCAGGCTACCAGATGGAGTATTTTCTCTTCCATTTATCAGCCTAAACAAGTGCATTTACCATGAATATCCACATATGCAACTGCAAGTCACCTACCTGTTAATTATTGTGAAATACACACAGCAGGAACTACACAGCTGCACACTCAGCTCCCTGGGCAAAGCTTCAAGGTCCTTGTCCTGTGACACAAAGAGAGTGTCATACTCTTCCATGAGAATCCCAGCTAAGCAAATATCAATATCCCAGGTAGAAAACACTGCAATTACCAAGCCTACACTCCTTCCAGCCAACTGAAAAAGCTCTGTTAGAAAAATTACATCGATTGCTTCACAGCCTAAAGTTGTAATGAGCTATGTGTTCAGCAATAAACTTGTAGCACTTTTGGCAATAGCCCTTTTTCATTCACCCTCTCCACCCATATGTTGACTTCTGCTAACTAATCATATCAAACCAAGGTTAGACAGATTCATTTTCAAATAGCAACGAAAAACATGAAACAAAAATCAAAAAGGTGCTATCAAGAAATTGCTTTCTCAAAAACTCATGCTTTTTGCCTTTAAAGAAGCTTATTTTACTTGCTGCTCCTCTGTGGCATGTCACACATTGATCTTCAAATCCCCACATGAAAGATGAAAATGGGCAATAATACTTTAGATGTTAGTCACTTTAGGGGCTTGGAGACTAATTTTCTTTTAAACTGCTCAGGAAAAGCTGATCTGATGAAACATGAATTTTGAGAGGAAACAAATAAACAGAAGCATTAGTAAAGGTCTCTAGTTTGCAATATGATGTGTATCTACAACACAACATGGGTAATGAATAGTGAGGACTAAAAAAATAATATTGGGGGGTATTTGGCCTTTCATAAAAAGATGTTTTCAGAAAGTTTATTCTGAGGTAATACAAGAAAAGTTCAGAGACTATCCAGTGTCCTTAGGGTGTATATCTCTAAGAAACAAAATTTGCCCCATGAAAACAAGCTCTGAGGCAAAAAGTTGTCTCTTAGATCCTTTTTATCTGATGCTTTTTAGTCTGAGGCTTTGGTCTTCTTACCAACAAACTTTGCTTTCTGCTCATGTCTCTCTCTCCAGCAGCCAAGGGTGTTTTGTAGGCTGTTACTATATGAGGGAATCGAATTCTCCAACTTTATCTTGACATTTGAATATGAAAAGACAACTGTTGCCAGCTTTTCCTGGTCTTATTTTGTCCCAGCAGAATGAAATTTACCCATTTGGAACTTCTCTTCAGGTTAAACAACTGACAATTATTTTAACATTTTAAAAGGTAGGAAAGACTTGGCTTATTAAATAACTGCAAATACTCCTGCTGGCTTTGATTATCTTTGAATCAAGTTGTAATTGTGGCTAGAGATTAAAAGCCTGATCATATCTAGTTGGAGGTAGATGAAATTTCTTGCAGTGCAGAGTGAAGATTCTTCATTTCTTCATTTGAAAATATGTTCAAACATGAACACTTCAAATGAGAAGACATTTAAAAAATGTAATGGGTAAGGAAGAAAAATATATACTGTCACTCAACATTGGTCTGTGGAAAAAAGGTCTTGTCACACAAAACCTAATTTCTACTTCGATAAGAATGCACGACTGGATGACAAAGGAACTTCTCAAGATGTAATATTCTTAGAATGAGATATGGATACAGCTGATCCTGTCTGGGGGTGTGGGAAAGAATTGATCATCCCTTTATTTTACCCAGTTGTACTTTCTGTTAATCCATTATGTTACTCTTTTTTTAAGTGTTTGAAATCGAATTGTCTCAGTTTGATTAAACATCAGAACCTATGAAGAATACAGTGTGTGGACAAAGAAGTAAGTGAAAAATCCTAGAAGAGATCTATCAGTGGGAAATTATTAGCAAAAAAAGGTAGTTCCTTGGCAGGTTGTCTGGGGGTGATTCTGCCTGAGGTTTATGCTGTTGTACACGTTTCATCAAAGAGTATCAGGCAAGTAAAAGGTCATTTTTAAGTATGGATGAAGCCTGGTGTTCTGTTAACTAAAGATAAGGGCAAGGCTATGATGGACAGGGATCTAGCATCATTTGGTTATCATCTGGCCTATTGAAGTCACTTCAAAAAACTCTTCTGCAAAATGATATGTTATGATATCATGGAAAGCAGGGATCCCGAAGAAGGATTTAGGAGTTATATTCAGGAAACAAATTAGTGTAACTACTTAGGAATGTGGGAAGTCTCTTTAAGAATTTTACAAATGCTTTTTGAACGATGTAGGTTATAGCTGGAGGTGATGCAGAGAGAAGCAAAAAAACTTTCACTTCTTGAAATCCAGTTCCCATTTTCTATCATTCTTGGCTTACCTAAACAGCACAATAAAGAGCAGAAAGCTGTGAATGAATTAGGACATGAAAGCTCAATTTTTACAGTATGGTGAGTTAAATCCTGCAATACAATTTATACAGAAAGCAGATCTACGTTGTGAAAAAGACCTCCAAATTAAAGTTATCTTGACCTATAGATCCAGATCACATAGAAAAACACTTTACAGAGATATAAACTTGAGTCTCAGAAGCAACTAGAAGGTCCTGCCTAGAGGGACTGTCTCAGAGCAGTATTTTCTGCAGTCACAGAGTAGAAAACAGTGTGCAGTGCAAGTCTGCTTAATCTGGAAAAGTTATCAAACCAGGGATAGTCTAGTGGTAAATAAGTAAAAACATTTGTTTAAGTGGTGGAGGTCACTAATCACCTAATTAACTGTGTAGAGCCATGGTGTCCTCTTTACCTCTTGAGGACTTTGGATCAAATTATGAGCCTAATACTAATTTATTGGGCAATGCTGAAACCTCTGGCATGTCTCTGAGTGGGAAGATTTGGCTAGAACACCATTATGTCCCTAAAAATATGGAAATCATAGAATTCTTCTAAGCACCAGTTCCCAGCATGGACTCACTCATATTTCACAACCTGACCCATTCAGGTCAGGAGGATCAGGACACGGTGAGCTCAGAGCACACCACTCCACGGTGCGTGATAATGATTTCCAGTTGTCAGCTCATGAATAATTTGATCTTCCTGTAAATTGCTGAGAGTTGTGCAAAGCACTTGGCCACATGGATGCATCTGTAGAGATGGATGAAAAATGTTTTTTTTTTTTAGCTATAATCAAAAAAATTACAAAGTTTTGCAAAGCCAAGAAAATCCAAGTTTGGATTCAAGTGAGGGAAAAGTGAATATCTTTTTCTCCCTCCTGCAAAAGAAAAGTAATTAAATTTAAGGTAAGGAAACCAAACACTCCCCACAAAAAAATGCCAAACTAACCTGTTTATCAGTGCTTGTTTTAAAGGAAAGGAAGTAATAACTTTCTCATGAAATTAGAGGAACTATGAACAGAATATTTCAACTATCAGAAGAAAATAGCAATAAAGCCAAACAAGTATAAGAGTGGAGGGCTTTGTTCTCTCCATCTGTGTTTATGTATGTCTAAAGGAAGCCATTCATACATAGTTTTTGTTCAAGCAATGAATTCATATTCAAGACAGCTCTTCTCAGGGCCTGCATGGATGTTCCTGCAAAGTTCCAGAGGCTTTAGGATGTGTTCAGGAGAAATTATTCTTCACACATAAAAATTCAGGTGCTATCACTCCTGCTTGAGAGCAGTGTAGCCTTTCAGTAACAATGTTAAACACAATACAGGCAGGTACATTGCTTCTGCTGTGAAAGAGAGCTTTATTCCATCTGGAAGCTTTTGGCTGATGGCTACACTCACTGACCATCATTCTTTCACCTCTGTGATATGCAGGCAGAAGATAGATAGATACCTTCAGATAGAAGGCACCTCAAACAAAGTTTGCATGTATTTGGAATCATCCAATGGCCTTAAATATCTGTGAGGCTTTTTCATTTCAGCTGCAAATGGCATGGCAAGATAAATCCAGCTATGTTCCTTCCTTTAATGGGAATGGTATTTTACCATGCTGTGGTACCTCCTCTCATGTTGCCTCACATGTGCTGAGAAATCCAACAGATTCCACAGCAGTTTTGTAATTTGTCTCCTGCAAATGTCACCTAGAAGTTGTGGGATCAGTCGTGCTTAAAATGAAAAGCACGCTCAACAGCATGGAAAGAGCTAGAAGCTAAAATTTCTTTTTCATGGCTTGACCCTAAAAAATCCTGACCTCCTGCATCTGTCCATTCTTGACTGAAAAATAAGTAGCCAGTTGTGATAAAGCCCAAAGTTCTGAATGAACAAGTGTATTAGCAGGAACATCCATGGAAACTAGTTTATTTAAGAAAGTATTAAAAAAAAAAAAGATTGTCAAGAGTGAATCTTAAATATCTTGTCCTCATAATCCGGATTGTATTCAATCAAATAATGAGTAGATACATACTGTATAACTTAGTACCAGCCAGGGCAATGAAATTTTCTTTCTACAATACTCTAACAGTTGTTATAAACAGATCTATTGAGCAGAAATTATTTAGCTGGATAAATCTGAGAAATCAGCAAACATCTCAAGGATATAAAAAAAAATGCTGTGAACAGTACAGATACTTTAGTCATTATTAGAGATTATTCAGCCTCCAAAGATTTATTTGTTCTTATTGCTCTGGATGGTACAACTATCACTTCTGGCAAATGAATTTGTTTCTCAGTCTTCATTTGAGAGACTCTGGTAGTGATGGAAGATACCTGAGATCTTGCAGATCTGCAGGGTTTTTATTGTCACAGTCACAAAATCTGATCTCCTTTGGTTAGGAGAATTAATTCCTGAATTTAGAAACTGCACAGTGAGGGAAGGCTCCAAACTTAGCCGTTGTGCCTATAACATGGACAGCCAGATTTGTAATTAACAGTCAGCTCAAATATTCATTGAAAAATGTCCCATTTTGGTTTAGCAAATGAATGGAGCTTGAAGTATGACAAACAAGCTTCTTAAGTTAATAAGTTTGCCACAGTTTCCCATCAGTAATTCTCATATGGCTGAACAGAAGGCAGGACAATTGGCTCAGCCGGTACAAAGACACAACAGGCTGATTTACACATTGAAAGTGAGGGAAAAACCCATTTCACATACACTGTTGCAGAGCTCTCTTGGATATCAGAACTGCCACACACAGCACCAAGCTGTGCAGGAGGAATTTTCTTCAAACCTACATTCCCTGTGAGCCCCATGTATTTTAAGGCTCTGTCAAGAGAGTCTTGGTATGTATAGCTCTGATTTTTCATCCAGGTAGAGAGAGAGGGATAAATTAGCCTGGATGGGATGCTCTCACTTTTCACAAACCTGATATGTCTCCTGGTCAGAGAAGAGAGCCCTGAAAAAACCTCCCAGCTCCAAAACGGGCCTGGAAGTGATTCATGATGGATTAGGGCAAAATTGAGAACGGTCATCACTTGGTCTCCTGGGTGAGCAGCCAGCTGCTTCATCGGCTAACTGTGTCTTGGCATCTGGGCTGCTCATCCTCAAGATGTTATTGTAACTCTGAGCATTGTCCCAAGTGAAGGCCTGGGAGTAAATGAACTTAGGCTGCAAAATTAAAACGTGCAGAAATAGTTCTTTGTGCCTCACAGACCTCTTGTTCCTTGTTCTTCCTTTATTCCCACTGGCTCTGGCCCTGTTTTGCGTTCCTGTGATGGACAGAAAGAATCGGCAGATTTTACCTCCAGCTCTTCTCTTCTGCATGAAAGCCATGCTGGGGCTGTCTAAAAGCCCTGACTTCATTTTGTTTATTTTTCCAGTCTTTTCACGTATTGCCTGTAGATTCTTGCACTTACAGAGATGTGGCATCCTCTGCAAGGAGTTCTGCACCACATCACTGAATCGTTCCACACCTGCCAACTTCCCTCCAATTTTCACCTTCTCCTCCCACATCTCCTTAGTGGGCCATACCCAACAAATGGCTGCTGCTTGCCTTGCTGTGACTGCAGCCATCATTCAAGCTGTGCTCAATGGTGGGGTACAGCAAAGTCTGCTTTAATTAACAAAGACAAACAAGGACCATGTTGCAGTGTGAAGATGTGCAATACCAAGTCAGACCCAAGAAAAAAACCAATTTTTTTGCCAAAAACCTTATGTGAGCTGCCAAAAATTGTGGAGCATTGAAACTTTACTGCCTTTCTTCCTCTGTGAGGAACATTGGCTTTGACCTGCTTGTTTCAATGCAAACATAATTCTATGTGTGTGTGATTAAAATGCACAACAAAAAGAATTGCTTCACTGCCTGTTGTCCCTTGCTGGGAAGGAACAAATTGAACAATCCAGTGGCATATGTTAGTCACACTGCTTCACGCACTGCTGGAATGTTTTCAGATACTCTGGAGCCTTCAATTAGGATCTCTGTAGAAATGATTTTTTTGGACAGAACTGTGACATCTGAAATTAAGTATGAATTACATCAAGCCAAGCAAATGTGACAGCCATTAGAATAAGTATGTACCAGACTTCCACAAATGTGTGTGTTTTGTGGAATGCTTTCATCTGGCTAAACTGCAGACGACTGGCTAAGGTACACTGTGATTTTTGATAGTGGTGCTATTCATATTATCTGAGTGCCCATAATTTTGAAGTGGCTTTTTTAGAGATAATGCACACTCTCCTCTCATACACATGGTCTGTATAATACTCTTAAGCGGTCTTGCTGAAATTGGGCCGAATGCTGACAACTGACAAGATCGAATAGAAGTGTCTGAGACTGGTCAAAATCTGCAAGCAGCTTTGTGAGAAAAAAAAAAATCCAGTTTCAAAGCTCTTTCCCTTTTGAAGGATTTTTACCTATTTCACTTAGAAAATTAATTTTCCATTATTCTTGCACTCATGAATGCTTTGCATAATGGTTAAAGGGCATTCTCTAACAATGCAAATAGTATCAAATGAAGTATTATTTTGAAAGATTTCTTTTATTTCTTTCTTGTCAGATGTCATTTCTACATTCTGACAAAAAAAACCCAAAAACAAACAGAAAAAAGAAAAAAATTCGTCCATTATGACATCTTGAAAATTTTTCATACATTCCAGGGGAATTAGGACCAGGACCAGCATTTTTACAGTTGATTTCCTCAATATGCCAGAGTTAAACAATTGTGATCCTTTCCCAAACCAGAAGGTGGCAAGCACTCTTAAAGTATGAGCTGGATCGAAACAAGACAGGCTCCCTTCAGAGAAATCCTCAGCCACCATTGTCCTCAACTCAGCCATGGGTTTCCCAGCCAGAAATGTGTTTTGCAGCGTCCACTAAATCACAGCAGGACAGGACTGAAAAAGAAAGAGTGGAAGAGATTCAAACATATATTCTATTGTAATTTAAGCAAAGAACTCTGAGACTAAAGTAGAAAATAATTGCCTGGAATATAAAGCTGACCAGAAAAAATGAAATTTCCACCCCACAGCACCCCTGGCAAAGTAAGGGCTCCAAAGAGGTTGGGCTGGCTGCCAAGTGTGGCCAAAGAGGAGCCAGGGAGCACCTGGAGCTAAACCTGCCCTGCAGCCTGTACACAAATGTAGATTAATCTTACAAAATACTAAATAATGCTTTGCATGGATTTTCTCAGAAAGAAACTAGCCCCAAACCTTATATAATGATTTTCACTGTTTTTCAGCAAAAGCTTCATGCTTTTTCTGCTAATCTGTCAGTCTTGGAAAATGGAGCAATTTGTGTGTGTAAACAACAATAGTGGAAAGCTAATGTGTTCTGGGGTGCAAAGTTGGAGGCGTTGGTAGAAAATTGCCTCCCCTGCATGTTCTTCTCAAGCATTTTAGTTAAGTTTCAGGCTGTAACTTAGCTGGGGGAAGAGGTCATCCAGAGCACACTAGAGAGAAGTGCCTGCATGGTGAATTAACACACCTAGATAGGTCTGTTATACAAGGAAACCAATATACTCTCCATTTCAGTATTGCTTACGTCACTACTTAATTTTAGCACTTGGCCTAAAGACTTCATGTCAGTCGGATTATTTTCCTGACAGCCTTTTTTTAAAAAACGTAATATTTAATGAATTTGTGGATAAGAAATCTTTTAAATAAAGGACATAATTTCTGAGCTTCTTTCTCAAATCCTGAAGGCCTCAAAGCACGAGGAAGCAACAAAGACTCAGGATGCCCATGAGAGCTGACAGGAGCTGATGACTTGAAAGTGGTGAGGATACAATCCTCTCTGACATTAATCCTGAGCTGGGAGCAAGAGACAGCTCCTGATGATGTTCCTGTCTTTAATTATACATTGCCACAGCACAGGTGGCTGCAGTGCTGAGGAATCAAACCCACCCATATCACCCTATGACAGGTACTTGGTGTAAAGGTGATCTCTGCCTCTCCCACTTCCCCGTGAAAGCATGAGCTAAAAAAAGGTGACAGGAGATGCCAGAGAGCAGGGAGGACAATACCTCTACCCTCATGGCAGTTCCTCTGCCCTAAAGTTTCCCTTTCTCTTGACCACATTAAATACTGGGGGAAAAAGTGTTGTTTGGGCTTTTCCAAAGGTAGTACAATAAAGATACAAATTCAGTCACAGCAGATTAAATGGATTTGAGAGAGGACAGTGATTCCATATGCATTCAAGCTGTACTCAGAAGCCACACAGAACCCCACATGGTATTTGCTGTGTCTAGGAAAGGCCCATCCTGTACCTCTAACCACCAAACATCCAGAAACAAAAGCTGCCCCGTCTCACCTGCATGTTTCACACAAAGTGCCCCACTGCAAGGGGCTGCATAGCCCTGGGCACCTTCTGCTCACACCCCTGCCATGGAGACTGGCTTTGCCCTGGAGCAGAATAATGAATTGAACATGAACAGCGTATTTCACCCCTCATCCCCAGTTACCTTGCCCCAAGCTGCAAGTCCAGTGCTGTTTGCACTTGAGACCCTGAGCTTTGCAGAGAAAAGCCCTGTGCTTACTGAGCCCCTCAGACAAGTCCATGGTCCTGCTGCCCTCTGCAAAATTTACACTGACCTACTGAACTGGTAACAAATCCACTGGCAGCAGAAGGAATGGGGTGGGAAAACATCTGAGATAATGCCAAGGCATAAAGAGCAGTCAGAGAGGAAAGCTGATGCATAGAGAAGTTTGAGGCAAATAGGTTTTAATTAGAATAGTATTCAGCCCTTTGGACATTTGCTGAATACTAAGCCAGAATAACAAGGCATTTCCTTGCCAACCATCGCGTGCATTAAAGATTGCACAGAATGAAGAAAGATCCTGAGGGGATCCTAAGCAGAAGGGACCTAAATCAGAGTTTAAAAGGTCAACTGTATCTTTTACCATTCTTACAAGTATCCACCAGGGCAGAAGAATGTTATTGCCCAGTCGCTGTAGTTTCTGCTAGCTTCTGCCAGCTCATCTCATTATTCCATTTTTAATAGGGGTCACTGCAAAATAGCACACCTGAGTAAGTGCTGCCTTCTGAGTTGGACTAAAAGTAAGGACCAGAAAAGACAAGAAACAGAGCAAGGAGCTGTTTAAATTAGACCTGTAAGTTACGGCTTCTGTAAACATGAGGATGAAGCTGAAAGGTGAAATTGCAATGGTTTGCTGATGGTTTTAGGGAAAGATATCCTACTCTTTTCTTCTGGCACTGGTATCCATCCTGCTCCTTCACACCTACAAAAATGGACTAATTCTCAGTGCCTGGTCCTTTTATTTTGGAAGTGTGTGTTACACAGCTCAGCACTCTGTGGGTACCAGACAAACCAACACCTGGCCAAGCAAAGGACGCTAACTTTTCCTTTGGAGGGGGTGGTGAGGCCCTGGCAATGCACTGGAGGACTTGTCCATGTTTTGGGGAGCTTGCTGTCTAGAAGAACAAAGCAGAACTGTAAATCCAATACCAGATTTTGGTGACCTAAGCAAACCTTTTCAGATGAATAGAAATTTCACCTAAAAATGGATTTCCAGAGCAACTGAAGGTGTTTGACTGAATGTGTCATATGGCATATTTTGAGGGTGAGGAAGAGGCAGGAAAGAACTGGCAGGGACATGACAACATCTTATGTCAGCTTTCTCAAACCGCAACTTTTCTGGTTTATTTCTTTGCAATCTAAATGACAATTTTACCCCATGAAAAATTGAGCTAGATTTTTATATTTGAATAACTGCTAAAAAATGTGAAAACAGAGTAAGTTCACACAGATTAAAAATGCATATGTCCACTTTTTAACTTCTTTGCTCCATTTCTCTAAATTCTTCCAGATCAGCACAAACAAACTCCTCCCCACACTCTGCAGGTTTTTTACAAGATCTCTACTTATTTAGCCCAATGTTTATGCTTAAATATATATATTACTTTTTCCAACTGTTAGTATTGTGTAATCTTCATACCTTCAGGCATTTTGCACCTTAGAATTTTCAAAGAATAAAGAAATACCTGTGGTTAGTTTATGAAGTCAAAACCAGTCTATCTAGACCTCTCTGAAAGCTGACTATATTCTATTCTGCACTACTGTCTTCTATTGCAAACCTTAAATTTTGTTTTGATATTTTCAAGTAAGAGATTGCAAAGTAAAAGAAAGGGGAGAGGAATATAAACCTTAATGTGCATAAAAATGCGGCAGGGAGTGAATACAAGGGGAATTCACACCCAGTTGGCCTCTCCTCCTTTGTAGCCCAGGCTGAAACCGCCCCTGTGACTTCTGTCTTTGGCAACTGTTCGGTGGATCACAGCTGAAGATGCTCTTGTGAGCCTGCAGGAATCAAACCTGCCAAGTTTCTCATAGCTCTGCTTGATCCAGTCTCATCTCTATTTAATGCCCTGTTTCCCCCGTCTGTGGCGTGGTGCAGCTCTCCTCTGTAATTGTCATTAAGACCCACAGGCGAGGAGCCTTGTGTACTCAGGAGAAGAGCAAACCTCTCCACCTCCCTGTCACCCTGGTGAGATGTGAGATTCAGGCTGGAAAGAAGTCACAAGCAGACAGAAGTGTCCTGAGATCCTGCTGAGAAGGGAAGGACTGCAGCAGAGGAGGCAGTTGCTGCTCATTTGTAGTTCTTGCCCCGAGAGAAGGCACAATTCAAACATGGCACTGAGAAGTCAGTGAGAACTACTGAGTTTCCAAAACCCAATGAAATCCTGAGGCACGAGACAGCGTCCGGTCTGTCAGGGGGTTTTTCAGAACAAAGGTGCCCAAAGCCATGGTCCCTCCAGATTCTGGGCCCAAGCATTCCCCTCACCAGCCCATTTCTCTTTGGAAAACTTGGGCAATCTCTCATTTTAATACCAGCTTACCACTGGAATTGGTGTTCAGACAGAATCAATATTTCATCGAGCTCTCATTAAATTTTGGGTGAAATGTGCATGCTTCTGGCTCCACTAAGAAAATGGCTGTTATTTCCCCATTCTACTGATGTCCCTATTTGTCACTTCATTCTCAAGCATGACCCTGGAAGCTGGACTTCATTACAGAAACAATCCCCAGCCCAGGGGGAAATTAACAAAAAAAAATATTTATTTCCTTTTTCAACAGCAAACAAGCAAACAACAAAATGCATCTTGGCAACATAATTGAAAGAAACTCATCACTTTTAATGAAAGTAAAAATGATTGTATTCTAAGCAAGTTAATTATATCACTGTATTATTGTTGCCTGACAGATTAATTTCATTTGTACTCAGTGGGGAGGTAACCCACTCTAGAAGGCCATTGCAAATCTTTTCATTGATTTTTAATGGGCTTTGAGTTGGATCTTTGGCCAATTTTGCCTTTATGCCTCTATAGTGCTGAGCTATGAAAGAAACACAGGGGTTAGTCCAGTGTTTGGTGCATTTTTTTCAGAAGGAAAGTGATTTGCAGTGGTGGGTATTAATACTGCAAAGTGAACTAATTCCTCTCCTGACAAGTCCAAAATGCAATTTTAATAGTAAGAGGTGTAATAATGACTTGCTGAAATGAGTTTTTATGGGAAAAAGTGGTTTTCCTTCTTGCTTAAAACACTATTTTAATACTCTCATTCTCAAAAGGTCATTTTTACGCTATTTTTTCCATGTAAAAATCATTAAAATGTCTTTGACAGAATAGTTAAGAGTAGGACCTGCACAGAGAAGTGCTGCTTTTCAGTTTTAAAGTAGCATTCCGTCCACTGGTGTTACGTAAAATTGATGATGTTACTTTCAAAAGAAAGCATTTTGTCCATCAATTTCTGACTATTTTTCAGCTTTTTACCTGTTAGGGAATTGTTCTACAATTAAAAAAAGTAGAAAATTTTTCATTTACTCTTTTTTTTTTCTCCAAGGGAAAAAAAAATCCCTACTTTCTACAGAAAAGTTTGGAATGGAGATCTTTTTTTCTCAAATTTTTCCTGGAAAATTTTTTCTTCTCTGCTGAGTATCAGATGCAAACTTTTTCATCTTCTTCATAAGGTGTTGAGTCAAACTTCTTTGCAGTTGAATGATGTGGGCAATGTGCTTGCTGGCTGTCATGTTTCATGGTCCATATGATGGCTGTAATCTAGGGTGTAGTCTTGAGTCAGCCAGCTCCATCTGCACCCTTCTGGACACATTTTCAGGTCTTCAGCTGTTCAGCAAGACCTGAGATGCTTTCAGAGTAAATCAGTGCTGTTTAATCTACAGGGTTTTACACAATATTTGCTTTGAGTCATAGTTGAGACCTGTACATCCAGAGACCATTTCCTATAAAAGAATGTAAAGTAGGAATGAACACCAGAGAGAGAATTATCCATATACTGAGATGGGATTTGTAGAAGAGCTGCCCTCAGATGTTCAAAACAGTAAAAGTGCACTTTAAAGTCCATTGTGGGTTTCTTTAATACTCAGGTATGGGAATTTTTCTGACCATCTTTCCTGTTCTTGTCAGGTGTAAAAAGCAGAAATTTTCCTATTTGTGTTCATGCAGCTGCTGAAAATGTAAAAAAGTAAAATTCTGCAGTTCCTGTAACACTGGGCAATGGCTCATAGAACTGAACCTCTAGTGTAAACCCCTCCAGCCTCAAAAGCATCTGTGTGACTCTTTGCATGTTTAGAAAAATTAATATCAAATATCACACAGCTTAAATGTTCACTGACTGTAAGATGCACAGGCTCAACAAGGTTTAAAGTTCTCTGTGCTGCTATAAAAAGTTTGGTCTTATTGTTTCTATTCTAACTTTCTATTCCACCTCTCTATCCTGCTCTGGCAGGTCGCTCAGTGGGGCTCACTCCCTCTCCCAGAAGTGGCTGCAACTCAATGACAGGTATTTAAGTGCAAAATACACAGCTACAAGGGATATCTTCTTACTGGAATTTCACATCCATTCATTCCACATTTTAATTTGATATTTTTATTTTATGCTGAAGAGAGTCAGCATTGAATCCACTTACTCTTCCAAGGTGTTAGCTCAGAGACAGATGAGTATCTGATTTCTTGTGCTGGATCTGCTGGAAGAGAATTGAATAGGTACTTCAGGAGGGTGAGAAATTCAAAGGCAGACTAGTCTGTAAAATGACAAACAACAAAAACCCCCTGGAGATTGGAAAAGAGGTCAGAATCTGGTGCTGGGTGATGTGGTTTAGGGGTTACAGTGGCAGTGCTGGGTTGATGGTTGGACTTGATGATCTTAAAACATCTCTTCCAAACTTGATGATTCTCTGATTCTGTGGAGAAGTGAAATGGAGTAGTCCATTTACAGAAATTTTCTTCAGCTTCTGATGGGGCCAGGATGGCTCTTGCAGGCTCTGTGAGACAAGGACCCTGGAGGACCTCAACCCAAGTCCATAGCCTATGGTCTCTGGAGAATCAGACAAGTCACCGATGTTGACTGAGAGCAACCTGGTCGCGTCTTGCACAAACTGAGCAGTGTCTTCCTTGTGCCTAAAATCATCTTACCCCCAATTCACATGGGATCACGATGCTGCCCATGGTTTAGTCCCCTCAGCCAGGCAGCCACAGTAGCTCTGAGACAGTCAGATGGCAGAAGAGAGTCACAGTGAACTATGCAGTAGTTCCTCTAGAACATATTCATATTCATCTTGCTCATAAGACATGGCTAATTGTTCACGTGGGAGCAAAGAAAATGCGTTAGTTTACAACACTTACCAGATTTTCTGGATGTGTTCCATAGTCAATATTTTTTATACCTGAACTCCCCCTCACCTGGGTAATTTCACAGGATTTCAGTGCTTCTATGGAGGTATAGAGTAGTTTGACATGAAAAAGGATTATATCTGTTTGGTGCCTAGTCTGGAAATGAGATGGATGTGGGGAAGGAGGTGCTGCAGGATAGAAGTCTATTAAATCTTGTGTGGCATATGAAAGGTTTGCCTCCAGCAAAACACAGACTACGAGGTGTTTATAGTTTTTTAACAGGAAGTTGGTTTAAAACAAAGCAAAAATATACTTCACACAATGCAGAGTTATGGATCTCCTTGCTGCAGGATAAGCTTTAGTGAGTGTAAAAATTTTATGACTTCACACTGGAGAAAAACATAGAAGAAACATCCCTCTGAGGCTATGGTCATTCCCTCCCACCCCACAAATACGCATTTAAAACTTCTGAAAGTTGGAAAAGCAACCTTCCCAAAGTTGTGGAAATGCACATTCGCCTTTCAATTATACTCTTCCACAAAACCAAGTTCCTGGATGGAGGAAAGTTGCCCTCACCTTGCAGGAATTTATGTTCAATAGGTATCCAGCACTGCAAGCTTGAAATCTTTAGAGAAATTTACTTCTATAAATCAAGTTGTAAAACTAGGTTCTCAGCAAAACATACGGCATTCATTATCAGTTGTGAGGTTAATTTGCCAAAATCCAATAGCTCTGTCTCCAGTGCCAACCATTATTTTCAAATAACAAATGTGTTATCAGCAATTTTGATGGCCTTTTAATGTGTTTTCTTTTAAGACAATGCTAAGTAGAGAATTGCTTAATGATCCAAATTGCAACAAATTTTAACTACCAAAAATGATCTTATAATGCTTCTTAATGTATTTGATGCATTATCACTTGCCAGGAACATGCCACACAGGCAGAGAAAGCAACACACTTTATTTCTTTACCCTTTCAACCCAAGGCAAAAGAGAGCACTACTTGAAAAATCTATGGTTTTTCTTGCTCCTTCCAGTAACTGCTTGATTATGGGCACATGTTGCCTTTTGGTCATTAGATCTTCTTGGAAAGACTCTTGCCCCATTATTTTAAAGTCCTCAGAAGGAAGACTGACTTGACTTTCTATACATTAGAGTCCTTCCCCTTCCATAGCCTTGAATCAAATGGAACTAAAGAGTTCACCCTATGCTGTAGGATAGGATTCTGAAAGAAAACAGACACCTGACGAAAACCCTGACAAAAAAGTGCACTTCAAAGTATGAAACTGGCTGTGACACCCTGAGTAATCTGCCGTCAAAACGGGGCATATATTTCACTTAGACACATAAGTTAGGTGATTCTCTAGCCAGCTGGCTGCAGGTTAGACTAGTTTTGTTCTTGACTACCTCTACTGTCCACAGACAGAGAAACTTCTGAAAAGTCAAGAACCGTCCTCTGGAAGTTATCCCCTTTCCATTTGACTATGACGTATATGACACACATGTACAGTATCTTGCCCACCATTCTAAGCTGGAGTAGATGCCCAGGTTGTAGATACCCAGCAAGAAGGAAGTACCCAAAGGGAGCATTCAGAGATAAAGCACTCTAAGGATAACCAGTGAAAAATCACTGTTTGTCTCTCAGGGACTTCATCAGTCACCATCACTTAATGCTTCATTGTGGTGGTGGTTGAAAACTATGGCAGTACAGGGCTGATCAGGAAGGGATTTCTGTCCCTAGTAAATATTAGCAGGATCTCTGCTATGCTGAGCAGCACAGGACCGGTGGCACACACACAGCTCTGGTTCAAACCAGAGCAAAGGACTGGAACACACTGGCATCAGCACAGCCACTACATGCTGTATTACCTTAGTATCAGTGATGGATGAAGCAGCAGTTGTTGAACTCAACAATTCCTAAGAATACTTAATCCATATACTTATTAAAAAGGCTTAAACTCTTAAATTCAGCCTTTTACTGTGTTTTGAAAATTCTCTCCTTTTAGATTGCAAAGTCACTGCTGCAGAAACTTGACTTGATGCCTGTTATCCACAACTGTTTGAATATTTAGATGCCTGATGTCCAGCACTGTGAGGCTAAGTACCCATGTGACCTGCTTCTAATAGTAATATAATCAAATGAATTTTTTAGCCCTGTTTGTGATCTCAAAACTTGACAGGGTGGCCTCAGCCCAAAAGAACAATGAGCTGCTTGTTTTCAAGGCACTTTTCCTTTTGCTGCATATACTTGGGAAATCTTACGTCACTCAAAATTATCAATCCCTATGGACAAGCTCTCCACAGGCATTCACATTCACTGACCTTACCCTGCACCTGGGAATGATTCCAGCTATGCTTTATAAGCAGTAGTTTTTCATCCTAGATCTCAGTTGTCCAAGGGGATTTTTGCTTTCATAATCTTCCTCCTGCTCTGTGTTTTTGTGGTTGAAGGGGAGGCAAGGAGGGAACAATGCCTATAGAGTAAGGAGGTGGAGAGGCAACTAAACCTCTGGGAGCCATTGTACACAAGGAGAAGATACCACTCTCTGTGTTCAGGAAAAGATAATGAATTTTATTACATGCTTCCTCCAGTAGTGTTTGCATTTTGGGACAGGTCTTTCCCTACTGTGACCCAGTACTTGACAAGTTTAAAACACAGGCAGCTGTGGTCTGAAAGGAGTGGGACGTGCATGTCTCCTTTACCACTTCCCTAAAGGAAAATTGGTCCCCTTTTCAGAATCAAACTCTAAGACAGAGCTTGGGTAAATGAACCTGGGGTAGAAAAATGGAGCAGCAGGCTAGAAAGATATAAAACTATTGTAAAAAGCGATTTCTAGTTAAGAAAAAGTGACTTACAAGACCAGTTTGAGAATATATCTGTCATGAGCCAGATAAGATGAGCCAAGGGTTTTGAATCAGTCCATCCCTCCTTCCTTTGGCTGTTAGCAAAGGAAAAGAAACTTTGTGCACAGCAGGGAGAATGTGATGCTGAGCTGATCGAATGTGCATGCAGAGGGAGCAGCAGATGACGAGGACAGGGCTGGCAGAATGTCACCAGATTGTTTGATTAGCAATGGGATGGTTCAAAAGCTCCCTGTCCTACCAGGGACTTGGCACAGGAGCCAGCACATGACTCAGTCCTCAAGTTGTTGTTCACAGCAATGCTGTTTGGGAAATGGTTCTGCTTCTCTGAAAACAGGAAGGGAATTAACAAAAACAAAAACAAGGATGAGAAGGAAAGGCTACAAGACTTTGTCTATAAATATTAGACTCTGGCTCTTCCTTCTTGTAATACCATACAAACTTCAGATGAAATGAGATATTTGAGATGGGATAAAAATCGGATAGTCTGAAATTAAATCTAGCAAGAGTAATATGGGGGAACATTGATGAGTGCGTGCTTTCTTTCCCCTACAGTCAATATCCACCTTATTGCTTTTCCCAATGTGTTAGTTTAGACCAAAAAGCCACAGAAATGAAAAAAAATAAGAAAATGCAGTGGTTTTTTAAGGTTTTGGGTTGGGGTGTTTTTCTATGGAAGAAATGTTAATGAAAGCAAGAGCACTATCTTCTCATGCACCAGATTTGCATCTCTGCTCTGGTGGAGTTAGGAAAAAAGGCTGATTTTAGCCATGTGTATACAGGGGTGTGGAGAAAGTCCCAAACACCAAAACTACCTAGAGAACAAGTAAAAGAATTTTCTTTAGTTACTAACAGCAGGTTTTTCAATCTAGGGACAAAATATACATGGATTAAGAACAGTTTTCTTAGCCATCCAAATCAGTATCTTCAGAAAGAATCAAGATTGTTGATGCTATAGCAAAGCTATAGTCCAAATTATGTTGTCCAGACACATGGGTAAATATTATCACTGGACTTAAGAAGTTCAGAAAAATTAGGGGATCTATCATCACCCTGAGTCTTTAAAGATAACTTGAATTACAAAATAACCACCTGAATGCCTTAGAAAAAAGAAATACATTGATCTTAATTTTATATATTTAGTACAACACATAATCAGCTGACATGAATTTGGATAGCTCTGTTAAAGTCAACAGATTAGAACTAGTTTTTGTCTTATGACATCTAATCCAGAGTGTACATGAGACAAATATAACAATCCTATAGGTATATGGAGAAATATTATGACACAGCCAGAAGTCTATAATGGGATTTCCTACGCCTGGATACCTCCTTCCAAACTCTACATGTAACTACAATCCTGTCAGTTTTCCAGCACGAATATAGTTTTCAGATGGATATAGTGTTTCTCTCCAACACGTCAGTTTTCTGACTAACCTGTCATAACAACCCATGATACCATTCTCTGACAGCTTACCACTGCTTCACATCAAATATGAGGGCTTTTCTGCAATCACAAGTTGGATTCATATTCCATAATACGAGTATGTGGAAGGTGCATGTAAGCACAGATATAAGTACATATGTGTGCACAGACAGACACACAAATACAAAAGTATCTGCCTGTGAACAGTTAGAATTACAAATAGAAAAAAGTAAGCATTGCCAAGTTGGATATTTCTCCTAAGCTGAGCATCCATCGTTTTCTAACTTTGTGGAAGACTTCTTTGTACTCTGTGGCCACGTAAGTCTGTGCACCACCAGTGGAGTAACAACATATTCCTCAGAAATTAGCTCCTTGCCTGAAGAAACTTTGCACTTGTTTTAGAAAGAACTGTCTCCAGTTTCAGTCACAGTCGTTAATTTACTTTGTGATTTTCAAATGACTCATATTCCTTTCAGTAAAACAGGCTAAAGAGCATAACATCAAATCCCCAAATAGATATAGTTTCTTGCTCCAGGTCCCTCTGGAAAGCCTGGAAACACAAGAACTGTTCAAAATATTGCCATCATTTCATAGAGATGAGAGTTCTCTGTTCTGCACCAGACACTCAGACCTGTCAAATGATTCCTGGATTTTCCTGATGATCGAACTCATTTCTATCATATTTGCATAGTTTAAATTCACAAGACCATGACCTTAGCCTGCAGATATCTACTGACAATGATGCCCTGTTCTCAGTTTTTTCCACTAGAAACAGTTTCCATCTAGTTATTTCCACTAGATGAGTGTGACTGATTTGTCAGAACGGGAAAACTCATGGGGAAAAAAAAGGCAAATTAAAATCCAAAAGATAACTTTGAAAGTCAACTTTCGTTAAAAAGGAGGAGCTATCTGCTTCTTGCAAAACACAGCTGTTAATTCTCCTGCTCTTGGTTTTCTCAAAAGGCTGACAAGAAATTCAGCATAATCTAAACTACGCTCTCTGGGGTTCAGCCACCTTCTGGAGCTAAGGACAGTCCCAATGCTGCCGTGATTTAGTCTAGTAAAAGCTTAATTAAGCTCTCCAATATATCAATTGGCAGCTGCACAGTCACACAACACTCTCAGCTGTGAGCACAGCCAGAGCCATAGATACACTGAGCCCCCAGCCCATTCCCTGGAACATAAGAAGCACGGTTGTTGTCTCCCTGCAGTGCTCCACAGATCTACAAAATCAAATATTCTATTCTCTGTGGCTTAAACGTACCAAATGCTTCCCAGCAGCCTACAGAGAGTGAAATATCTTCCTTTTGGGTGCTCATGGACATCAAAGCTACATCTTCCTGCCTGCAGAAGAAACAGGCAGCACTGCCACTGTCCCTGCAAACAGCAGGGAAAATTTTAGTGACTTGGGAGAGAGGACCACATCCCACATACAAAGGAAAAACAAACACTTTACTTTTCCCATGGCCTCATTCCTTTTCCCTTCTTACATTTCCAAATGAAAACAGTCCCTCCTGTTCTCTGTGGGGGAACCTTTCCTGACAGGTAGATTAACCCTAAGTTGAAAGTGAAAGCAAACAGGTCCCTGAAAAGCTTTTCTGTGTGACTGAGAATATCAGTGTCCCCTACTTTTCTCTTGCTAGCTGAAGCTAAACTTGCATGTTCCAGATGTAGAAAAGTAGCTGAGAAACTAAGCTGTGTATAAAGAGGGTGTAAAATATATTTCTGGCTTTTACATTTATTTAAGTTACCATCTCAAAATCTTTCCCATGTTTCTGGGCATCCTCTTCAAATCTTGCAATCCCAGTGAATGCCTCTTAGGCAACTTTCCCCCTGCCCTGATCCACTTCTAATAGTGATTGCCCTAAAATCTTCACTGCATTTGTGGCTGTTTAATCATTCATCACCCAGCAGCCTGGAAAATGCCACTGCTCTCTAACTCTGGCCACTACTGACTAAACTCTGCCTGAAATGAAGAATGGGTCACTGTGAACTGGCTGAGATCCTGCATTTACAGGCACATCCCTCTTTTACTTTGGGATCCACTGACATCAGTGGAGAGACCTGATCTCAGTGGGTTTTAAATCACACTCTATAGCTGGGACTTCCAAAGCAGCCTGGGGAATTCAGACACAGATCTTTCATTACAGTCAGAGTGTATTACAGCAAATGGAAGATACATGTCTGAAATCTCCCAGAGTGGTTTGAAAACCAAACTACTGTGCAAGATGTACAGCTTTCCCCATAAAAATAGCTTCCAGCTCTTGCTTTGGTAAAAGTAATGGAACTGTGTGAAAAGATCCACACTGAGGCCTGGACCTCTCATCCTTCAGTAAAATAGGGAGAAATATGGCTGGAGTGCTTTGTTTACACTGTTAAACCCCCTCCCAATTCAAAGCCATTTAGAAGAGCAATTGGTTTGCTCTGGATCAGCAGGACTGTCCTGACAGATGAGGCTTCGGCCCTGCACAGATAAGGTTTCCATTCCAACCACAAGTTTATGCTTGTCCCAGGCTCGTTGGGGGCTTAAACTGATCACAGCAGTTATGTCAGAGGAAGGATGATGTGGAGCAAGGAGAAGACATGACCAAATGCCATTTTCTGTCATTTAAGCCCCAACAACAAGGAGCTCTGGTTTTCTTTAAAAAAAAATTTAAGACAGCTAAGACACAGGCCTTGACAAGGACATGATTTTGTACAGCTCAGAAAAGCTGCCTGCATTTTCTGAGAGATGGTAAGAAACACCTTCCTACAGCCCACAACAACAGTGTGCTTATTAGTCAGCCAGCCTTTCCTAATTGCAGTATTACCTCGTAGCAAGCTGGGACAAAGCAACATCATTAAGTGAAGTTTCTCCATTTTAGCAGTCCCCTGCCTTCACACCTGATTTAGAAGGCAGTGGGAGAAAAGCACATTCATTTACACACTACCCATGCAGCTTAGATCACCATTCACTCACACACTACAGTCATTTCCCTTTATTTCTTGCATTTTAGGAGTTCTGAGAATAGGTGAAGTTCTGGTACAATGCCGAAGAGTAATTGCATTTTAATTGCTATTTCATGGTGGCAGAGAGAGTTCAAACCTCAGGCTGATTCCAGGTTTCAAATATCAGAAAGCTGGAGATGGTCAGCTCGGGGTTTCCAACTTACTGTAAGACTCAGACTGGGCAAATGTTAAGCTGAGTCCAAGGATCTGCCCATAATTAATTTTTTTTAGTGTGTGAAAAATCAACCCAAATGGAAAACTACTGTAAAGGAAAATTTCATAAAAATGATGCCAGAGTAAGTTTTGCTCTGCTGAGATGTTACAAACTGTGCAAGGCAATTTCTGAAACAGACAATGAGCATTTGAAAAACAGTGGTTAATCACACTTAAGATAACAACCTCAATGAGCCAGCTGTCAGCAAAGTGATGGATTCAGCTTCTATTCTATGTTTACCTGTAGAAAACTCTGCTGAGGACAAGTAGGATACTCACAGCTCTCTAGACAGAAAGTGCATGATAACAGAGGATTTGAATAGACATAAGATTGATTTTCATGCAAAGTGAACTAGTCATACTTCTTTTTATTTTTATCACATAGCTGAACAGTTTAACTCATGAGGAATGTAAATAAATTCACGTAAAATGTTAAATAAACATTTTCTTTTTTTTAATCAATTTCCTCTTCTTTCTCTTTTTAATAAATTTTGTTTGGGTTGAGAATATGTTCATAGAGGCCATTAATGGAGGAGTCAGAGAGGAAAGAGATACTGTAACCTTTGAACAGAAGTGCTGAAAAGGAATGCAAAGAGAGTCTGGAAACCAAAATTACCCCTCTTGCCTGAGGAACTTAAGGGATAAAAGTAGCTCTCATGGGACTCATGTCTCCCTCCATATTTATGGCAGAGCTGGCACAGGGTAGTGCATACAGCCACAATGGTGTTCCCATTAAATCACTGGCAACAAAATGCTCCAGAGTGACATCTGAGCGCTCACATGCAGCCCTGTAAGGTAAAACCCAAAATGAGAGCTGCATGCCCAGTGCCTGCAATGGCATGGAGGGCAGAACTGGGCCTGATTTTCTCCATCCAAAACAAAAGTTATTGGTATGTTTATTATTCAATATACTGCTTATCTCCCTTGAATTGATAAAAGCAGCACTCAGCTACTCTACAGAGATCCATTAAAGAAAAAAGAAAACTACCCCCACATTTTTCCTCTCTTGTACAAATATCAAACTTAGGCCTTTTCCTTTCATTTACATGACTAGAAACAGAACATTTTTGAAACTTGGCATCAATCTCTGTTTTGAAATACCAAGTGAGATGCAAAATCCTACACAGCTGATTTGGATCTTCTCACTGCTGTCAGCTGTCATCAGCTGGTTTCTGTACACCCATCCTATAATTGTCCTCCTCATGCCTTCAAAGCTTGTTCAATGTCTTGCAAGTGGGTCATAGAATCATCAAACAGCCTGGGTTGGAAGGGACCTTAAAGATCACCTCCTTCCAACCCCCCTGCCATGGGCAGGGCCACCTTCCACTAGAGCAGGTTGCTCAGAGCCCCATCCAACTCATGGATGATGACACCTCTATCCTTCTTCTTGCACCTAAGGTTGATTATAGCACTGCTATGCCAAATATAATCCACATTTCTTTTTCTTCTCCTCACCCAGCAGAGTCACAGTTGCAGAGGCTCCCAGTGACACAGAGAAGAAGCCAGCCCACTCCCGTCACCAGGCCGTGATGTGTCACTGCCATGCATCATCAAGTGGCAGTGTCACCCACACACATGAAATAATAATGGCCCAACAGATGTGAGAGTCATTGCATTCCTGTAGAGTGCTGTTGGAAGACAAACTAACACAGAGGAACAGATTTGTAAGGAAATAGTTCTGGCAAAGTTTCTTCAGAGAACTAGATGTGGGCTGAAAAGGACTGTGTGGCTTTTTTTGTTCGATTTCATTTTGTTTGGCTTTCTAAATATTTGTTTTTCTGTTTTTAGGAATGTTTGTGACAACATTTCTGATTTGCATTTCAGCTACCATCAATAAATCTGTGCTGAGCTCATAATTACTTCTTAAAACATCACAGATTTCTCATTAAACTCTTCCCCTTTTATGGAAGGCACTGCATTTACCCCTTCCAGACAGTCCCTCTGCTTTGTTGTTACCATAGTTTTGTGCCATGCAACTTTCTTCAGCTAAAAGAAAAACATTCTCTTCATCTTTTTCACTCACAAGGACATGTCCACAGTCAGGAACAAATCCATGGATGCCAAAACACAATGGACAGACCTTGCCACTAGCTGTGACAAATAATAAGAGATATTCACTGTTGGCTCAAGGCTGTGCTTTATTCAATGTTCCTTACGACACTTTAAGACTGCCCTGGTAACTTCTAATTATGAAAGTAAACCTCATAAAGATGTTCTTCATAGCAACCTATTCAGAGATTTTTATTTCTTAGAATATTGACATTTTGGGATGACATTTGTCTTTATGGGAGATGTTGGACATTAGAAGAGGTATTTTAATCATGAAACATGATTTAAGTTCACAGTGACACAGTGCCAGTCCAATCCATGATCAGCTCCAGAACTGTAGCTTGAACCTACTATGTGATCCCAAGAAATTCACTTACTGTCTGTGCCTTTTTTCCCCTCCAGGGAAAAAATTTTCAGGGAGTAGTGTTTGCCCAATTTGCTGTCTGATCATAAGAATATGAGCATGTATTTTAAGGTATGCATGCCAATCTATATTTATATATGTTGTTATCCAAAGCTTTTGCTGCTTTCCTCAGTTCTACTCATGCTCTTCTTTGACTGAATCATTCTGCTTGCTCCCACACCACACTTTTGTCCATGCCTCACATCAGGACAGCACCTAAGAGTTAACATTTGACTTAGTGATGGGGTAATAAACGATGTGCTGATATCTGTATGAGTGTATATACACATATGAGTCAGGGTATGGTTCTCCTGAACCAGTTGCAGCTCTAGGCCACTGCAGTGCAAAGCCATGGCAGACTGAAATAAAAACCCCAGCACTCCTGTCTGCCAGACCACTGGTCATTCTCCTGGGCTGTATTTTAGCCAGTTAAAATTAATTCTGCAGAACACAAAATCAATTATGAAAGAAGGCAAAGGAGCACGAAGATACTCTCTCCAACTGACAGCAGTATGTTGTATGGACCCTCGCTATTTTGGTAGTCTGCTGTCATAGTGACAAGAAGTTACTTGTAGCCCTTGCACAAGGCTTTGGAAACACCAAAACTTTCTGTCTCCTGCACTAACAGAGACAAATTAACACTATCTCAGCACTGCTCATAGTTCCTCTGGGTGAAATGAGTGTGTCAGCAGTGATTCACTCACCATTGCTGAAAAAATCACTCACCCTACCTGTCCCAGCAGTGCTCTAAAAAGTAACCTGGGTGTGCAATCAAAGCGAGCGCACAGCTGCTGCTCCTCACCCCCATACCACCATTACATCCCCTGGGCTCCGGGCAGTGTTCTTTCTAATGAGGTGGGGTACATCAGCCTTTGGTTGGAGGGGAGTCTGCCTGAAAAAACCCAGCACCTCAGGGCTAATAGGCAGAAGAAGCCCAGCCCCTTGACTTCAGCTGATGGCACCTGTGACATCTTTGCCTGTCCTGAGAGGCAGAGCACAGATATTGCCTTCTGTAGAATTATATGTATCATTGGCCATGGCAATACACAGGGAAGAAGTCATAAACACGACTGCAGGAGCAGTAAAATCAAGTTAGGGCCTTGGCAAATGGTGGGTATTGCTACTGTGTGGTTCTGCCCAGCATCTCTAGCACCCTGAGACAATCAGGAGCTGACCACTGAAGCACAGCCCTGGTGCCTCCCAAAAAACATCCTAGAAGATGCTCTAGGATGTTAGCAAGCCTTTCTTGCAGAAGGATTGCAGGGTAGGTCATTGTGTATCATGTAAAATAGTACCTCTAATAAACCTATGGCAACTTTAATTTTGTCTCCATCTTACAGAATAAGTACCAGCATCTATCAACACCTTCAGAGGAATTTACAGGCACTCTGTGAGCTGGAAACCAGCCAGAGGGGCCATTCTGAGATTGGTGATGCCAGAAGGGAAATAACTCAGATGGGCCTTTCTGAGGAGAGTTTCAGTATCTGTTGTGGCCTGGCTCAGATCCAGGGTGCACAGTGCTGCACCAAGGCTGAGCAGAGAGGCAATTCATCCCTTTGACACTCCGGAGAGATGCGTTTGAGGGTGAAGAACTTCATTTATATTTTATAGTGGACGTGTTTCTCCTTCCCATTACTCAACTATGCAGCAGCAAAGAGACTTCTTAAACTCTATGTTAGAGAGATTACTCTAAAGTTATGCATTGTTTTTGCTGCTAATAGCTGCCAAATTAAGTTCCTTGAGGGATGAAATAGCTTTAGACATCATGTCTTTCTCCGGGTAAATTTGTTCATACAGACTTCCATGTTGCTATGATCAGGCAATCTCAGCATGTGTGGTACCACAGAGGTGACAGCAAGTGAATTCCTTCACATTCAGACAGTGTGTTAGGGTCTGAAGCCAGGGAACACATTCTGAGCTGAAACTGCTGTGTAGATCTGTAGCACATCCCACCACAGTCATGTATGGAATTTCTGCATGTCTGGTGTCACCTGGCCCACTGAGTTCTGAAGGTCAATTAAAAACACTGAAGGAATTCAGAATTAAGACTCTAGAGCATCCTCACTACATAAACTGTGTGTAAGCCCCCAGGGGTTGTCATCTTCTGGGAGGAAATCACAGCCTATTGTCACCCCCAGGGAAGAGCATTAAAGAGAGAACATTGCTCACTTATCTCCACTTCTGTAGCACCAAAGGATTCATGCACCCCGAAGTTCCCTCTTTACCTATCAGAGTTCACACATCCAGTTCTCATAAATAATTCTCTGCAAGATCCCATCTTGCTCCATTAGCTCAATGGAAGCCTATTACCGCTAAAATCTTCATTTAGGTGCCTCATTTAGAAGCTGATATTAAATGGTATGAATACACTCCCTTATCACAGCAAATATCAATGTCCTTCTTCAGGTTAGTCAAAATATATCCAATAGAATAATTTTCCAGTGGAAATCTACTTTGAAAGCTCCCAGTACATAAAAATTTTAATGGAAAAAAAATTATTTCCAAGAGATTGTTTTATGAAAAGTGAAACAACTCTTTATAATTTATTAAGGACAAGAAAGGTCAATTTTAAAGCTCAGGAAGGGTCCAGACTTCTAAAAGAAAGACTGGAGAGGAAGTTCTATGTGTTTTCTTCTCTTAGAAAATTCCAGATACAAGAACTGATGCTCTTCAAGACTGGAAGAGTTTCCACTCTGTCTATCTGCACTTTGAGCCAAATGGAATGCTGAAAGCAGGGCGAAAAAAAGAAAAATTTTATGCAATTCTCAGCATAAAAAATTACTTTCAAGAGACATATTTTTCTTTCACTACATATTTTCTTAACCCACAGTACACAGAAATCCTTTTTCACTTTCCACAAAAGTCACCAGAAGTCTTCCAGTGACCTTCAGCCCATACATTTTAGACCTCACTTCCAGCCTTAACTTTCCCCACATTTGTTTCTTGGCTTCTGAAGTTTGGCTGTACAAAACACGTTAAAGAATGGGAATGAAAGTCTCTTAAGTACCCAGAAAAAGCCTCTTCTCTAACCTGGCTCTTCTGATCCCTTTTATAGATCATAGTATTGATAAGAACAAGAGTCTCCCCTTCCTTGGCACTTATTGTGATCAAACTATTTTATTTTCACAGGAAAAATGGTGCAAGGAAACTACACTTTGCTGACCTGGTACATGCTGAAGTGTCTGGGAGAGAGAAGGACAATTTTCCAAGCTCATGCTTACTGGTTTTCTTTTGGTCAGCATGGCCTTAGCAGTGTGAGTTGTTACTGTTGAAATTAAAAATCTATTCTCACTTCTAATAAACTGGAACTAATTTCTCTGGAAAACATAGTGCTTTGGGAAACATAGAATCATGCTGCTTCTTTGCAATATTTCAGACAAGGATGGAGGTTTTTTAGGCAGTTTTGCCAAAGTATCAAAATTAAATGTGTCACTGGATATGCACACACTTAATAGTGAACATTCTGCTGTAAATATATACACGAAAAAATACACATATATGTATGTACATGCAAAAACACACAGAAGAAGACAGATAAAAAATATGATATTAAAATTTGCAGTTCTGTATTCTGCCCTTGTGGTTTAAGTTAAATAAATTTCATGAAATTGGTTAGACCCAAAGAACACTACTTTCTAAGAGTGATTTGTTTTCAATGCTAATGCAATTACTCCTCTTCTTTTCCTCTAAGCAAAGTCTTCTGCAGTATTGGAAAAAAAGAAAGATGAAACCCACAAAATCAGTCCCAGCTGCCTAATCTAACCCATAATTGCAGTATGTAGATCCCTTTGACAGAGGAGAAAGAAGGAGAACTCCATCAAAAGGAAGCATCTATAGGAAGGAGAGTCAATCTCCCCTGAGTCATTTCCAGCGCCCTCCTCTCAACAGAGGTGCTGTTTATAGATTAATGGCAAGTCCCCATCATTCAGCTACGTCATTCCCCACTCAGGACCCTGCCTGTTTCTCAGCTTGACAGTCTGGATGTGAATTAGCATTTCTTGCACTTGGAATTTGCTTTTAAACCTCACCTGTTTAAAAGATGTGATGTGGAGTCAGCAGAAGATGAATTCAGGTTCTTCCTCAGCTGTTGATTTGCACTTTCTGTGACTCAGTTTATCACATTTTATCAATGGTATTTGAGATACTCATTTCAGAGGCAGAACCCACGGTTGCACGGTCCTTTTGGCTACCTCTTCACCAACAGATGGTAAAAAAAGCAACCCCCAAACCCTCAGGGAAGTCATGAATTACTTCTTGTGAGCAGTGCCATTTGGAAAATGTCACTTTAACAGAGGATAAAGTTCTGCTCTTACATAGCTTATGCTTCTGCATGTGCTTCAGAGCCAACAGCAACATCATATGTCTACTTCTGAAAGAGCAATTTATTTCCCTAAACACATTTTTCCATAGGCCTCGGCTCTTTATCCATTTTAGGATTAAAAAGTGATATTCAATAGAAGCAGAGTCATTCTGTCATTTTGTTATGCAAATGACAGTAATGTCTTTGTCAGTATTAAAATCTCAGCCAAAAAAAAGGGCCACAGGTTAATGCTTAAACCACAGGAAATGATCGATTTTTTAATTACAACAGCAATGCAATTATACACTTATCTAAGACTCTTATTACTAGACACATTCTTGTAGAGGAGACAATTGCCTGCAGGCTGAAATTCACAGCTAAGCTCCAACTACATCCCTTTCCATCAGATTTTCAAAAGTCTCTGATCTTCATTGAACAGACAATGCAGGGACCTCTCCTGAAAATTTTGCTTCTAACAGATTTCTTTCCCTAAAGAAAGAGTAGTGTGAGGTTTGACAAGAGCCTTCTAATAATGTTTCCTTAAACAGCATTTGTAAACAACAATAGGAAATACACTAAGCGTGCAGCCAAAGAGCTTTAGTGGAGGGTGTTGACAGATGCAGAGGGAAGGTCAGGGAGGACACCTGTGAATCCTTACAGCTGACACTGCTAAAAGAACAGCTGATTTATATAAAGGGTAAGGCAAGATGTGTGCTAGAATGGTAGCTGGGAATAGGAATATGGAAGAGGGTATTGCTTTTCCTCTTTATTTAGCTATAGCATGAGGATAAATTTTGAGGCAATATCTCATTTCTGAAATTGTAATAGCTGTCTTCTAAAAGGTGTATTTGTTTCTATTTTGAGGGTTTCTCTTACTGGGAATAAGAAGCTCAAGGGCAGGAAAGGGAAAGATGTTTTGAAAGCAGAAATGACGCAACTGATGCTGTCTCAGAATTTATCACTGCAAGAGCAAAGGGAATCCTGGGGATGCAGCAAAGGTAATGTCTACATCTGACTCAACTGTTTTATTTTTTTCATTAGAAATTAATTGAGATTTTTTTTCTTGCATCTAAAAGAGGTAACTGGTATATACTTTGCTTTGACTCTTCATTACTAACTTTGTACCATGTCTTTCTTGAACCTCCCACTGGCTTTTGCCAAGGCAGCTCAATGGAGTTGTCAGATGCTTCTTCTTAGAGTAGCTACAAACCCTGAGGGTTCCCCCAGCCACAAATCTCGTCCTTGCAACTGTATTTGAGGTACTCAGCTTCCACACTGTAAAATTCTGTGTAGATTACGTGTAGCATTATGCTTTCACGTATGGATATCTTCCTGAGGGTTTGGCTAAAATCCTTGATTTGGCTCTCTCAGATTGACTACTGTAGGGAAGCACAAGCGCTGCTCAGGCACATGTGGGTGCAGTAAGCATTGGGGTCAGGAGCTGGTTAGAGACCTTGGAATATTTTCTCTGTCACCTGCCATTGTGCCTTCTGCAGTAGCCCCTTGGTTTCTGTTGTGCTTGGTGTGATCTGGGTGTGTCCCTCTGGTAGGAGTCACGAGCATAGGGGTGTTTGATGCTACTATCACTTAAAAAAACCTGGGAGCCCTCAAAAACCTTGGGAAAGTTGTGAGAACATACAGGTAGCACCCAGCTGTTACAGGTTCCCGAATTTTACCTGTTAGGGACAGGAAAAAGGCTGTTCCAGGCTGGCCATTTTAGCCTCCAAACACAGATTTATTTACTTATTACTTAACTGCCTTCACAACTGTGGCACCATGGTGTTGATTTTACCCTGATTTACTCTGACCTCCCCTTCTGTTCAGAGCCCCAGGAACATAGCCAAAGTGCCACATGCTCCTCTCGTTGACCTCTCATCCATTGCATTCACCTGGAGATTTTCAAGCTGTGGTACAAAACCTCTCCATAGTCAGGTTTTATTTTAATCAGGTTCAGCTCTTTCTCAAACAAGTAGTTTACTCTTCTCTTGTCATTGTGCCTTTCCTTTATATATCAAATGTGTGCTACTTGTGATATAGTCAAGGTATCACATGATGTTCTCTTTCATAAAAGACTGTTTTTCACCCAGAAATTGACTGATTATTTTACTGTGAGCATAAAAGGTGACATAGCCAGCAGGACACTTATTTTTTTCCCGGGATGCGTGAAACTGAGACCACTGTGTCCTGAAGACTGGATGTTTGTTAAGCCTTGCTGTTTGATTTGCTTTGCACAGTGTTTAGGGGGAAAAAAAAGACTATGTCATAATCTCTGATCAAAAAGTTATGTGCAAATTAATGAAATACCTGCATGTGTTTTGCTAAGAAGTAAAATACCTTAAGCAAAAAAAATCTCTGGTTATGGAGCAGAAACAAGAGCAGAGCCTGGGCTCTCTGATGGTTTAAGTACAGTCCAATGTGCGGAATGAACTTGTCTCCAGGCTTGTGTGCAGACACAGAATATTGCAAAGAGTACAAGAGGCATTTATTATAAAGAAAAGGGGGTTGATTTATTTCTTGTAGCTTCTGGAAAACATAAACAGGACAGTGGTTAGTCTATTTAAGTGCTTGCATATGTATAATTTAATAAGGCACACTCGACAGCAGATGTTCTTGGAGTTAGCATGCACCCTCTATGATGTCCTGAGCAATGTTAACCTCAGGCTACTGAAAAATTAGCATGTTTGGACAGACTGTTTGCTACAGGATGCTCCAAATTCCACATGGCTGGGATTTACTTTTTTTTTCCTCCTCATTGCTCACCTGTCACAGTTTCTAGTAGCCTAAAAGCTGAAACTTAGAGGATATTATCTAGATGCCACTGTTCTCATGCATTGCTAAGCTCAGCTGTAGGCCACATCTAACTCCTTGACTGGTGGCTCACTAATTCTGGAGTTTTATCTTCATCTCAGTATGTTTTATTTCACCCATTTCTCCAAGTTGTCTTGCATATTGCAGTAAATAAAACTAATGTTGCTAACAAGGTTACCATCCATGTTCCTCTCAATCAGGGTAGCAACCAGCCCCTCAAGAAGCCAGTCTTGAAACTTCTGCAGTTCATACCCTTCCACAACAAAGTAAATGTTTCTTTCAATTTCTTTTTGTGTCTTTCCCTTGTGCTTATTGCAACAAAACTTTTGTACCTGTCCTTGTCTGCTTTGCTTGGTATGGGTACTGTGTTGCCAGGTTCCCAGTGTTTGAAGATTTTTAGCTAATGGTTTTCAAGGTTGAATGCCTAAGGCTTAGTTCTTGAATTCAGGAGAGGCAAGTAAATAATTAAGTTGCCTGAGGTTTTTCTTGCTGTTAGTCATTGTCCTCCCTAATGGAGGTGAGAAAATCTGATTCCTCTGAATAAACCAGACTTACCAAAGTCTTTGACATCCTCAACATCACTTTAAATCCTAGAGAGATGTGGTGCCTGGAAACATCTCACAGCCTGCAGCACATTCCATCCAGGGCTTCAATAGTTACATCTGGACAGAAGTACTTGCTTGTTATGGTGTATTTAAGTGATACAAAGGCACTCTCAAAATCAGCTGCAATCAGTGGGAGCTGCAGATTATGCAGCATATGTGGATTTTCAGTCTGCTTGAATATTTCAGAGTGGTATAGATCTCAAATCTTAGCTTCAGTCACTAAAAATACAGTCTCTGGGCATGTTAAACTACTTGCTTGAACGAGGTTCTCAACTTCATGGGTCTGTTGTCCCTTTGATCTGGTGGGACACCGGTGTCATGCATGTGTGTGATTTACTTGCATCTGGCTTGGATGCTCGTCATGAGGTGTAAAGATAAACTCCTATAAACTTGGGTAGTGAATTTGTTCTGAGTACTGGAAACTGAAGCAGGAAAGAGAACATTAAATGGCTGTTCATAGGGAGAAAAGAGGAGGTGTAGATTTGGGCATAATGACATCACGAAAGAAATTAAAATGAGACATTATCTATGAAAACAGTTTGAGCTGACAAAGCAAAGAGTCTCTTGCCAGGCCAGTGAGGAAACATCCAAGCTAATAAAGTAGGATTCTGAAAGTACGAACGTGCTACTGCAAGGCTGCTTACTGTGGCTAAGAAGTGGGAACTGGCCTGGTTTTACACTCAATAAACACAACCTCAGCTGTCTCACTGGTAAACAAAGACAGTGCAAGTGAGGTTTCAGGTCACCAGAGGCTCTGCAAAATAAATAAAACTCACCAAATCCCTCCTAAAGCCAAATGAGAAGCGGACACTTTCACCCGAAACCACCTCCTTTGGCAGCAATCCAAACTTAAGTAATTTTGTAGCCATTTTATTGCTAGAGACTGACTTTTCCTCTTCCAAAGGAAAGCATGGGGTTTTTTTATTATTCATGGTTTCAATGAACACATTAGGAGTCTAGCCAGGTAAAGTAAGTTCACTCTACCTCAGAGACAGCACCTGGAGTTGGGTTCCCATGTCCTGTATAACTCCTCCATAAGTTCTTCAGTTTCCATAGCAATTGAGGTATTGTGTGTGAATGACCATGTGATGTCATTCCTGGGCTCACAGAAAGACTCAGTAGCAACCACTGTGCCTCTTACCTTGACTCCTCAGTGGAGCTCTACAGAGCCACTGAAAGCTTGTGTCAAAGTGCATCGTAAATTCCACGCTCCTTTTTACAGATGCTCTTTGTAATCCCAGCCACTTCTCCCATTGCTGTGTGCATAAAGCAGAGTGGTCCTTTTCCTAACCCAGATCATCTTGGCACATTTGACTTGCATTTATGACTTGCAAAAAATTGTTAAACAGCTATTAATTTGCTTGCTTTCATCATCAAACAACCTCTTTTCTCTTCTTCTGTGGGTAGCAAAACCCAAGGTTGAACTCGGGTTGCCTTTATCCAGTTTTGGCATCCAGTATTACTGTATTTCATACAGCATAGCCTTTCCTGGAAGCTCCATGTGCATGAACCAGCCAGGCCTGGCCTTGCTCTGCCTGAGACATCTGATGAGATCACAGCTGGAGGTGATATAGCTATGAACATTGTAGTTATGGGAAAGTCTGGGGAGATATTTTTAATGAATAAAAATGGAAAGCTTGCAGAAGCATGACGTGAGAAATGTTTTCAGAACTTTGAGTTCCCTTCTCATAAACATGTGGAAACTCTTTAGGCTTATGGTATCAAGATCTTAGTTAATTTATCTTTCCAGACTGCTTGCTCAAAGATTTGTTCTATATGAGAAGCTAATGTCGCAGTCCAAGGTCATGGAAAGCAATGGGGAAAGAGTTTTGTGAATACCCTTAACTGTTTTATTTTTAGACTTTGTTTTCTTCTTTAGTAGCCGGTATTCAGCATAAAAGAAAGGGAAAGCTGGTACAGGAATCATGTTGAATAACAAGCTTTCAGGTTTTTTCTCTGTAAAACTTTTTAATAATCATAAACACATGTTAATACATGGTGATCTGTAGAGGGGAAAGAAAAGCTATGGGAGCACATCCAGCTGACAAAGTATATGTGTCCCTTTGAAAGAATAAAGGCAACCTGCAATTTCCAGCAAAGCAGGAGATTTAGTTTGTACTTCAGAAACTAGAACAAGTTCAGGGGTCAATGGGTGAAATTAGAGTGCAACTATGAAGACAGGACGTGGACCTTATTAGTATCTGTTAGAAGGAGAAGCATAAAAAAAGTGACTGCAGGTATTTCTGTGTCACAGGGGACCCATGGCCCAATGTTCCTCACACTGCAGAAAGGAACTTAGTATGCTCTAAACCAGATGAAGGCTTAGGGCTTTCCACAGCAATTAAAAATTTTAACATTTGCTAGTCAGAACAAGGTACTTCTTGCAATTGCCAAAAAGCACCTGGAAAAAGCCCTCTGAGAAACCAACTTATGGTTTGAATTAAAAGTTTACAGAGTGCAGACTGCCTATAAGTGGAGTGGTGCTGAGGGGCTGTGGACTCACCCTCTCCTCAGCATTTGGCAGAGCTGCCATGTAACCCAGAGCCAAGTCCAGAACTGGAACATTGTACAAGACAAATTAATTCTCAAAAGAAAGGAAAGAAAACTATCCCATTTTAGATGAAGTATTGGCTGAAGTTGCCAGAACAACTCCTCAGACTGAGAAACTACAGAAAGCAATTGAGGACATGAGAACAGGGTGAACTGGGCATTGTCTTCACATGCAGCTTTAGCCCTTACCATCAACTTGCAAGGGAGACCTCAGTCCTGGGTGGTGTGTTGTGTCAAGGTTTTCTTTAAAGAGAGCATGGTGATGAATAAAACTCTTGGGAAACAAAATTTCATTACTATAATTTACATATTGAAAATCATTAAAATCAAAGATGCAGAAACATGAGGTAATTATCCCACTGGCAGTCAGTGAACTTCAATACCTTCTGTACATGCCAATTCTGAGAGCTTTTTTCACAAAAATTTGGAGACCAATGTACTGTTGTGGAGCTGTGCACACTAATATAATTTTCTTCATATAAAAAGTAGCTATTGTATTCTTATTACATTTTTTCATTTTATCTACATATAACTGTGAATAATTTTCAGACAAAAAACCATCCTTAACCTTGAGCTAAGTCACAGCCAGAGACCCACAAAGCATTGCCCTTCTTTTATGTTATTCCTAAGAAGGAAATAAAAATCCCAGTTTTGTGTTACAAAGAAGTACTAAAAAGTGGGGGCTCTCCTGATTCTTGAAATATGTATTCTGCACCACTGAATGACACTGGTAAATTTAGTCAAAACCAGTGTAGGTCAGACAGAGGCAGTCCGTGATTCAGAAAGGCTTTAGAGTTGTTTAAAATATCCTGTTTGCATGTTGTTCCTGGGTGAAGTTTAAATAGCCACCACAAATATCCTTTATTTAGGGGTAGATTTCAGCTTCCCTTCTTAAATAAGGTAATTAGCCCATATGTCAGCTTTCAGTCTGTGCCATATATTCATGGGAGCTGGCTCAGCGTTCTTAGTAGAGCTGCAGTGAGTACATAATGCCTACAGATTAACAGAATGGATATTTAAATGTCCAGCTGCCTGACTGAAATCATTATCTCTGAAGGATCTGGGGGATGCTCAACATCCACATTGAAATTATGAAGTTATATCTTGTAATTACCCGTCACTTGTAAAGCCAGCTGTCTCACAGGTCCTTATTGCAAACACGTTAGCCTGTCTCAGTTTGGAGACATCTTGTTTCCAACCTGGAAAGGAGGAAGAAAATTTGTGGTTCTTCACATCTGTTGTTAGATCTTGTCTGCAACTTCATGTTTAGGTGCTCCATCCCAGAGGCTGGACTGGGAGCTGATGGTGAGGAGCATTTGGGGACAACGGCCTTTCTAATTATTTTAACTAACCATTGGGATAAAGCACTGGGCAGCAAGGCTTTTAGAAAAAATCGGCAATATTTCTTTGCAGTTCTGACTGTGCTTTACAAGTGAAATTAGAGGAGCTTTCCTCGTAAGCTACAAAAATAAAATAAAATCAGATTCTGTGTTTTCAGGAAGCCTAGTCCTGCTGTTTCAGGAATCTTTTTGGTGTGTGGGGTACCAGAGTGGGAGAGAAACTGTTTTTATTTGTTTATTTGTATGAACCCAGTTACCATATGGTTCACAGCATGGAAGGAGAATCTTCCTCCTCTCTCAGGAGGGTTTGTTTTTGTTGGCCATGGCTCTACAGGAATGCATCTCTGGCTGTCCCAGTGCTGAGCAGATAAATCCCTTCAGGTTGCAGTCACTGCCCTTGTAACTCTGCCTCCTAAGAGTGTGCTGAAACCACCCTGTCCATGCACAGCCCAGAATATTTCTGAAAATCAAAGGAACAAGTGAGTTTACCTATGGCTCACAAAGTCAGTAGTGTTGCCAAGCCTGCTTCCTCTTTTCACACTGTTTGAGAATAATTTTTTTTAATAAATTAGAAGTGTTTCTTTTCTCATATATTATGCTTTTTGTTGGGAAATATCTACAGACTTTAAGGTTTGCACGTGCAACTAACCCACAGCACAGTATGTGGTTCATTATTTGGGTGATAAACAGATGCTGATTACTTTAGTGACACTGGAATTAAATATTATTCTTGCAGTGGGCTGCATATTATGAAAATGGCTCTGGATCTTTCTATCTGGTGCCAAGCTTGTACTTCCAGTTCTTCCCCTTGGGTACCATGGAGACATTGCATGAGAAAGAAATGGGAACAGTTTGATGCTTCTGGTAATGTTTCTTTAGCAAAATTTTGTCAGGTTATTCTTCTCTTTGGAATATCAAATCACATGTTATCAAGTACCTTGATACAGGAGGGAATACCCTGAGGCTGCACAAGATTCATAGCATCTGGCTGTTGCAGACCTATATAAAACAGTTGTTATTTTTCTGAATGTCACGTGGATTTTTGACTTTTACATTCAAGAGCTGGAGCACTGATTGTTACTTTCCTGCTGAATCTCAGCAGAAAACACTATTTCTGTGAGATCTCAAAGCAGTTGTTTTATCCCTATCTGTCACAGTCATATTTTCACAGTTAGAGAGACCTTCTCAACTTTCTCTTGTAAGAATGAACTTCAGTAGTTGTGTGTGAGACTGTTGTTGTCAGACAGACATGAAAACTAGGAGAGCTGGTCCCCAGGCTGTGATTCAAACCATCTGGGTTAGGGATTTTCAGTTTTGCCACTGATTCAAGACCTTGCCTCAGGGTAAAAATCAAAGGTTATTTTCTAGGGCTCAGTTTTATTGAGTTCCTGTCTCAAGCTTAGAGAGATCTTTTGTCTTTGCTCACATTGAGTTTGAGCCTGAAAAACTTCCCTATGCAGGAAGGGGCTTTACTTATGCCATAGAGATACCACAGGTTTGTTTAAATAGAGTTGTTTCTTTGTTTGTGGTTGGGCTTGGTGGTTTTTTTTCAGCCTCATTTGTTTCCTCAATTGGTGGCTGGTGTCCTCCCCTCTGTCCAAGCAGCAGCAAAGGTGGGGCTGTTTAGGGCTTCCAAAAGCCTGTCCCATGTGTTCCCACAGTTTTGCACTGCTGAGAGTCATAACCTGTCCAATACAGGCACAGACAGGTATTTAACTCAGATAAAAACGCCATCGACAGTGATCTGTTGTCTCATTCTTGGCTGACACAGAGCCAAGAGCAGCTCAAGACAGGCAAGAAGAAAGGAAGAGAACTTGGGTAGTTTTATCTGTGCCCTCAAATCCTGATGGTTCTGTGCTTGCTGTTACATTTTGTTACCAAAGCCATCTTGGAAAGTGTTATGATAAAGGAGCTGTAACACCACAGAGTTCATATTTTTATATTACAGGACTATGATGTGGTTCTGCCAGCGGGTCTCTTGGGAACTCTTTGGCTGCTTTCCCAATTTAGCTGTTACATGGCTGATTCATTTAAAGAGACAAGAACACCATGTCCTCAGGAGTGCCTGCTGAGACACTCCCTTGAAGACACACCTAATGGCTTCACCAATCTGTGGGTGCATCGGATTTATTACAGAAAATGAAAAGAATAGAGACGCAGTGGTGTTTGTTCCGCTGTGAGAACACAGAGTGCACCAGAGCTGCAGAGAAAAGGAAAATGTAAAGGATGTTTCAAGTGTTGTCAGATGTTTGTGGCTGAAATATCATGGCAGAAAAAGGTTGGCATAGCTCAGATTTAACCAAAGGAATAATTCTGAGTAGCCAAATTTCTAAATAATTTTTTCTTTCAATGATCTTTTTGGGAGTTTTGTGGGGTTTTATTTGGGTTCTTTTTCCCCATATGAAACCACCTGTGTCTGGTAAGACCTCAGTTCTATGGCTGTTAGTTACAGCCACTCCCTCTCTTTGGACACACTGATATCTAATGTTATTGATCTGAAGGCTTTGAGGGAGAGTTTTTATTGGGCTTTTTCTTCTGTGAACCACTGCTCTCAAAAAGTATGTAGGAATTCAGGACCTTCAAACCCTCTGCCTGTCAGTCAAATTTTCTTTATCAGCTAACGAGGGAACTGGCAACATAACTCAGTTCTGCATTTAGGCTAAACCCTGAAATAGTAGCATCTGTGATTTATTATTTGCACAACGGTCAATCCGAACTGGGGTGATAAACATTCTTCACTACAGACCACAGGCAAAAATCCAGGTAATGACAGGTGTCCTCAGGTTACATCATGAAAAGATGTTCACTCACTTGGGAAAGGGAAAAGACAGTTATGTGTGAACAGATTGTTACACTCAGGCTTCACACACACAAAAAGAGAAGATTACCCCACTACTGACATTTGCAATCAGAAAAACACTTTCTAAAAATCTGTATGATCATTTTGTTCCCTCTCAAAGATGTTGCAAAGCCATTTTGTCAGATTATGCTCTTAAGAGAGTCCAGACAGGGCAGGACCTGGACTCTCTTCTGACCAAATGGCTACTGCTCAGCAAGATTTTTCCAGTGACTGTCTGCACAAAGAGCTTGTCTGCTCAGTGAGGGCTTCAGTTTGTACCCTCCAGTCTCTCAACTCAGAGGCGCTCATAGCATAAGAGGAGCAGGCAGCTGGTTCTGCATTGTCATCCAAGCAACATGGCTGGAAGTAGTGCTGTGCCAGTCTTGCACAAAATCCCAAAATAGAGTGCTAATAAGTGGAGCAGTGGACTATGGAGACAACTAGAAAATCAGTGTGATGTGGGGAAAGGTGGTTTTGGTGAGAAAAAACGTTATACACTTTCTCTACTTCTGTTTCTTACTCTCCGAAAACTGTAAAAGCCTCACAAAACACAAGTATTTTCTTTTCTTGGCCTTGATGTGTGCATAAACATACCAACACTCAAGTTGCCACAGCACTCCTCAGTGGTTTGCTTCCCAGCTTCCTGCTCCACAGAATCCCTCAATATCTGATTTGGACCCTGATCTACTGTTCCAGAACTAGAGCTTGGGCTTATGTTGTCATATTATGACAGTGTCCAGAGGATCCAACAGGAGTTCAGTCACACTATCCTGAGTGCGGTGTAGACTCTGGTTTCAGAGTGATGAAATCGTTTAGCCTTCAACAGGACCCATGGGCTAAAAAACAACAGTAAACACATCTCCTGTACTTACACAAGTGAGAAAAAAGCAAGCAAAAAGTGTTTAACTATTTGTTAAATGGAGCTTGGATAAGGAGAGACAAGTTTGTAAAGTGCTAAGTGAAACTACTTCAGTGGAGGACTTAACTGGTACAATACAAGAAGCAGTAATTGAATCAGGACAAAGAGTCTCTTTCATGCAGTAATTGTTGCCAAGCTCTTTCTCACTGTAGTTTGTTTAGTGTCAAGAAGCTGTTTGAAATCTACTGGCTCTCGTAGGTGTTTATTGTCAGACATGAGTATAAAAGTGTAAATCCATTACTATTAAAGTCCTGGAAGCACTTGCACGCTTATCTTTTGCAAGAAGACTTTGCAAGATGCAGTCTATCATGTTAGGAAAGCATTAAGGGGTTTTGTTTTGTCTCAGTGCCCCTATTCTATATGAAGTGCTTGTAGAGTACAGAATATTTGGAACCAAACGAGGAAAGAGTAGAATTTAGAACTGTAGATAATTTATATTTCTGAAAAGGAAATTAAATTGTAAAAGTGACTCATTAATATCAAGTCTTTTTAATGACAGTTTAATGAAAATAGGCATGTCTTCAATGTCACACAGAGAGGAAACCCCTTCAGGCTCTATCTTCATGACTTTCTTAGACTGCATATGTTTAAAACTTAAGGTTTCAAATAATTCTATGTCATGAACAGGATTTGCTCTGGTTTTGACAGCCCCTTAAATGCTCATGAAGTTGAGGCACGATCTAAAAATGCTTCAAGCTTAAACAGAGCATCATCAGATGCTACTTATGTGTTGTGCCACATTTGTTTCCTCTGTTGCATCCCAAGTTTTCCATAACTTTACATTGTGATTTTTCTTATTGAGCCAAAAAAAGAAAATTTGACAATGCCAGAACTGAGGGTGGTTTCTGTAGTTCATTGGCTTTGTGCAAAGAGCTCTTCTTTTAATCTTCCTTGTTGAACAGGAGTTGACCTGAGTGAATGTAAACAATTTAAACTGAGGGAAAATTTTCTTTTAATCCTTTTCCAGCTCTCAGCTTGACTACTTAAAATGTCCTCGTGGTGCTGCTGCAAAATTCTTTATTCTGCCCTAAAGAATTGTTTATTCTCTAACAGAGAAATACTTTTAATAAAATAAAGACATTTAAAACAGATTGTTCTATAGCACTAAGTCATATCAGAAAATCTTAACAATAAATGATATGTCTTTTTTTTTTTCCAGATACACAGATGTTTTTCAGGCTCCATAATAGGGATATAAACGAAAAAAATTTTCCTTTTACAGCTAAAGCAGTAGTCCAGTTTGGGTGAGGAGAAGAAATTAGTCTAGAACCAAATATCACTGCAGTCATCTGTCTTGTCAAAGAAAGCACAAACTTCTGCTTTCATGATCACAGCAGAACAATCAAAGAGGCTTTTTCCTCTGAACCAAACCCATTTTGAAGTAACACTTGAGGTCTAAATTTTTGTCACATGGTTTTTACAGGTTGAAATACCAAAGTTTCTTCTTACTGCAACCTTAGCTGCTCTCACTTTTTTCTCAGTACTTCTGTGTAGTTTCAGCTGCTTCTTATGCCCATGGTTGAGCACAGCCACTCATTAACACGGGTGGAAAAGCCCTGCAGCTCATGGCTCAGCCATGGGAAAGGCTCCCTGTGTTAGCTGGAGACACCCCTGGTATTTTGGTTGGGAGCTTCCCTTGCTTCACCATCAAATTTCACGACGATCTGTTTAATTCCTGTGCCCCAAAGGAAAAAATTATATGGCTGCTCTGTCCTCTGTTTCAGAAGGGTTCTTCCACTTCTGAACATTGCCTATCAAGCAAATCTACAGCCTGTGACTGGTGCTGCCAAGATGCCTCATGCTCCATCTCCTTATCTGTTAATCCACTCTGAGGATCCTCAGTTTCTTTCACTTTGCACATTTGTTCTTTAAGAAAAAGGCTAATGTTTTTCAGGTATCCTTTTTGATACTGAGTGTGGAAAACTCTTCCTTTAATGATCCATAAGCAATAATTCCAGGTAGTAAACAGTGAGCTAAGGCCTATACATTTTCTTTCTCAACTGTGAGAATGTCAGCTGTTCCTGATTTTGTCACATTCCTTGTCAGCATCTTTCAGTTTTACCCCCAATCTCTGTCCATCACAAGGAACCAGCTTCACTGTGGCAAATGGAATCTTCTTTTGACAGATGATTTCATATGACCAGTAAGTCCCATCATCCACTAACAAGATAAAAATGTCATTTTCAGAGTTACTTTGTAAAAACTGTAGGGACATGCCGACATTCATCAAATACAATTTACAAAATATTCTCCTTGCAGATTAATAAATTGTTTCATAGCCTGTCAACAATGCTAGCTAACAAAATAACATCAAATAAGCATTCTGTACAATAAATAAAGCTATTTACAAGCATCAAAAACATTGCAAAAAATAAGAAGCCTGGCTTTCTTCTTTTGAATGTCTTGGAGAGCAAGGTCTCCTGCTGGTCTCTGAATCAGTGAACATCTGGGCTCTCCAGAGAGCCCTGTACATGAAGTTCAGCAACATCAACTTGCAAACTGGAAAGTCTTTTCACTACACTGCATCTACTACTGTATTTTCCTTTTTTTTTTTAACATCCAACCTCTGATCACACTATCCAAGACTATTTTACTCTGCATTTTATATTGTTATTTAAGATAATTTAAACCAAATCTAAAATGCTGTCACTCTTGATTGATTTGTTTGCTACTTGGCAAATAAATTGATGCAGTCTTTAACATTACTGGTAATATTTGTTCTGGGTTTCCAATGGGAAAGTTTTATGTCATTCAGAATGAGATATTTCCTTGTAATATTGATCTGTCAAAACTATCAAAGAGCTTTCAAGTTGTAAACAGGTCTGACCTTGAGTGTCTGTAAAAGTCCATACAAGCAACTCCAGCAGAGTCTCTTGGGAGATGGTGAAATCTCTATCCTTAAAAACTTTCAGAATTCAACATAAAAAAGCCTGAACCACCTGGTCTAACTTTGAAGTTAGCTCTGCTTTGAGCAGGAGGTTGGACTAGTCATCTTCCAAGGTTTCTTCCAACCCCTATTTTTTCTTGTCATTTTATGGCTCTTCTTCAGCCTCTCAGATAACTTCATGTTTGCTTCTATCCCCTTTGAACAGTGAGTGTCCTTCAGAAACCTAAGTCACAAATCTTTTTCCATATTCCTTCTATTTACCCCATATAGCTCTTTTAATTTCCTACTTTAATCAGTGTGTTTCCTTCTGGTTTGCCATCCAGTTTCTTTGCAATAAGAATCTTAAAATGGTTAACTCATTCTATTTCTCTATCGCAGTAAGTTTTTCTTCAGAAAGTGTTGTCCAGAACTGTTTTCCTCCCTGTTAGCCTCTGTTTCCTTAATACCTGTTTTTCTTTATGCTGATATCATTCCAACTTGTTACATTCTTCACTTTTTTCTCTAAGTTTTGAAGGAAATACTGAAAGTTTTCTCCTTCAGAGGAAGTGAGTGAGAGCAGTCTGCCAGCCTCCACTGGACTCTGGTGGAGCCACCTACCACAGTCCCTTCCCCGTGAGTGTCTCTTAAAACTTCAGAATACAAAATACAGAACTGCATACTAATTTTCATGACTTTTCCATGCCTTCTCTAGGGGCCAGGAAAACATCCAGGACCATCCTGTTAGGACTACAGGTTCGTGGTGAATCAGTATTCCTTTCTATTTGCAGGTCATACTTCCTGTCCCACCATGACTGTTCAGTGTACTCCTCTGCCTTCTATTGGTCTGCTGGCTCAGCATTATTGTTCATCTCACACTCTGTTGTTTGGAGTATTTTTTGCCCTGATCTCTCTCTTTCTGGATACAAATTTCTTGTTCTTTTCTGTTCTCTCTTTTCGCCAACTGAAAGTTCTGTTCATGGCAGCAGCAATCGCTTAAATGCAGAAATGCTATTACCAGAAAAAGGAGGGGAAAAAACCACCAAAACCCAAGCCCACAATATTAATTATTTCTGCTTCTTTAATGAAGACATACACAGTGGTGGTGTACTACACTAAGTACAACACAACTTCAAGCAATTTGAAAGCATCAGTCTGTACTCCTGACATAACTGGAGCAGAGTCTCCTAAGGGATAGCTGTATATATTGATGCTTTTACTGTCTGTGCCCCACAAAACTCCGGATACTTTTGGTATTTGTAGTTTTCATAGTACTCCATGACTACTTCTATCAGTAAATAAATCAAACTTCATTTATATCCTGTCAAAGCTGTGTTGCAAGAGGTGGCCACAAACTGAACCACAATTCTGGTTTTTGGGATTGTTACAATTTTGGATTGGATTGGATTTCACTTTGAAAGTTGTGCTACAATTCTAGGGGGGTTTGTTCTTTCCTAAACAGTTACAGGATTTGTTCTCAGCAGTGAAGCCAAAGCAATCCTTTGCCAGGAAATAGAGTTGTTTATAAGCAGTCAGGCAGGACCATACAAACTAGGATGGCCACTGGAGGTGGTCTGGTATGACTTCCTGAGAAGGTAGGTGGTATCACAGTTTTAATTTTGATATCATGGAAAGATTCCAGATTAGGTGTTGAGTGTTGTCCATCTGACCCCATAAGACATTCAAAAGCTTGTACTCATCTTACTACGAGACCAGCACTGGGGAGGATGTCCATCACCAGCTGAATAGTCTCCACCTCCCTCCTGCACCAGAGAACCCAGTTGTACTCTGATGTTCAGTAAAGTAACTCCCGAGTTTTCAAATACACAGCTTTATGATAAATAGTATCTATAACCGTGTGTTGTGGATATGCATGTTATATATAGCAGCCTTCCAGCACCTAAGGGGCCTCCAAGAGAGCTGGAGAGGGACTTTTTACAAGGGCCTCTAGTGATAGGAGCAGGGGGAAATGCCTTTAAACTGATAGAGAGTAAGTTGAGATTAGATGTTAGGAGAAAATTCTTTCCTTTGAGGGTGGTGGGGCACTGGAATATATTTTCCAGAGAAGTTGTGGATGCCCCAGCCCTGGAATTGTACAAGGACAGGTTGGATGGGGCTTTGAGCAACCTGGTCTAGTGGAAGTCACCCCTGCCCCATTGAGAGGGGTTGGAACTAGATATTCTTTCATGTCCTTTCCAACCTCAAAAAATCTAACATTATGGGTTATTGACAGGACATCCTCAGCAGATGCTTTTGGTGGTTATAGGCAGCCTGCTGATTTCTTGAATTCTGTAACAAAAACTCCTATAAAAACCTTCACCCTTTAGGAACATTCTCAAACATCTTGCTGTATAAAATGTTCATTTAAAAGTCTGTGGTTTGTGTTGATAGATGTACTAGTACTGCAAGAAATTCACAGGAAATCATTGAGAGTTATATTTTGATCATACTGGAATTTCCCTCAGGAAATACAATGAAAATCCCCTGGCTGCTGCTTAGGGAAACTAGGACGAATATGAGAGAAGTGGCCAAGCTCTGGTTATCAAGCCAAATGCAAAAGCTAAATGATTGAATTGCATAGGTCTTAAACTGGATATGGGGCTGTGCTGCCATAGGCATTGCTGGCTAATTTAAGAGACTGTTGTGAGGGGGAAATAAAGCAGCAAGTAGTACTGAGACTGACATTGCTGTGCTCCCCAGGGCCAAGATGCCCATCCAACCTCTGCAGCTCTTGGATCAGTGGGGCAGCAGTGGAGCTGATCTCCAGCTCCCTGGTTCTTGGATCTCAGTGTTTAGTTCTTCTTGGCTCCAAGCAGTCTGCTTGCTTTTGTCTCTACAAGGTGGTCAAGGAGCAGTGTTTCCCAACACTTACAGCCCAATGCATCCTGTGCTGTGACCTCTCTGAGGCATTTTTCCCTTTTCCAAGCTGTGTGTGGCACGTAGTGAATGCTGGTGTTTCAGACTAAACAAGCACTTGCAGCCCATCCATCCTCATTTAGGGGTTGACTTTTCTTGTGCAGCTCATCAGAGCAGGCTATCAAACAAAGTTGTGTTTGAGAGAGGCTGGAAGCCCATGTGTGCCTGCCAACCACCTTCCAGCTGGCAAGAGACCTGAGCAATCCCACAGAATAAATGAGATGGGTTTAGAATATATTTCCTGCTGCTTTGCCTCTGAAAGGGGAAGTAGCTGTTCTGTTGCTCCAGTGCTGCATGCCATTCCAGGGGTGAAGGATGGCATAAATGTCCAGTTGGAATTGCGTGGGGCACTGCAAAGACTTTCATGTGCTTGTGCAGCCACGTGCCCTCACACATGCAACCCAGCTGTAGCAAATTAAAGCCAGACAAACAAGCTGTTTCCTAATGGTAACTCATGGTCCTGGCTGATCTCTCAGGCTTTTTACCAACATATGCTGTCAATTTCTAAAGTCCCAAAAGTACAAGATCTATGATATCTGGGCTAACAGGCTCGTTCACATTCCTTTCCTTTCCTTCTCTCAGATTCATGCTGCTCAAAGACTATGCCAAGTGCTGCTAGGCCAGGAGTTGAATTTCAAGTGGAGCCTAGAAACTTGGCGTAAATGCCTCCATCAGCAATTGCAATCTCTTTGTACATCCCAGTTTTCCATCATGCTTCCAAAAGCAGTTTAATGAAATGCAGAAGCTTTTCTCCCTGTGTTTGAAATGCTCTACATTTTGAAGTGTCAAAGAATTAGAATGCTGTCCCAACTAACAGCTGCAATCAGAAGCAAGAACTAGAACATTGTCAAGTTAATGGCTGTGACAAGCACACCACTGGAGCAGGATAAAGGTCAATTTATTTGCCCTAGGTTTTTATTTTCTCTTTTGCCTCAGGAATATTACATTTCAGTCAAGCAGGGAAGGCCTTCCCATATCCCAGCTTTCCTTCCACTGTCTTAGAAAGCTCACTAGCTTTTTTTCCCAGGTTTTGGATATACTCACAGTAATTAGAAGAAATGTACTAAGCCTCATGACCACAAATTCCTTTCTTTTCCTTTCTCTCTAAAGATCTCAGCACTCAGAATACAAAGGATTTAATGCTATAAGCCTCAGAAAATAGCTTATTCTGCATAAATTCTGCTTTTGAGACATTTGCAAATAAAAATGCAAGTTCCTCGAGTGTCAGGTCACCAACAGAGGCCAAATAGAGACTGATTCACCCCTTTAATTCCTTAAACACAGAATATCTTTTTGTAAAACTCTTCAAACAAAAGTTATAGGAGACCCTGGATGCTGTTCCTATGGAAAACAGGCAAGGTTATGGAAGGTTTCCTTCCAGCCTTTAAAATCTGTTTATCTGCAAGAACCATCGAACATATTTATAGATAACTGTCAGTGTTCTCAGAATGGACCTTTCTCCCATAGTTTCTGTGAATTTTCCATGTGCACTGGGCTTTATGATGTAGGGTTACTAAACAAGCTGTTTGCTTGGATAAATCAATACTTTGAGAATAGCTTCCTAATTTCCCTAATGGATGGTGTTCTGGATGCTCTTTTAATCCCTTCAGCCCAGCTGCAGTCTGTATACAACATTTTATTGGAATGCTTTTCCTTTACTGAACACAAAAAAAATCCTTCTATATAACCATAATGGGATTTCTGTGATAATATAAGCAAGAACAATAGGCACCATTGCTGTCTTGAATTGCATGAAGTCTAACCCACTCTGTTTGGAATGATGTGAAAATATAAGCAGAGTCTGTTTTTTCAACAGAACACATTGTACATGAGAGCTGCCATGAATCAGGAAAAATATGTACTTTAACTTCAATAAACATCACAAAGTTCCTACTATAGAAGTTTCCTCTCAGGAGCTGCTTTGTAATACTAGGGCATCCATCCTACCATGAAGTTCAAACCCCACTCCTGTAATTGTGTGAGTCTATCATCATTTGTGAAAACATCTTCACTTATGAAAACTGCTGCTGCAGAAAGCCCTGAAATGCTGTTGGAAAACTCACATACTCTGCTGCAAGCACAGAACATTTTTTTTCTTCTGTTTTGTGGGAAGCCATGCCTTACAATGGCTTTTCATGCTGTCATGCAGGCAGAACCCTTTCCATCACAATCAGATGGCAATATCCTCAGAGCATTTTTTTTCATTTGAGTGCAACACTGAGTGTTTAAGGAAGAATCAGCCATACCCTGATATACATACAGCTTGCAGAAAGAAACAACAAAGGTGGGTTTATTATTTCTGTCACAGTAGGGTACAACTGTGATGCTGGGACTCTGATATTGTAGATGCTGCACAAACACTGACAAATCTTGAAAAAAGAGAATTGTTAATGACCTATTACAGTAGTGTGGGAGGTGCTGACCAAAACAGGGAAATGGCTAAAGGGAAGCTAAAGAGAAGCATTAAAATTTGTGTAAGACATGTGGAATACAATCAGGACTTCATAGCGCTGTGGGGTGCCAAGCTCTCCCTGAAATCTGTGCTGCGTATTTTTATGCAGGTAGACTGTATTAATGTCATAGGAATGTCTGTGGTGGGTCATATGTCTACTAGGCACATGACAGAAATACTAAGTTAAAAAATATAGTCTCAGTGAAGAATGAACTTTGATAAAGTATGCATTTCATGAAATCATTTTACTTTATGGTATTGCTTAAGCGGAAAACCAAGTTAAATGTATTGCATTCTGTGTGTAATGACTCATCCTCTTCTGAAAGAATGCAAGCAGACTTGTAATGCACTCAAACATGACACTAAAAATATCCCACTGCCATCCATAGTTTGTCATACTGAAGTATTTCTTGAGAGGTTTACAAAAGCAAGGCTTACATATTCCAGTTCATCAAATAAGTAGGCCCTGACTACTTTCCAAACAGCTGCATTGAGGTCTTTAGAATTAATTCTTAAAACCTTATACCACCAAAATTCCTGCTAATTGGATTTTAATTAATTTCTATGCAACATATTTAACCTGATGCTTTTGTTTGTCTACAGAAAAACAGCATGGGGATGGAGCATATTAATTTAGCTGTACAGCCATAGAAGCAAAGCATCAGTGCTTCCTGTACTGGTAAATGCCTGTATTGTAGGCTTTGCACCCAAAACCTTTTTGATGTGATGATGTGCTCTGTGTGTTTCTCTACCCCATTCTTTTCCCAGTAACTCTGGAATGATGTAGTTGTCTATGGGGTTTGCTGAAATACAGTTGTCTCAAAGTTACAGAATTCCTACTGGATTTGTAGAAAGAACAGAAGGTGAGAAAAGAGAGGCTTCAACCACCTGCTCTCCCCTTACTAAAAATGATTAAGTTCACCAAGGTGGCCATTTGGGACACAAATCAATAAAAAGCCAGACACTCTATTCTACTGCTCATGGTGTTCTTTTAAACTGTGACAGACACAGGTTTCTTAAGGTTTTGTCTCATGAAAACCTCTTCCATTCTGCTTTTTGTCAAAAAAATGCCCTGTTAATGAAAACCAAAACATTTTGCTAAAGCCTTCATAGCCCATCTCTCTAAATGTTAGATGACCCATGGCATTTTCTCTTATCCAGGTTGGTACACTTCTCCTGAAAAACCCGGGATAGTTAATATCCAGGTCTGTTCTGTTGTATGGATTGCTTTGTGTCTGAGCTCTGGGTCCTCTTACATCTCTTCTCTGAGCTAGGATCACTGAAGGAGAAGAAGCCTAAAAGCCTGAACCTAAAACGAATCAGATGGCCTAGATATTTTGGACCTGCCTTTAAGAAATAATTCTGATCTGGATGCTTGATAACAAGATATTTTGATTATGCATATTTAAAATAAAAACCATTAATTGGTATTTCAGAGGATCAAAAATTTTTGGTTTACATTCCAGCATTATTTTTCCTTTCAAAATATTCACCATCCTTGCTCTACAGGGGTTATTATTAACCAGACCTTTCAGGGAAGTATAAAACATTATTGTTTGATCACTGCTGGGAAAAGTCTGAATGTCCTTAAACCAGATTCTGTTTGCACAAAAACGTTGGTTTCTGCTCATGGTGTTTTGTAAACAGGAAGTCCAGGGCCTGTTTATGGCTTTGTTGTGTATTTTAAAGACATTATTGCTGTTATAGTAGAAGCCAAAGACCTGATAAGGACCCCTTTATGCTACCATGTTTGGTCAAATGATGGTTCTATGTATACTACATGTGAACATTACAAACTTATTTTTAGATGACCAGTGAGACCTATGTAGTTCAAAATTAGCCAGGCATAGGGACTATACTGTATTTTCAAAGGACAAAGCACAACTGCTGCATGAGCAAACGCAAACCAGAAAAACCAAATTTTATAAATGTGTCATCAAGGTCATAAAAACAAATGTACTGGATGAGAAACATTATTCTGGTTTAAGTATGGGTGTCAACAAGTTCACTGCTTGCTCTGTATTCAGATCGGTACTGATAGGAAAAGAAAGGCATTTGGCAGCAATGTTAGCTGGTTGCAGTTTTCCTTGACAGAGTGAGAGCAGGAAGCAGGTCACCAGCTGGGTTCACCACAACTCTCTGGTCCCAGCCACCCAGCCAGTTCTTAGCCCAGCAAAGAGTGCACCAGCCCAAGCCATGGGCTGCAGCTTTTCCAGGATTATGCTATGGAAGATGGTGTCTAAGGCTTTGCTGATGTCCAGACAGACACATGCACAGCCTTCCCCTCACCCACAAGGTGGATCACCCAGTCATTAAAGGAGATCATGTTGGTCAAAATCAATCATACAACAGGAATCAAAACGTTACGTTCTATGGAAAGGGTTTCATTTTAGCAGTTCTGGGTGTATTAGTTCAAGAAGAACCTGTTTAGGAAGCCTCTATGAAGCAGAATCTTTGTATCTAGGGTGACAATATATAGGAACAATCTACCTTCTATAATAGAAGATTCGTGTTTTGGTGTTTCTGAAGTAAGGTACTATACCTTGTGACCAGCCAGTTTGTTACTACTGCAACAGGTTTTGACTAACTAGAAGTCACCTTGATGAACAAAACTTGTATTTCAAGAGACAAGCTTTTTGACTTTTAAACTATTTGGAATTTTATACTACTGTGATGCAAATCCTGTAAGGTCATGCTGAGTAGAGGGACATGGCACCTGAATCACTGAGTCATGAACTAGTGAACAAAAAATTACATGAGTTTTAATTATCTCTTCTGGGGTATGGAAAGGGCAAAAAAATAAAAAGGCTTTTTAGAGACATTCCACAAGAGGTCGTCATCATTCTTGTTCTTTCTGAAATGTAAGGGTTGTAAGAGAATTTGTTTCTTGTTGGAAATTATTTCTTTTTTCAGCCCTGAGATTAGTGAAGTTATTGGAGAGGAAAGGTGGGCACATGCAGAGGCACAACTCTAGAGTAATTCAATTTGGGGCTTTTTAGAGGAACAAAAGAGATCTTACTGAAACTAACACATTCATCAGAGACTTAGCCAAGCTACTAAAAGGAATGAAACAGGTGATAATCTGAAAAGCATTATAGGAAAGGAGTCAAAAGTAATAGGATGTTGAATAGAATTGAGAAGGACTGTTTTTCTGACATAAAGTTATCACTCTCAAAGGCACTTGCTGTGATAAACCTACATCCAGCCAAAGGAAATCCATCCCAAAGCAGACCATTAACTGCCAGAGAATGATGATGCCCCCCGAAAAAGGACCTGTTTTCTCAGAAGCATTGGATGTTGAGGTATTTCCATCCACATTTTTTCTTGTATTAAAATTGTGAGTACTGTTTTTTAGGTTATGAGGAGGAATGAGGTGCTCTTTAAAAAAATAAGTAAACCACTTTTCACTTCCAAATTGATTCTCATGTAGCCCATGAAGCTGGCATTGAACAAGTGTCTTCTGACTGATGACCACTCACAGCCAAGTTCATTGTGCTTCTTGACTACAAAAATTATTTCTGAGATCTACAGACAGTTCTAGTGAGTGAATCTAGGCCAGACCAAATTGGAGGAAGGAAACCACAGGCAGGTTTGAGTTCTTTGGAAATGGCTCAGACAGAGGAGAAAAGCTCATTTGTACAGCATAAGAGAGTCTGTTGCTCTTCAGGTCTAACAGGGTGGTATTTTTCATAGACTCTAATTTGTTGTGGCTATGAAAGAGTTTTCAATACTAAGTGATTCTTTTGGTGTTGCTTGATGTCTTAGTGTCTTTTATCTGTCTCTTGGGAATAAAATATTTTTAATAAACAGACTTTCCTGGAAGCAAGATCAGTAGTTGCACTTGTAATGCAAAGCAAATACCAGTTTTAATTAAGAGCCCAATCCCTCCATGCCTTTATTTGACAGTCCACAGTAGTGGTTGCACTTGCAGTTGTCACGTTCATCACTAATCTGCAAAATGAGCATTCACAAGATAAATGAGAGTAAAATACTCATAGGGTACATGCAATTAGCACATGACTTATTATAAATTGTGATGATCTCCTTGATAATTAATCTGTCTTACATTTGATGTTTGGAGGCAGTCTGGATAGAAGATATTTCAACAAGTAAGAATAAATTCCTCTGGGGCATGGGAAGACACAGAAGTGGGGAAGAAAAAATCATAGGTCTAAAAGAAATGCTATTTCATAGTTGCAAACAAAGTCTCTAGCTAAGGCTAGAATTTTTTCGAAGGGATGGAATTTTTTATCTCAGGTTTCCACGGAGAGGGACAGTAATGAGCATCTTGGCTCGTTAAGGATCCAAAAGATGTGCAAAAGAGCAGTTCTGGTGGAGTGATTTGCCTTCAGAAGAAAATGGTTGCACAGGGACAGGGTGCACTTGCCATGAGAAGGAATGAAAGTACCAGGCAGTAGTAAAGGTTTGGGTCTTGTTTCCAAGGCCCACAGTAGGACCAGCACCTAGACCCAGATGTGAATGGATTTAGTCATGCCATAGAAAGGGATCTCAGGGCACTGGGAGGCCTGGTATCACCTGTCTGTACACAGGCAAAGTAAAAAGTTGAGAGCAAACAATAATTAACTTACCTCCATGCCCCTTAGCCTGGACTTTTGTGATAGCCTTGAGTTTCTCCCAAGAAGAGAGAAATCCTCCTTTTTGTTTGTTTATTTACAAATGCCTACCATCTGTCACTAACAAATATCCAAACTTTATCCAATAGTGCAGTAAAGCTCTCAGCATCTCTGTTTTGTGATAATCATCAGTTATTCCTATTCCATTTATTCTGTACAATACATTTTTAACATGTAGTTTGTAGTGCAATGCTGAGACAGGAGAACCAGGCTTACATTTTTCTTTTCCTTCAGGGAATAGAATAACATTTCTCTCTGTTATGGCTTATTTACTGTAATTGCTGTGTAAACATGTGGCCAACAATGAAGGGCTTCTCTCAGGCTCCCTTGTAGAAAAGTAGACTTCTAATGACCGATTTCTCCCCTTTTACAGTCATGGAGACAGAACATCTTCTTGAGTATTTCACTGGTAAATTTGCTGTCTGTCTCAGTTTGTTACATATCAGTGTGCTAGGAACACACCATAATTTCCCTTGAAGATGCACAAAAAAATGAATGCAGGAGGTTGCACGTTGTTGCACTAATGAAGCTTTTACATCTGCAGAGACAAAAATGCTCAAATTTGATTAAAATTCTATTACCTGCCATTGCCACATCAAACTGTTAAGCACTTCAGACATATCCAGAGCACATTAATTTGCCAAAGCTTGGCACAGCCACTCTGCTGAAAAGATGCTAATGCTCTGTCTGCACCTCACATGGTGTAAGTCAGGGTGATAGGACACCTCTGCTTACTTGAAATGTTCATTTTACCTCTCTAGTAAAGAAGCAAGGAGGAGCTTTTGGCTTGATGTCAGACTTGAGGTCATGTCTCTGTATCTCACTGCTGCAAAAGTACCTGATGCAGCTGTTGGTCAGCCAATAGATGAATTCAATAAAGTATGAGTGAACTCACACAACAAAATATTACTGTGCCTCTTGTCAGAGTCGTTCATGTGTTTAATGTACTCATATTGGAGTGATTTCTCTTCAGTACTGCTGGGGACAAACAACTTTTCAGGGCAGCAGAGGTTTGGCAGCAAGCACAGCCTGTAAATTATTATGCTTCAACCCTGAGAGGACAAAGCAGCCAAGGAGAGCCAGGAGGATCCATTTCCCTGCTCTTCCACACAATGCTTCTTGTTCCTTGCTTGGGAAAGTCATGCAGCTCTCTACACTTGGAGTCTCTACATGACTGGAGTACAGCAGCTCAGAGAGACTTGCACAAGTATCAAAGAGGGACCCCATTAACAAGAACCAGTGTTAAAAGGGATTCCTGAAATGAGCCATGAGACAGGCTTGGAGTTTCTTCTCCTGTGTTTGTACCATCAGACTGGTAACTTGACATTTAATGGGAGAAGTATAGATTTACTTTTTCTTTAAGTTTATACCAACTCTTTCACTCCACAAGGAACAATCAATAACTGATGGTGTTAGTGAAGATCACAGAAAGATGAGAGGTAGAGTTGGCTTTTTACTAATCAGTTAACAATTCTTTTCTTTAAAAATTATTATTTATACTCCACCTTTGGTTGCAACTGGACATGTCAGTGCTTTGCCTTATTGCTTTCCTTGTTCCTTTCCCCAAGCAGTAAAAAAGAGCAGAATGTATGGTTGAGAGAAAATTGCTGTTCCTTGGAACCATTTGTAATTTCAAAAATTTAAACTAGCTTTGAAAACCCAGGCTTATGGTGTAAGTTAGTAGTTCTGATGTTTGAAAAAGTACAAAGGCTTTGTAAAGGTACAGAGCAACAGAAGGTCTAGAAAAAAATGAAGGGAGAGAAGAGCAGCAATAGAAAAATCACTGGAAAAGTAATTTATTCAATTTCCTGATCATCTAAATAATTTTTTTAATACTTTGAACAAAGTAAACACTTCTTCTGTCCCTTCCACCCTGACCTGTTCTCTAATTTGGAGTGGAGGAAAGCGGGAAAAAAAACACGTGGCTGTTCCAAAGAGTCTGACTGCCCCATGGTAAGTGCCATGCCAGGTTACCAGCTCCCACGAATTGGTGCTCTTCCATGGAGCTGGGTCACACCTTTTCACACCAGTGGAGTAACTGGCACAATAATCACTTGTATTCTCTCTCCTGTTGAGTCCATTTTTTTTTTTAAAGTTGAATATAGATTGAGCTCAATGTTACTTCTCAGTATTAATAACTTCCTCTGTTACAAGATGATATTGAGAAACAATTCCACTGCCAGCATCAAGTATTGTATTGAATAAAGCATCCTTCTGTTCCTTCTGGGGAGAACCGATGGGGCTGTATTCTTGTACATTTCTCTTTATGGCTGTAAGGGACATGAAAAGCCAGGTTTGATAAAGAGCTTTACTGGATGCTCCAAAGCAGTTCATCTTGGTAGCTGAAAATGCCAGGACACTGTATAAATCATTTTATGGTACCAGTTGCTTTATACTTCAAAGGGTACTCACGTCAAATTCTGCCTTGGCTTGTGTCTAGTACTGCAGAAAACACTTCTCCCCAGGTGATATGAGAACAGATCAGGTCAATGGCAACACCACACACGCAGCAAAATAACGTTAATTCATTATAGCACACGCAGGACATGAGCCTGTGCAGTGAGACGTGCTGCCTCAGGGAAAGCTTTGTAAGAACAGAAGGCTCATGGTTCAGCAGTCCAAGTGAAAGTTTGGGTTAGGCAGCAGGTGGATGGTATTTCTCCATGTGCTCCTCTCCTGCATCTGGTCTGCTCTGGGCACTGGCACCCTGCACTCTGTCACAGGGGCCATGGCCAACCCATGAGACCTCCCTAGGAGCTCAAGTCCTCATAGTAAACTAGAAACCAGCTGCTACAAATTTGCTCTATTGTTTCTACCAGTGATCATTACCAGTTACCATAAGGTTAAGGCAATATTATATTAATGATGAGGTAATAAAATAGGGAAAACATTTTGGAAGAATCCTTTCTCTGGCGTTCAACCTGCACTCGTAACTGAGGTTACCTCTACACAAATGCTCTAACATATTTTGTGAAACTTATTCTCTGAATTTTGCTAAGTTAGACAGATTCCCTCCTTAGTAAAACATCCACTTCTTAGTGGTCTTTCAAGAGAGGATTTAAATTCTCAGTCAGAAATTGAATCATAGAAAAATATTTTTCTCATTCATTGCAGGTGATCATCACGTTCATCAGCTTCATATTGTCACATAAAAAGTCATCATGTCTCATCTGTCTTTGTTTACTCATTTTCACTAGGCTTATAAATATGATATTTTTAATCCATGATTTCAGATGCCTACACTCGCTGGCAAAAGTTCCTCAAATTCTCATGATTCCCAAATCATGTTTGGGTATATCAATACAGCAGGTAACTGCAAAACCAAGCACCACTATGCCCTGAGCAAGAATATGAAAATCCTTTGCATTCCCTACACTTCAATTCTTAGCATGGAAATTAGCACTAGGAAATCCCTTTTCTTTCTAGTGGTAGTGAAGCTAGTTCACTTCAAAAAAGCTCATGTAGTATATTCTATGGCCTGTCACATCCTTTTCATTAAAACACTTTTCATTTATGAAAAAAATTTTGTTTCTTCATTTTGAGTGGCAAAGCAGATCATGTCCAGTCGCTGTGGAAAACAGTCATGATGGACTAGGACAGTGTGTGAGGACTGTGTGCTGTCTTTCAGAACAAATGTTCTCTCTTCATTCCTTTCCTGCTCCTCAGCCAGCCCATTCACCACTGCTATCAATGGTTGCTCAAGCCAGAGACTCTCATTTACTGTAGCAAATGAGCCAATAAATCTAACATGTCATAATCCCAAAGCCAAGCAAAAACCATGCAGCTGAATTTTCCACCAGAGTACATCTGCATAGCTGGGGTAAACCCTCTGTTCAGTTGTAATTAGGATCAACTGAGGCCATGACCAGCTTATTCTAGCTTGTAACACCAAATTTGTATCGTGGAATTTCCATGGATTTAATTCACGCGTGTTGATAGTTTAGAGGAGTTGGTCATAATGCATATGGGACCTCCTTACAATGACACCCTCTTTTCTTCTGTCTATGAATATCAAATGGGTGCCTGTGTGTCTCCTGTTTTTATGTACCCTGTTCTTGGAGCTAAATCTAAGAATCAGTTCAAGGCCTGGAACAATCCACTGCTTCAGCCTGCACCAGATTTAAGTTAACTAAGGGGGAGAGGGGAAAGAGGGGAGTATCTGTCTTGATAATTAACTTTCTTGCTTTGGGTAAGCAGGGAAATTTTTTTTTTTTTTTTTTTTGATAAGGGCAGATCTAACCACCAAACACTTGGCCAATGTGTTGTCCCAGTCATTTGGAAATAGTGTCCCAAGACATTCATCACCCTCTGCTTGCCTCTCTACCTGAGGGCGAGAGAAGCACAGCACAACTGGGCAAAGGACTCCACAGACTCTTTCTGCCTATTTATAATCAAATTCTAATTGATACAGCCAGGAGATTCTTGGACTGAATATGACAAAGATTGTAATACTTACCAGGGCAGGGGGGGATTATTTCCTTCAAAGACTTCTTCCTCTATTTAAGGTTGCAGAATCATTATCCTGTCATTCTTCCTATGATTCAGATACTGCAAGTTTTTTCCATCCTGAAGCTACATTGTCAGCATATCCAAATACGCTGGCAATTTCTCCCCAAGACTTTGCTATAGCTGCTTCTTGCCTTCATGTCAGCTACTATATGCAATCAAGTTGCATTGAGAATGAAAGGTATTTTAAAAAATGGAGAATCTAAAAATCTATTGAAAGTCTCTGCTAATCTCCTCCACACTTGTGCTACAGCTGTGCAATAATTTCCTGGACAATGCTTGTGGAAGCATTTTGTGGCCACATTATGCAGTCCAGTAGTTACAAGTCTTGAGTTGTCATTCACTTGTAAATGATAGATCATCTCCATTTTCACAGGCCTAAGTGATTCTATTAATACCATTACACTTTTGATGTTTCTGAAGTAAGGCTGCCTATCACAGCATCTGCACATCCCATGGAAAAAAAAAACCACTGCATGCTTTTCCCTCTTTTTTCACTGATGTGATTGCTTTAATGCCATAGATTTTTTTTTTTCCCTAATTCCCTGAAGGGAGAATTTGTAGAGGAGGAATGAGAAGATGAGAACTGTAGAAGCTCCAGCACCTCACCAGAGTCACTCTAGTCAGCATTCTGCAGATGAGTTTCATAGCAGAAACTTAGGGAGGGAGCAGAAAGGATATCCACAGGGACACCTTTCCTCTCTTAAACTGTTTCAGCTTCAGACGGAGACTTTGAGATATTGTTTTGCAAGATGCATTTGTCTGGTTGTGTTGGATAGCTGTAGTTAGACTGCTCTTTCACTGAGTCTGTTCTGTCATAAATGAAATAGTGATGTGGCTTTTTGCATTTTCAAGAACTTGGGAGAAGCCCCATCGGATGGACCAGAAACAGGCAGTTCAAATAAAAGTTAACAGTTAATTAGTTCATGTTGATTGTTAGACAGGTTTACACACGGTTGAGAGTTCACAGATGTTAATGTTCTTGTTTGAAAACTTGTTTTTATTGCTGTTTAAACCCCCTAGTAATCTCTTTCCAAGTTCTGTAAAGCCCCTTCTTAAGTCCAGAGGCACCTCTTAACACCAGTTTCTAACCGGCACTTTCTAAATTTAGCCTCCCCTGTCACCGAGCTCCATGGCAACATGGAATACTAATGAGGCTCCTTCCCGCCAAAAGACAGGCAGTGACATCAGCCTGTCCTCATACCCCAGCGACACGAGCCCATTGGTGGGAAGGAGTTACCTCATCTCACGGCCACACCAATCGCCGTGGGCCATGGAGGAGGGACAGGGGCGGTCCGGGGAGGGGCTAGAGGGATATTTAAGTGGCTCCCCACCTCTCCTCGGGGCTCTCTCTTCTGGGTGCCTGCTTCTGGGCAGAGCTCCCTTCTGGGCGGGGCCCCTGGCTCTTGCTCTGGCTCCTGCTCTCCACCCTGGCCGACTAGCGTCCAGAGAGCCCGGTGTCAAGGCACGGCCTCCTGCTTTTCTACCCACTTGACACCGCACAGACTCCTGCAAGGGCAGTCGGGCGGCTGCTCGGGTGTCTAATCCCTGCACCTGGGATTTTTTCTTTTAAACTTTTTTTCCTTCTATTTCCTTTGGGATTCCTGGACAACTCCTGTGATCCAAATAAAACAACTTGCTTCACCTCACAGGAGTGGGAATTGTCCTTTTTTATGACATGTTCCATCCCGTTTTGAGCCAGTCTCTCCATCATGGTGCTGATGGCTTGCTTTTTCCATAAACTCTCACTCATTAGCGTTGAATTCAACTTCTTTTTCAGACCATTTAGAAATACACTGACAAGCACAGATGCAGCACGACTCCCCCATTGGCCTCTCCATGAGAAAGCAGTCCATTTATTCCTTCATTTGGTTTCTTATCTTTTGACAGTTAATTCAAGAGAGGGCATCCACATTCATTCCATGACAGCTTAGTTACTGTAGAAGTCCTTGGAGATGTCTCATCAAAAAGTTTGTTAACTGAACTACATTGTGTTACCTGGGTCACTGTTACAGCTGTACTCATTGACTCCTTTGTGAGATTTGGTTTCCCTCAGAGAAAGCTGTTTTAATCCTTTTTCATGTACCTAATTTACCCATGTCCCTATAACTCTATTCTTTTTGCAAAACTTCATGTAATTTTCCTGCTACCAACTGTGAAAACCCATTTGTAGCTTTCCTAGGACAAAAGCATAGTTCTGGATTATTTTTTTTATTGACTTAAAAAAATTTCATTTTACTGTATCTTGGGTTTTTTTACAAATTGTCTAAGAAAATAACAAATATAGAAATTATAAGCTTGAAAATATTTTTAATATCAAAATATCGAATTGAATAATGGGAAAGAAGTGGCACAATTGCCACACTTGGAGAATGGACATAGGGGTAGGGTTTTGAAAATTAAGTGTACTGATATCTTTTAGTACGACTAACAGTGAGAACCCCATCTCTCCAGCATTCAGTTTCATCAATATTTACTGAGGTGAAAGTTAAATAGAGAAGAGAAGGAAAATAAGGAAGAGAAGGAAACATCAGCTCTTTGGGCTTTTCTCCTTAAGAGCTTCACTCCCACTGTATCTTCTGTCCCTATATAAGAAATTCCCACAGCTTTGGAGAATGGGGTGGCTACTGGAAACAGGAAAAACATATAGGGTTGTAGAAAGTGAAACAGGATGTTGTGATGTCCTTGAAATGTCAAATATCCCAGACTTTGGAAACTGTTCAGAAACCATTTCCAATGGGAAAGTAAACAGAAACTTGATTCCTTTTGCTTAATCCCATGCTCTGAGCAAGGACGAGGAGAGCAAGGGGAGTCTCAACCCACACTGACACTGAGGCACCACATGGAGCTATGTGAGAGATCCTTTCATGCTGCAGTGCCCAAAGTCCTGAGCCTTGCACACACTGAGGGTTTGCAGGGTCGCTGTTCTCTGGGCACAGGGTGGGTCTGAGGCAAACACTTCATTTTCATGATTTGTCTTGTAAACTGTGAAAGAGCAAAACAGGTTTAGGTGAGGGCAATTTGAACTTTAATATTGCTCTGCTTCAGAAATGCTTTTATTCTTTGTTGTCCCTCTCATTCTCCTCTCTCCAACTGCTGCCGTTTTTGTCTCAGACACAGCCTGAGTATCTCATTTTGACTATTCCCTGAAGCTAAAATGCAGAACCTGCTGTCCTGTCCCTGTTCACCTCCCAGCCTTACTGGAATTTTTTTTTATTTTTGCTTAAACCTGTACAAGTAGTCGATGCTCCATCCATGTATTCCTTCAAATCAATCTCAGTGCCCTTCAGTCTTTCCACTCATGAATGCCACAAATGGCTCATCTTCGTTTACTGTCTTTTTGCTGCTTTTAACTCAAGGACTCTCAGGTCTCTTCTCTCCTCTTACTGTTGTAATTATATTTTTCTTGTCTATCAATTATGCCACTTACAATGAATTGTTTGTTTGCTATACCAACTGCTTCTTCCCTGTGCCCTTTATAAAACCTATAAAAGCCACTCAGAACAGACATACAGCAATCCCTGAAAACCCCATAAACCATAAAGTAGGAAGCTTGAAATAGGCAATAATAGTTGGAGTTTAAAAATATTCATTGAATTATTCATTATAATGATAGAGTCAGGGGGGCTGTGGGTGGCAAAAGCCAAACAGTTGAGAAGAAAGACAGAGACTGATTTAACAGGGTGTGAATGAGGTAATGAAAGTCAGATTTGACCTCCTTTCCCTACCAGTCATGCTGGCAGATAACAGCTCTCTGTAATCTACCTAACTCTGGTCTTTACTCTGTTCATTCCTGTCTCCATAGTCCCTGCAGTTCACACAGGATGCAGACCTTGGTGATCCATGCACACAAAACCAGGGTTGGAGCTATCTGGAAAACATTTCTTGTGGCTGCAAGCTGTAGTTTGAAAATACTTTGTGCAAACATATGTTGTTCAGGTTGGGTCATGGTGGCCAAAATCCCGCTAAACTCTATTCTGTAAGCTTAATTTTTGAGCAGGTGAAAGTACTGTGGAGAAGGGAGAAGCACAAAGACTTGCAAAAGATTTTCATCTACAATTGTAATCCTGTGAAAGGAGGTCTGGATGGAGACTGGTCCAAGAGTCATTATGTCTAATGGGCTCTGGGACAAGCCTTTAGCTGTTCACGGTGGTTACACTGCTTCCTTTTCTTAGAGCTTAAGATATTGAATCACGCTGATCATCATCTAGGACTCCATTCGGTCTTGAGGGACTTGGACCTCTAGAGACCTTAAATACAGGCAGCGTAACTCCCAAAAGATTGCCACACAAAAAGAACATTCAAATCTGCAAGGACTTTTTTCCTTAGAGGAGGCAACAGTGATAAAATCAATATTAATTTTGCATTGCTCAACTCTGTTCTCAGGAGAAACGTCTCAGTGCATTACAGCGTGAAGCCATTTTCATTTTATCACATTTTAATATCTGTCAGAAAGTTGTAAAAAATCCAAAACCCTACATTTCTTTTCTAGTTAGGAAAAGAGAGTTAATAACTCACAGCCACTTAACAGAGACTATTCCACCTAGCATATTAAATGAAAGAAGATGAGGCATTCTAACCATCTCAATATTATTGTGGCTTTACTGCTTTCTAACAGAAAATGCTTACACAATTCCCAAAAATAGTGACACAGGAACATTTCTGAACCCATGTTTAGAAATTTTGAACAATTGCACCCTGGTCCCACGAGATCTGCCCTGCCCATCTTCTCCCTCTGACCTCTGCTAAAAGACACTTGGCTACATGGGCCAGACAGCAGCACTGCTCTCAGGCCACTTAATCAGTGCAGAGCAGCTCTGGTTTGAGAGTGTTCCTCTCCTCCCCAGCACTGCTCAATGCAGAAAAGAGCATCTGCCCTGGTTCTCTCTGCTGGCCACTGACAAACACACCCTGGGGCAGTGCAGCATCTGCTCTGCACTTCTTCACTGACTCTCTCAAACGAGGCTGACTCAGCAGGAAACTTCATTATTAGGATTTTTATGGCTGGGGGTTACCAAGTCTGGCAAACCCTTAGTAAAATAACACACAAAAGACAGGTGATCCCTGCTGTCCTGCTTCTGCACATATGGTATTAAATGAAAATGGGTTGGTTTACCCCTTTTAGTTGAATGCCAGCCTTCCACAGTAGATACTGCAAACACCTGTATTAACTATTTTCTCTTCTATAAACTGGCAACAGAACTTTGAGGGATGCTGGACAGGCCAGAGATGAATACGGAGCAGCCTGGAAGTAAAATGGGTTGTTCAAGGTGATTTTTCAAAGATCACTGGTTCCATTTCACTCCCACGCCCTGCCATACCACAATGAAGTTACTCAAGGCACTCAGGGCCAAGAAAGAGATGTTATTTTATTTACAGAAAAAAGTACCTATAGTTCTCCTCCTGCGACATTCTCCCCAGTCTCAGGTACGGCTGCTAATAAAAAACTCTGCAAAGCAAATATCAGGGTTTGAAAGAGAAATGACAAGAAATGGCATGAAAGGAATGGAGGTTACTTGCTCCCCGAGTGATTTGCATTTGTTTTCAGTGCTGAGAACAGTCAGTAAAATCCAGTAAAGTCACCAAATACATTGTAACCCCTGTGTCTAGTTTCCATGGAGAATATTAAGGTTTAGCTTCAGGGTTTTTTCAGCTTCCTCGTACTGGATGTTTTCATCACTGTCTTCTCTTTTTGAGGCTGGATTTTTTTTGTTTTTCTAGATGACCTTTAATTTGTAAGCAATTCCCTGAATAACAGTCATAATTATTGCAAAATCCTGGTTTCTCATTTGACAGGTAGGACAAAACAAAGCTGGACACGTGCAGATCAGCACATTGACCAGCACACTGAACAGTGTTGAAACTTTAATCTCAGCAACTCTCAAAAGCTTTAGTTAATATACAGTTGCTATGTGACCCCAGAGTTTTCAGACTCCCTGCAGCAAATCCACAGCCTATAGACAAGGAAACACACAACTCTTAAGCAAAATGAAGCCACCTACTTTCACTTCTAAAACATGCCTGCAAATGTTCAATTTCTTTTAAAGGGATTTTAGAAGAGATGGAAGCATGTATTTTAAGATAAAAATCTAGTTTGGCTGGAAAGGAATAAAGAACAAAATTTCCCTTGAGCAAGGTACTCTGTAATGTGTCAGCATCTTGCAGTTTGCATGGTTATGGTCCAGTTCTGGATGCTTTGGGGAGAAAGACTGATCCTGCTGCTCTGACTGCTTTAACCTCAGGGTAGGGACGAAGGGGAGGAATTACTGACAGCAATGCAGGGAGAGCAGAAACCCTCCAGTTCTTGCTGCTGGGCACCTTGAAGAGAGTGGGATGAGAAGGATTCTCTGTCCCTTGTGTTCCCCAGGAACAGCCTCCTGACATTCTCCAGATCACTGCAGACTTTTCACATGTGAAAGTGGGGCAGCCTTTTTTACCTCCCTATCTGTCAAAGTCTGTTGTGGCAGCTGAAACAGAAAGCTTTTCCCTTTCGGCTCCATGGAGGAATCCCCAGGGAGTCTGCCAGATCCTCCCTGCCTCAGCCCTGGGCTCTGTCTGGCACTCAGAAGGGGCTTTCACAGTCCAAGGTCACTGCTATGGTGTCTCCTCCCACATAGCTAACCAGGTTCTTACTTAAAGTGATAATATTCATGTTTCTAATCCCCGAGGCTGCTAGCATCCAGAAGAATACTCTCTGCAGGAAGGGCTTGACTCCAGCAGGGTGCAACCCTGGAGATTCCACCCCAGCTGTGCCATGGACCTCTGTGCCTGTCTGTGCTGGGTGCCAGGGAACACCACAGCAAAGAGCACCTACACATCAGAGGTGTTTGATCCAGGCAGGAAAAACACTCTCAGCAAGGGAGAGGGAGGGGAAACCAGAATGTAAACACTGTCATTCTGTCTCCTCTCACTCTTGCTCTGTTCTAGCCTGATCATCTTTCAGGATGTTGCATTATAAAACCAAATACCTGGAAGCTCAGCATGAAACACATCTCCTTTCTGGTGTACGTGATCGCTAGCACAGCCCCAGAGCTGATGCTGAAATAGAAATTTTCTCTCATAGACCTCCTGGTCTGTTTTACACGCTTCTTTTTTTTTTTCCTAAAGAACCATACCCCCATGTTTTAGGTTTTAATTGTTCCCCACAAGAACACCACTGTTTTCTCCTCCAAACTTGGTCTTTCTGCATTCAGGTTTTTACGTCCCTTAAATTTCAAGTATGTTTCACTGAGAGCTGTGAAGAGAAGCATAGTGGACTACTCTTATGCTTCATCAAGAGATAAACAAAAAAAAAAGAGGAATGCACCAAAGAGAACAAACTTGAATTGTCTGAATTCACCACAATACCAAAAAGTCATTTTTAGGAAAGTCTGACGTTCAAGGTCCAGCTGAGTTCACACACTGCAATTCAGAGAACCAGTGTCATTAAGGGAAAGAATTCCTGCTCTGCTCCTGCTCTAGTGTGAGCTGGCACATTGCCATCCCCATGAGCTCCCAAGCTCATTGCAAGCTCATTGCAATATTGGAAAAAGCAACCACACTGGGTGGTTTATTAGACTTCTGATCTGAAATAGAATGACAGTGATAAATAATTTACAGATATTTGGATTTTTTTTTATCATTGGAACAGTTTCTCTACTTGTAGCTTACACAGGATGAACTTCTGTTTCCGATTCCTCTTGTAATTCATATCAAGTGCTGACATTGAATTTGAACTCTTTAAAGAAAATAGAAACTCCATTATGTGACCCTCCCCAAAATACTACATTAAGATTTGCCTTCTAGCTTTCACAGTTTCTGTTTGACTTTAATTTCAGGGTGTTCATTTATAATGCATAAATCTCTCTATGTGATTAGTTTAGGTCCACCAAGAAAAATTGCAATTTAGGAGGACACAAACAAATAGAGGGAATTTTTAAAATATTTTTTTCTCTTCTAAAATGCTGGGTGGTTTTGCTTTTTGTCTTTTATTATGTGATTGAGTCATGATTTTTTAAAACTCCAAATTCAACTGGAAATTCAGGTTAGCTCTTCGAAAACGCGTGACAAGATGGAAAACAACTGCTCACTGAAGCTCACTTGGCTGCCAAAACGCTGTCTTATGATAAATGTATCGTCTTCTAAAACCATTAATCTGGCTTATATAAAATACTCAGTAACACTTCTTTACAGCCTCAAAAGCTAACTTCACTGTTTTTTGCAGGGAGAGCATTAAGGAACCTACAAGGAAGTCATAAAAATAACGCAATCAAGCCTAAATTTCTTAAAGTTAGAAAAATGATAAAATTGCTTTCAAGAGCTGAAAGCTTCTGCAGTAATGGAGGGAATGCAGCAAGAAATGCTCACAGAGCAAAAGGCAAAGGACTAGAGAATAAAGGCTTCTTTGACAGCCCCTACTTACCTTCCCAGTCTCCTTGAGGGCTGTCACTTGTCTGGAGCCAAGAGACAGATTTGTATCAGTTCCTGACACAGAGCTGAGCAGAGGTGTGGTGTCCCAGAAAACCCAATTTACAATTCATGCTGTTGCTGGGCCTGAGAGAGTTGGGATCACACCCCATAGCTGTGTCCCCCCACACATCCAAAAACCACCTCAGCCAAAAGGGAAACGTCCTGTGTGAAGAGGGCACACTGAACAGCTTATCACCCCCTCTAACATCTCCCAGATTTTGTCAGCATGGGAATGCACACACTCCAGCACTGCTATTTAGCTTCCCCCATCCAAGCAGAAGAACTTGCTGCAACTTCCCTCCCTCGCATTCCCACTCCGTGTGGAGTCAGCAGCAAGTTCCTGACACACATCCCCCTTCCCAAACTAGACAACAGCTTCCCCCAGTGATGTGAGCACGCTGCTCCCATGTGCACTGCCACAATGCAAGATGGTCTTATTCACCCTCTGTCCTTTTCCTAAAAAATCTCTTAAAGAAATTCTAGCAAAGTTCCCATTTCCTTTCTGTGTCTTCAGGAGTGGCACATCCATCTTTGCTCTGAAGTTATTTATGGTGAAAGCAAAGACTTCTCCTTTCCTCTGATTTCCCTCAATAAGCTCCTTCCAGTGGGACTATGGAAGAGATTTTGCAGCCATCATCATTCCCTGGGGTATAGCAGGATCCTAGAAAATTCTTGCAGGTGCCTCTGTTGGATCCAACATTGAGGTTTCTCAGTTTAATAAACTAATGCTTAATGCTTAAGACATAATAATTAACCATTCTACCTTTCCAAGAACATTACAAGTAAGGAGTAAAGTGCAGTATCAAGGAAAGAAGGTTAAACTAATATATTTTACTTCATATTTGCTGTGGAAATTTCCTACCTCAGAACTGCTAAAGACAGCAACTCACTAAACCACAGGCTCAGTCATGCATTTAAGTCTGAATTGTGGTGGGATTCGATCTTCTCAGTCCATATGATGTGAAACAACACCCACTGGAAAACCCATCATCAGTACTCTGGAACAGGTCCTGCACAGCATCTTGCCTCTCATGTGTGGAAGCAGTCCCTCCCATCTAACACATGCTTTGAGGCACATCTGAGGTAGAACTTACTGTTTCACAGAACCATAGAATTATTAATATTGGAAAAGACCTCTAAGATCGATCTAATATAGCACCACCATTCTATTAAACTGTGTCTCCAAGGGCCACATTCACATATTTTTTTAACGCTTCCAGGGATAGTGATTCCACCGCTTTGCCTACTCCTATGTGCAACAACTCTTTCATTGATGAAATTTTTCTTCATATCCAATCTAAATCTCCCCTGCTGAAACTTGAGACCATTTTCTCTTGTTCTGTTGCTTGTTACCTGAAAGAAGAGACTAACCACACTCATGCTGCACCTCAAGGCGCGTTACCATGAACTGCATCTGCCAGGTAAAACATTGGTGTCTGCTCTGAATCAGACACTCTCGTGTACATCAGTGCCGACAGGATTGTTCATTTCATCCTCTGATTTCACCATCACAGATAACAACAGATCTCAGAAAATGATGTGTGATTTAGACAGCCAGTCCTAGAAACTGTAGCTCTTCAACCCTTTCAGCTGCTGAGCCTTTTGGAGCAGCTCGAGCTGTAATTAAGTGTTCAATGCTTTTGCATTTTTTATGAAATGTTGATGCTGGTTTTTCATGTCCTCATTAATTTGCCAATGAAACATGGCACGCAGAATTCATGTGTTTTCCTGGGGACAAACTGTTTGGAAGATATGTCAGGAAACTACAGATTAAAACGTTTCTCACTCAAAAAGCCTAAGAATTTAATGTAAAGAGACTCTATAGTTTGTTGTCCTCAGAGGTACTGCTGATAAAACAGGTTTGATTTTATTTGTGCTGAAGCTAATTAAAGGAGAAATGTTTGATACTGTAGAATCTTGTGGTTAAGGGAAATTTGCATATTTGAAAAGAAAACTTGGCTCCTGTAAGTTCAGGAGCAGGCCTTCAACAACAGAATAGCAAATTGGTCATTTCTTCAGGTACACAACCATCTGTAGGTACAGGTCATTTTTTTTAAGAAAAGTGAGTTTTAATTTTCTTTTTTTTTTATTTCAACCTCCATCTGCTCTTCTTTAGAATGGCACATGTTCAATCTAAGAACTTCAAGGCACTGAATGAAAGCTGCCTTATTTGCAATGTCCATTGAGGGATGTAATAAGCATGGCAATACCAGTCAAATCCACCTAGGCCTGCCCTGCCTCATGTTTATAGTAGCTCATTGTTGTTAGTCTTATCTAAAAGTTTATCTCTTCTTTTTTATCAAATTACAAAGTCTAATTCTTTCTTCAAAAACAATTGGTCAATGAGAACTTTTCTTCTTTTCCCAACACAGTGGTACTTTTGGTGAAGAAATCTTACTTTGTGGTGATTTTTCCTCAACACAGTGTATATATAATGTGACTCTGCATTCAATCAGCTGCCATTGATTCTCCTTAGATATTTCCCAGCAGTCCCATGCCAGACCCCAAAATGGCTCAGGGCTGGAGTTAATATTCTCCTACTTGTTTGACAAAGAGCAGACATAAGTCATTGAACGAATATTCCAAAACAGTTGGTCTAACTGAGGAAACAAAACAACCCATTCCTCATCCCCAGAGTCAAGTGTTTTTCCCAAGAGAGTTTTAACTTTGGCTTTGAAAAAATAACAAGAGATTTTTGGTTTTAGTTTTTCCAGGACAAGGATATTCACTCCAACAAAAATAGATAAGGAACTAGAATGCTGTCAACCTCGTTAAGAAGTCAACAATCCCATGAAAATGTATGGCTTACTCAGCTCTTAATTAAAGCCAAGTGAAGCTCGTGGCTCCATAACTAAGAGCTCTGGGCAAAAGCAGGAACCACCTTGCCAGGAGTGTTGTAAATGCTAGGAAAGGTGCCGTTTCCCCTGAGGAGGCTGCAGCACGTTTTCTGGTCACGGGAGTGCTTACAGTTCAGACGTGTCTATTTATGTTGCCCTGTGACTAACTGCATTATACACACCTTGTGGGGACCAGCCAGAACCCCCAAAGCCTGTCATCTCTCTGGTAAAGCACACTAATCAAAACTGAAATGCCCTTTTCTTTCTGCTTCTTTTCTTAAATGCTCTTTTTTGAAGTAAGAACAAAATACCAAGAGAAGAACCAAGAACTGAAGTGAAGAAGAAATGGTCTTGAGTCACACACCCAGCCAGTTTACAGCAGCACAGGGCTGCTACACACAGAGGAGAAAAAGTCACTTTGCACAGGCAAAAGAAGCAGGTTCTCCAAGGTCACACAATTCAGGCGATGTCTCAGTACTGCCAAAAAGCTAATGGCTTTTGGATCAAAGTTCATACTCAAAGATGAGGTTTGGGATGGCCATTCTGGGACTCTCCCCATTGCAACTGACTGATTCATTGAGGTTTTAGTCTCTCTACCTTTACAAAATACTCCAGTTTTGGAAAAGGTTCAGAAAGACAATGAGCAAACATGCAGAAGAGGAAAAAGGTAGCTTCTCCTTTTTTTCTCAGGCTATTATTTACTTAGCCATTTTCAGCACTGTCTCAGGGCTATGGGAATACACAGGGTTCTGTGTGTTGATGACTTTTTTGGGCTTTATCTTAGAAGCCTCTTCCTTTCTGAAAACAAGCCAGTGGACCTCTTTCTGTTCAGTACTGCTTAGTAAGGATGATCCTCAATTCCAATCATCTCTTTCTGCCCCTGGTGCCATGTTCTTTCACCCTGTGGCAGGCAAATTTTGGGCTGTCCCCCTGCCCAGCTGTGATAGGAAGGCAGAGGACAAAGAGAGAAACACAAAAAGAGCCATACAGACTTCAAGTTCACTGTCTCTCTCAAGCAAAACTAGAGCAGGACACCTCCCAGAGCCACCAGCAGCAGAAGTGTCTAATTATCTCAGCTGATTCAGAGCCTGATGCCTCTGACCCTGTCTTGCAGTGTGAATGCTCCAGGTAAGACACGCAAAAATATCTCAGTATTGGGAGAAGCTGATGTGTTATTTCTCATAGTGAAAACTAGTAGCCAGCTTTGGTGTAAAGAAAAATTGGCTACTTTCTGCTTGTGAGCTGTCTCCCAGAGGTCCTCACCCTTTTTTCCATGTCTGTGGTCTTTTTCCCCCATGGGTAAAAAGGACATTATTTCTTTGCACTACACATTAATGATTCATGTCTGTAAGGGCTGAACTGGAAAATTTCCTGGATTATACCCCTGCCTCCTCTAGGACTAAATGTACCAGCAGTGGGTGGACTTACTCAGGCTCCTATTAAGCAACATCTGTGGGTAGTTTTTCAGTCCAGCTGTTACCATGTGACTTATTCTGCTCTTAGATTGACTATGCCAATGGAAAGAGCAGGCTTCAAGCCTTCTACTGAATGGAAGGATTATAATAATTACTGTCACTATTAAATATCTTGGAAATGCCAGTGGATAGGCTTAGAGCCCCGCATGTAAGCTGAATAAATAAGAGCTTGCTACTCACAGGATGACAGGTCAAACACTGCAAAGTGTTTTAGGGCAGTCATTCATGGACAGGAAATGCCTACTGAGGTATCAGCCACAATCACAACAACCACCTCCTCGTTCTTTTGTGGATTTCCACCTCTCTAAAGGAGACCGGGAGCTGCAACTTGTACACATCACACGAGGAACTAGGAAAGTTGAGTTGTAGAGCTGGCAGATGGACTCTCCCCCATAACAGGGGACAAAACATCTTTGCATTTTGTCATACCACTAGAATGCACAAATTAAAAGAGTCCAGAGTTAATTTGTCCCTAAAAGAAAGAGGTTGAGGGGATATAAGGCAGTACACAACGCCCTGACAACAGATAACAGGTTGGCAGCCCAGCCCTCAGTGCTGAGCTGCTGGTTTCACTCTGGCTGCTGATTCAAGCACCCTGGGAGAAAAGGGACAGGCAGGTGGGCACAGTAACCTCTTACACCTTTGCACTTGGGGTGCACAAAGTGCAGCTGACAGTGCCATTTTACCAACTAAAAACACACACTCCTCTCTAAAAGGACATGAGAACAAACTGTGGTCAGTAACTATTTTAGACTGAAATTAAGGAAGATGTGCAGTTATCAGGCACAAACAAAATCAGTGACAGTAGACTCAGTATACAGATTTAAAATTCCACTACATTTTAATAAATAGATGTCACTTCTAATTAATTAATCTAATTAAAGGGTATTGATTATTTATATGTAATTAATTATTAATCAGTTAATTTTCCATTAACTTGGTTTTAGTTACTTCCTCTTTAATGAGTAGATTTTTACTTTGTTTGCCTATGTCAGTAGTGTACTCCACAACCCAGGAGATCACTTCTTATCTCCATCCACCAGTGTCATTTTTCCCGCCCTGCTTTCCATAGACTTGACATTAAACTTGACTTCTTTCCTTCCTGTTCACCAACTCCTCTTCCACAGTACCCAGCAGCCAAGGGCTTCGCACCACAGGCAGTGGGAGAGTCCTCCTTCAACCACAGACATATGACAGGTGGAACAGCAGCAGGGAGGAAATGCACTGGCTCAAGCAGAAGGATGAGAGGCTTTCCATGTTATCCAGGGGCACAGAGCAGGGACAGGGTGGCTACCAGTAGCTGGGATTGTCTTTGGGGTTGGGATCTCTGGCCTCTCTCCTCTCACCCCTCCCAACTCCAGCTGCATGGGAGGATGATCACCTTCCCTTCTGGAGCACCAAAAAGCTCCCTTGGGGAGGCCCAGAACAGGACTACAGACAAAGGGCTCCCACCAAGTACCACCAAGCAGCAGCACTGGGGCCTTTTGGGGGGTATGATGGACAAGAAGGGGAGGGAAACAGGGAGGCAGTGCTGTAAGAATCTCATTTTCCCTGCAAGCTGGGGAGACACTGGGTGGTGTTGACACACCTGTCTAGATCAGTGTACAGCTAGTCAGGCTCAGATTCAGAGCAGAAGCAGAAATGCTCTCCAGAAGTGTACTCAGAAATGCTAATTCTCCCTCTCAGATCTCTTACACATGGAATATATGAAACCTGGAGTCAAACAACCCACAAAAAAGCTCTTTTTACCTCTTTGCTCTCTTTTATCTCCTCTAGTGAAGGTCCTGTGGTTCCCATGTTGCTCAGGGTTGATGCCATGTTAACTGATTTCCTTCTGCTCTGCCCACCAGCCAAAGTGCTTAGCTGCTGCTCAGGAGGCAGATTCAGGTTTGGGAACAGTTCTTTGTTGAGCTCACTTATTTTCTACTTTTTCAAACCAAAGCACTCCATTTGTCCATGAAATCTTTGCTCTGAGATTTCCCTCACTGCCCAGAGCTCTGTGGGCTCACAGATTGCAACAGACACAAGAAATTTGGTAACAGGCTGTTCACAGTTTCTGCATTTCTGATGCTGTGTTAAGAGTCATCTCAGCAAACATAATGATACCAATACTGTGAACACAGAAGTGCCCTCTCAAGAGCCTTGTAATAATAATTTCTGCTGTCAGGATTACCATTTTAATCCTTTCTACCCCTACAGAGATGCCAGACTTGCAAGTCCCTTAAAAAAAGAGATAATATCACAGTTTCAACATCTTATTAAAGTTAAATGAAGGGTGATAAGTATAAACAACTCATTTAGTGAAAAGACCAGCATAAAAAGTTGACAAGCTGAAAAAGGAATTGAAAAGATTAGTTTGTCAGGATGCAAGTCTGCTGATAAGTCCTTGAGATGCAGCATCTTTTATTCAAGGATGCCTCAAAAAGTTCTATGGCTCTAGGAATATTAAATGTTACTCAAATTGTACAGGAAAAACCTACACTGTTTAAATTAACACCATAACACTCTAAGAATCTCTATCTACCTGTTATTTCTTCTATGAATGCTCGTACTTCTGCATTCAGTTGAGGACATTGCAATGTAGGGACAGTCAGGAGAATCAATTTGAATGAATATTTTAAGTGAAGCTATTGAATTGTAAAAAAATCCTGAGTGGATACCCTTGGAAGCAGAACATCTGAATTTCACTTTAGCTTATTTTTTGTAAAAAGTTGGGTTGTTTTGGGGGGGTTTTTTGAGGAGCTGGGATATTTCTTTTAGGGTTAGTCAAAAAATGTCCAAAGAAAATTTTCCAGAAGAAATCCCTATTTCTCATTGCTATTTTTTTTTTTTAAAACAAACTTTATGATTTGGTCTCAGGTTATCTGTCAGAGTTCTGGGGTTTGTTCAGAACAAGTTCACAACCAGAGTTCATTATTAGTAATATACTTTTGCATAATTCATACATCTTTTGAAATTCACCAGTTTCCAGATGGACGGTCAGCACCACTCTGCTCTGAACAAACTGTGCTATTCCATTGCAAGCACTCCTCAGCTGCATTGATTACAGTTTGATTTGGATTGAGAATTTCCTGATGGAAACTCAACATGTAATAACACAGTCTTGCTATAGAAATTTTTCTGATAAAAATCGCTCCTTCCAGAAGTAGCAAAGAAAACTAAGTACTGCAGCAAATGAACCATGCAAAATTATTTCTCCACCACAATGATGAAAGGAAGCATTTAAAACAGCTTTAAATGGTTTATTGTAGGGGCGTAATGGCACATGGGGCAATTACTCCAGTCTGAGATCTCCACTGAGGTTGCATTATTTATTATTATTTAAAGATTTGGGGAGCATCTCTTTCCACAGTGGTTAGCTGCTTATTTGCTCATTAAAGTTAATAAATTATGTTCACTTAGAAATAACTGCCCGCAACGCTTGCAATTATAGACACTGTCATTTCATCAGATTGAACAGAAAAACACATCAAGCCAATAAGATGCAGACCTTAAACTCAGCATCCTATCTACAGCTTGAAGTCTTGATAAACTCAAATGTTGTCAGAGAACTTGAGAACACAGGACTGCACTTCACTGGTGCTGTACTCAGCATTTCATGCTGGCTGGGACAGCAAGCTTAGAGCTGAACCAGCAAGGGACAGTGTTATGTCTTAAATAACATGTCTAGGCCCAGTCTAAGAGGCTTCTTTCTTACATTACAACTTGGTAGGGACCCTCACTGGGTCTAATGTGGTTTTGCACAGGAAACCAGATATCCTCCCATCTGAAGATCTTTACAGGTTACAGACTTTGCTTTACATAAATGGATCAAACCATAAAACATCCTTAACTTCTGCTGTCTACAACCCTAAAGACCTTGGCAGAAATGTTGAGGCCCTTCTGAGAATCTGAGCCAATCACCCACCAAAAATGTGGATTTAACAGAAATGGGATGCCAAATCAAGCACAGAAGCCCTGAAGCACTTCTGTGAGGCAGGTAAAGCGTCCTTTGAGAACTTTGTAAAGAATAAGCTAAATTTGAAGTCTTCCTCCTTGGAAATCCAATTGAGCAGTTCCAGAACCAGCCCAGAAGGCCATGCAGCAGACAAGTGATGGATTTGGCCTCAGGCCACACAACCACTCCTGCATGACAGGCCGTGAAGAGATGTTATCTCTGCCTCTCATTTTGAACCAGGTCCACTGAGAAGGAAAGCTCTTAAAAATTCATTAAGCTATAAAGTGAGCAGAAGAGACAGGCTAGTGATCAGGAAACACACCTGGGAGTGAAAAATCCTGGGTAGCACACCGTGCTTTAAGGTGCTTGGAAGGAGTTTAAGAGAAGCCCTTAGACAACTATATCTAAGGCTATCCAGGGCCTTCAGGTCTATGAAAGATTTATTAGTGCAAAAGCTGTCAAACCATCACGATGAAAATGAACACTAGCTAAATAATTCAACACATATATTTTCCTGCTAATTAAAGATTATAATCAAAAGTGGTAATGATTTTTGCAATCATGAGAAAAGTGTGTGGAAGGAAAAAGAAGTCTCAAAGGGTTTTTATTAGAATCAGTTCTAGGGTGTTGAAATAAGGTTGAAAGAAACAGAACATAAACAAGCGTTAATTAATCAGGCATGCTAATAGCACAGTACCTGCATTTTCTAATAAAATTCCCTGGAATAAAATTCCAGGCAGTTCTGTCATTCCCTGTGCAAAACCTCCTTCATACACCATGTCACCCCAGTAAATTTTGTCTCACTTTTGACTTTCCAAAACTGGTAAAGGATCTGATCATAAATCAAGACATTCAAGGCTAGTCATTTTTTAAACAGCAATCCAGTTTAAAATTAAAATAAATAAAAGGTTTCTTTGATTGTCTGAAGTGGTATCTAGCTACAAAAGCAAAGAACTCCCCTTTTGATTTAATTAGACATACCATCACCCTACAAAATAGCCTTGGAAGAGAAGGACAAGGTCAGAGGAAGCCTGAAAACAAAGGTATGTCTCCTTATCTTTGGCAGAGTCTGTATGGGGTAATTGTGTACAGTGGCCATGAAGAAAACAATAGGGCTGTTAATAATTTCAGTGATTCAGCCTTGAATTCCTCCTAAGATATAACCTGGCAATAGCACAAAGAAGTATCTGTAAGTACCAGGTGTAATCCATGATGAAATCCTGTGTGCTCCACAGAAGGAAGAGCTAAATAAAGTGGAAGAAGAAAGAATTAAAATGGGCAGAATGAAAAAAATGTTGAGCTACAGGAAGGATATTTTACTGCATGCTTTAAGCTTACTCATCAATTAGTATTTTAGAACCGGAATGTACCAAATAGGAGGTTTTTCTTGTTAAAAATCAACAAAGTAGCATGCATTATGTCAAACATATTTTTCAGGTGTTTAAGTATCTCAATGCCTAAAAGTTAGAAGTGGACATGATCTGAATGCATTAGAGACTGATTTCAAGAAGCTGGTGTACTCACTTCTACCCATGTGAATTGAATACAAATTATTGCTAAGAAAACAGATTTTCAAAATGCTTTAGGAGAAAAACTGGTCTGGAAAGGATCTCAAGATGTCACTTGGTCCTTTTTTCTACCTTAAGATCAACTCTACTTGAATTATGCTGTGCTGATGTTTGTCCTACTTAAAAATGTTCTCAGTAAAGTTTCAGCAATGGAATCAATCAATAATAATGGCAGAAGGATTGGGAAAGTTTACTAATTTTCATTATGGCTTAATTGTTTTGAAACATTAATAATTTTATTGCCTATAATCTTGATGGAAAGATGCACCCAGGGAATTTCTAGAAGATATTAATTGTGTTTTCATCGCATCATTGCACTGATTTGCAGAGGTGAAACAGTCTCTGTTACAATGATGAAAACCTGATTTATTTCCTGATTAGTCCTGATTCCTTTCCGTGATATTAAAGGCACAGTGTGGTGGTTGGCAGGTCATTCCTTCCCATGGCACAATCCCTCTTGCATCAGACTCGAGTCAAAGGCACAGGAAAGGACCCTGCTGACCCTCAAAGGTCTGAGTGAGTCACAGAACCCACAACAGGAACATCCTATGGTTACTATAAAAGAGAGTAATACCAATTCCTCCCTGCAAAGCCTGTGTTGTCCCTGTGTCCCTTGTACACACTGGCAGTCCCATTCACACTGACTGGGTTGCAGAATCAATGCCACAGCAAAAAAAAAAAACCTTTTAAGGCATTTTGTGAGCAAGGAAGCAATGCCTAACACTTCACTCATTCCATAGGATAAGGCAGCAAGTATTTTCCTTCACGTGATTCATTTGGGGTGTCCAAGGTGTGACATTTCCAGGGTCAGATTATTTTTTCTTAACTAAGGATCAGTATTTGCAGGTTAAAAGGGATATACTGTCACCTAGTAAAAATAGAAGATTGAAGAAAAAAATCTCATCACGGAGGCTGATTGCACTGATGTAGTTGGTAGTTAGATTTGTTGACAAATGTCTAGGGTGATGCTTCTTGTGAGGTTTCATGGGTCCCTTAGGCTCTAATGTGCAAGTAACAGGAAGGCACAGGGTAAGGACAGAAATAATAGGTGGAAGAATAAAACATGATACAGATATTCTAGTTAGCACATGCTCTAGGATGCTAAAACAGGCAGATGGTAGCACTGGTTTCACTGTCGTATACAATTAGACATAAGGGTCAAATCTGAATGGAGTCAGTACCATGCACCTCAACTCAGACCAGAAATGTCTTGTTCAGGGATGAGTGTTGGGTAAGAAGGGATGTGTTCAAACCCACTACTGAGATGTAGTTACACAATCCCATTTAATAGTCTTTAATAATACTACAGTGGTGTGTGTGGGAGCACTGGTGCGTGCACAGATGTTGTACTGCTGCTATTCACCTGCACATAGGCAAACATTTAAAGGGGCTTTTTTGTATTTTTAATGATTGGGTGGGGTGTTTTTCCCAGGGAAATTGCTTTTAGGAAGTTGCAAATTGCCCAGTTCCTTGACTGAATAGTAAATGTTTTCCCACTTCAATTCAGAGAAGCAATTTTCTGCCTGCTCTGCTGCTGCCATTGGAGCACTGTCCTTGGCATGGCTGGGACTTACTCTCTTCCTGATACTAGCAGTATTTTTTGCTTTCTCAGAAGGAAGGTGCTGATCAAACTCTATGGTCAAAGGCTTTCCTCGGATTACCCCTTTTCATCCTCAGTGCATCCTCCCAGCATCCCACGGATCTTTAACTCAAAAGAATCTACCTCCTTCAGGGAAGAGGGATTCTTTTTTTTCACTCTTTTACTGGATGGAAGTTGAGGGCAGGTCTTTGAGGATGACATAGGACATTAGATGAGAGAGGCTGGAAAGCCTGCAGCTTGCAAGCAGGGAGTAATGCTGGAGAGAAGTGAGTGAAGGAAAATCCTAACAATTCCTGAATTTTTCTACATGTTCTAATGTAATTCTCTCTCCTCCTTCTCAAGCAGAAGCAGGCTGTGGTGGGACCTTCAGAAAGAAGGTCTCATTCCCTCATCTGGAACTGGGCAGCTGTAATAATGCACAGAAAGACATAGAGCTGGCTTTCATGGCCTGGAAACAGTTTATCTGAAATGCTTTTACTCTAATGAATAATGTTTTACTTAAAGCAGTTGTCCAGTCTTTTAATTACCTCTTTCATTACTTCCTAGGGAACTAACTGCAAGCCAAATCACATTCATTGAATTTAAATTGCTTGGATCTGAGAGGCTTTTTCTTCTGGGCTTTTTGGAGGTCTGGTACTTGCTGTGGAAGTTATCCTATAAGAACAAATTGGGTGTGTTTCCCAGGAACCATACCTTCAGATAACTGTGACTTTTTACACTTGACCATGAGATGAAGGCAGGAGAATCAAATGTAGAATTCTGCTTGACACTTTCTGTGTGTAAGCAAGGTCTTCAATACTGAGTCTGACCCCCTGCTTGTAAATGGACATTGTCTCTTTTTTTCATTAAATGTCCTGTACCTTCATTCTCTCCTCATCTACAGCCTCCACTCCAAATTGCTGTTTATCTCAAATCTCATCAATGTGAATGGTTCCTCCTCCTGAATGGCAAGTGGTTGAACAGTTTATGGATGTTGAGTTTGAATTCAGTGACTGCAAAAAGTAGAGAGAGATCTCCTGTCTGAAGACAGAAGTTTGGAGGGAACTTTAGTCTCGTGTTGTTGAAGCGATGGAACCTGGAGAAATGCATCAGCCTTTCAATCATTCTACCACTTTGTGCCTGCCTGTCACACCTGTATTAAACACAACTGTGCAAGGGGACACCATGTCTCAGGAGGGAGAAACAGCTTCTAATTTCCATCATTCTTCTTGTTTTGCATTGATTTCCTTTTTGACTTCAAGCAAGGGAGCAGCCAACAGAGTTTATATTCTGATGGAAGTATGACCAGCATCTCTTGCTTGACTAACAGAACAGTTCAGTCTGACCCCAGAGTTGAAGTCAGTTCAAACCCTCCATTCAGAGCATTATTGATAGAAAAGCATGTTTCTCATGTAGGCAGCTATTACTACCCACTGCTATTACTACAGGCAATGCATAACCTGCCAAAAATCCCAGTGAGGGGATGGTTTAGAAGGGCCAATTCCTTTGCACAGATAAAAATCTCCAGTAATCAGTGGAGACGTTTATTAATTTATAAACATACACGAATAAAAAAACAAATTTTTTAAAAAGCCAAAGAGACTTCATTGTTTACCTGCACAAATAGTGAAAAAGGTGCCTGAAGGAAGGGGCCTGTACTCCTGTGATATGACCACAATATGGGTCAGAGGAGGCAACAGGAGGCATCAACTCTTCCTCCTCATAAAAGAAGGCAAAGCTTGAGTTCTGAGGAACAGTGAAAAGATTCTTGATGATCTTAGAAGAAAAATGGAAGAAGAATAAATAAGTAAAAGTGCTGGTGTCTTGAAAGGTTCTCAGGCAGCAGCCCCTGCTGCTTAGCCTCATGCTATGCCATTAATATGGAAAGCTTGCAACACATCCTGTGGCACTCCACTGGCAGAAGGCAACCTCCCAGCAACCAGCCTCGTGCAGCCAAGGATCAGCTCTGTGATTCTGGTGAGCTGACAAACATCCCCAGCCCAGCAGGAGTCCCTTTCTGAAGGAAGGGAGAGCAGCAGGGAGTCCAGGCTGCAGCAAGGCTGGCATCAGGAAGCACATGCCATCAGCTGCTGGCATGTGATGTGTGTAAGTGAGCTGAGACACCGACAATGGGCGTTTCTGTATCTCACAGCCTGCAAAATAAGTGGGTTTTGAAGTAGATCTGAACCTCCTTGCATGAGGCACACAGTGATTTAAGCAGTTTTATTAAATTTTTTGAGGTCTCCTGCTCATGTGCAAAATTTGTGCCTTAAATCCAGTTTGTCTCTCAGCCACATGCGGTTCTTGCAGATTTCAGGATTGCAATTCTGAGTGCTGGTGAAAAAAAACTTGGCTTACAGAACAATAATACCATCACCATTCGGTGGTAAATCATTACAAGAGGCTGACACAACCCTTCACTGGGTCATGGGTCTGAAATAAGGCATTAAACATTTCTCACTGCTCACTTGAATTAACAAAAGAAAGGGAGAATGTAGAGGCTTAAGTTAATAATAGCTGAAATCATTCTTAGTTATACAGACCCAGATGCACAATTATTTAGGCACTTGGCTATGATGAAATCCCTGTGATATAAGTGTGATGGACCAATCTGTAGTTATGCTATCGTGTCTGACATGAATTCTTACACCTCTCCATGTGCAAACTGAAAGCCGTGCTATGGAAATAAAAAGTGCCCCTGTGGAGTATAATGATAGCAAAGAAAAGAGATTGGCCCTGAGGCACTGTCCCTCCAAATGATTGCTCATTTGAAGTACTATATAGACAGAGTTCTCTCATTCCCCACGTAGAAACCTCAGGTCAGACCTTATTTTAGGAGGTGAATTGGAGGTTGTTTTAAAAGGTCAGCTCTGACATGTCTTTATTTTCTGAAGCCTGAGAAAACACAGGTTTGCAAACACTGCCATAGTGCTTTCTTAAGCAGAGACAGCTCTTCTGTTTCCCAAAAGCATGATGTGGTTGGTCTCCCTAAAGGTAAGTTAAAACAGAAATCTAAACCAGCTCTGAGAAAAGGAATTGCATTAATGGAATTAGAAGTGTTCAGAGATCCTTTTCTGGTTCTCTAGGTACATGAGAGGACAGAGTAGAAAAGAGAAAGTAGAAAAAGTCCCATGTGCACGATGCCACAGACAGGAGGGTGTTCAGCTTCTGGGTGATATGCTACATTGTTTCCTGAATAAGACAAAGGTGGAAGTTGCTGTTCCTTTGCAAGGCAGCAGAGGAAAGCAGAGGCATTAACTTTCCTCCCCCAGATATTTAATTGCACCAGCAGGAACCAACTCAGTCAGAAAGCTCTCAAAACAGTGCAACTCCAAAGACTTATCAACAGAGGGCATCTATCTCCTTAATATCGCACTCTTGGAGATGGAAATGATTTGGTTCTTTTTTCATTTAAATTCCGTTCAAGGGGAATGTTGCCAACTCCCATTTTTTACTGAGAAAATTAAAGTTGTCATTTTTAGCCTCTCAAATGTCAGTGACAATCAAGGAAAAGGCTGGTTTGTTTACAGACATTTTTAGAATGATGGTGAAGAATAGCCAGCATAAAAAAAGTTCATCTTTCCTACCCATTCTCACATCCCATGATGAAAATGGGAATAAAATAGATTTATCTCCAGGAAGATATGTAAGATTTTGTCAAATGAGCAGAGTGTCTGGGTCATTAAGATGTCCTCAATGACTGCTGGTGACAGCAAAAATTCATGACGAATGAATGTTCTTTGAGTATATCCAGAGAGAGATGAGTCCATCAGTTTAGTAACTGTGCTTTACAGCCTGTTGGAGCATGAACTGCTGCCCTCTGCAGCGTCACAGTGACAAATCCACTGCTTAACCTCCACTGGGCTAAGGGCAATCACACCATGGCAGAGAGGAGTTGGCATCCTTGCGGCCAAGACATCTGAACATTGGAAACCCCGGCACAGACCATCAGTTCTCAATGACTGGCGTAAGGGGAGGCCTGTCTAAGCCTCAGACACTGGCTAAATGCAGCCCTGCAACCCAAGGAAGCACCTGCCCATTCTTTTTGCAATCTGTGTCATCTGCATGCTGGGCTCCAGCTTAGATAATTTAACTGAATAAATATTTCATCACCCATTCTTCTTAGAGGAGGGATGACCTGTCCCAGCTCCCAGGGAGGGCAGTGAAAGATGACACCAACCTAAGCAATGTAATTCTCCAAAAGATGGGGTGGGAGAGGGCTCTACTGGATGGATTAAGAACCTCATTAAGTCCTTATTCAGAATTTTACTCCCTTTAAAAAAATACCCTCAGAAGCTGCTTTTTAAGTCACTTAAAGGAAGAAATTGCAAGAGAAAAGCAAGACTGAAAGTGTTGTATTATTCTGAAGGAATACTGGTTAATTTTGGTTAATTAGTGCCTTTTATTTTGAGGGACTGCTATCTCTTTGAAAGTTGAAATACAGCCTGTGCATCAGAATCCTTTCACCTACAACCCCAATGCAACAGTTTAACTGTATTCATCTACTACAAATGAGGCTTTAGACATAAAAGCAAGCAAAATAATTAGCCATGATGGAAACTTCAAGCTGGAGTCCGTGGACACAATCCCATGTGCTGATGGCTCTTACAGCAATCCAAAGACACCCAGGTGTGAGACATTACTGTTCTATGTCCAGAAATTATTAGAAAACTATAGGATCTACCAGGAAAAAAGTAGATGTTGCTTGCTGAACTGTAACAATTCAGGCTGTTTAACTTCCACTCTGAATCCTTCTTGGAGAGCTGCCAGCATCTCTTGGTATCACAGTTACTCAAAATATTTGTGTAGAGGAAAAGATACTAGAGTATGATACACATAGTCCTTGCTTACAATACAAACAATATATGTTTTGTAAGCAAGGTTTCTTCATGATGATTGAATGATTAAACTAAGAGAAGAAGCAGATACAACAGATATAAACATTCTATGTTTTAGAGGTTGAGATATCCTGCATTCACCCTGCCTCCTGCACTTAAGTCGCTGTGCTGAGACTGAAGGGTTTTCTTTTGCAACATCCTGATCCAAGCAATGAGGAAGCCAAAGGCTGAAGCAGCAATTACCTTCAGGGATAGTAGGTTTGTAGTTACATGGGAGACTGCAGCATCCTTCCGTCAAAGTGCATCCACAGGGAGAGATTTTCCTGCAGTGCTTTCACTTTCTACCTGCATTGTCCCTGTCAGGCTTTACCAATAACTCCTGAATTAGCTATTTTTAGGGAACTCAGAGCAACTCCAAACAGTACTCTGATGCTGTCCTTACTCCACCCTCCTGCTATGTTTCAGGATTCTGGGATGATTTGCTTGTCCTGATACCGATAAAGAGTTTTGGATGCAACACGCTTCTCATTTTCATAAAAAAGGATTTCCACAGATTTGAAAAGAGTTAGCTAATCAAAATCCTCATCAGGCATACTTGCTTGCTTGAGCTGTATCTTGGGTACTTAATTATATACCTTGCACATAAATATATTGATACCTTTACAGTCTTGGTCTGATGATGATCCTCCCCAGTTCTGCTGGTTGAATGCATCGTGAAATAGAGAAAAATCGTGGCAGGAGGAACTCTCTCTTCTGCAGGAATAGAACAGTACAGGAAAATAGAGAAGGTTACAGCTGCCTCAGCAAAACTGACTACTAAACTTCCAAAACTTTTTCACTATTGGCCATTTACACGAGATTGACTCTTGAGGGCTCTTGAATAGAACATGAAGCTAACTTTGCAACAGACTTTTGTCATAGCACAGATATAGACACAAACAAGCTCTTTGATCACTAGCAGAGTTTCGTTTCAGCACAAAGACTGAATGTGGATCTCTTCAAGGGGAGCAAGGGAATTTTTTTGATCAGTGAGTAGGTTTTGATAACAATAATAGTTTAAAAATTATATTATACTATAAGCAATATGCATTATTATATATTATATACTATAATGTATAGAATGTATAAGTTATATTTAATAATATATATTATTAATATATTTAATGATATATTACTATTGGTTTGTTATATAATTATTATATTATATTATATTATATTATATTATATTATATTATATTATATTATATTATATTATATTATATTATATTATATGCAACATTGTTGTTGTTGTTGTTATTACTATTATTCGTGGTGGTTGTGGGTGGTTGGTTTCTTTTCTCCTTTTTAAATGAAAATTTATCAATAAAAAAGCAAAGTTATGGAAAGACACAAAAAAAGGGCTTGGTGGATGTTCTGCTTTCTTCCACCCATGATAAACAGGCAAATTTACTGGGCAGGGCTCTGCTGAGTGAGAACCAACTAAATACCTTTGGACTCTTGGGTCATGTGTGTAGTTAAGTGGTTCATCCAGAATGTGGTGATCTGTACAGGCTCACGTTGCCTTGTTGAGTTTGGGATTTGTACTTTACACCAGTGTTACACCAAGACTCATTGGCAACTCTGTCTATACAAGGAATGCAGAGCAACAGTCCCTGTCCCTGGTTCTACATCCTCTGGGAGGACTTTGGGAACATTGTTGTTGATGTCTGTGGGAGCAGGATCATGTCCTGTGACCTTACCAAGTTTCCTATGCTTCTCATTCTCCCCTGATTTAAAAGCCACTTATGAGACTTTACTCAAACTTTCCAAATAATTTCACTTTTAAATATAACCAAGCCTGGGAAAACTTCTTTTCATAATGAGAAATTTGGGAAAGTTGTATCTCTGTAGAAAAAAAAAAAAAAAAAAAAAAAAAAAAAAAAAACAAGACAGTATAATGAAAGCTGTTATAAACCTTCAACCTTGTGTTTCTGTTAGCAACAGTTGTAATGACAAAAACAAAACCAAGGAACTGTTGGAAAGGGATACTTGCAGAAATGAAGGAGGGCATCACAAGGAAGTCACTCTCATTTTTTTGTGGGTTGGGATTTGTGAAGCAAGAATATACATTTGTTAGACTGCGTGGGGAAGCATTTTGACTGGCTGTGACGAGATGCATGCACAGCACAGGGGTACCTAGGAACAGGAGGAACTGGAGTCAGTGACATGAGAGTCTTTTTCCATTGCTATGCATTTTGCTTGGATAGGCAGCTGTCAGCACACTGGGTAACTTCTAGGGCCACTGGTTGGGCACAAGGTAAAATTAAAGCCCCATGTTTGATCTCCACACACTAAGACGTTCAGGTTCTTAGGGCACAACACTTTGACTAATATAAATAGCCTTGGAGATAACAGTCAGTGCTTCATCTCCACCTGGGGAAAATCGATGGTTACTTGAAGAGTTTCTTTTCATTTTATTTTGTTCTACTTTCAGGGAGAAGGACCTAATCCTGCTCTAGCATTTATTTAATAGAACTCTTTTAAAGTGACTTCTTGCAGCTTTCATTTTTGCTTGAGATTTTAAAATGTTAACGAAAACAGTGTAGAGTCTTTTATTCTCTTTGTCAGCATGAGAAAAAAAAATCATTAGATTTAGAATTCTAAATGAGAAGATATATCAAGGAGAAAACAGGCCACCAGTCTAAAGAAAAAGGATGTGATGCTTACGCTCTTGGAAGGACTGTGGAAAAAACTAAAAACATTCCTCATACACAAACCCTTTAAGGCGTTATGAATAGATCTTTAAAAATTCATCTGAATTGAATCCAGACTTTCAAATTCCAGCCTGAGGTGACTTGGATTTCTTTGTTAAGTACATTTAAACAAAACTCTTTTTATGTTCCCCTAAACTAACAATAATTGGAGAAAAAAGATTAGATATATGCAATTGCAAATTCTTTTGACCCTAAAGGTCTTTGACTCTGTTTTTAAAGAAAATCTAGCTATTGCTCTTCTACAAAACTGAAGATTAAGAAAATGACAGGAGCTCCAAGAACAGTGGTTTTGTATAAATGGATGACCTTTTCATCATTACTTTTTTCTTGCTAACTTGGACTTTCTTTTCCTCCAGGACCAAATAAAGTGAAAGGAACTGAAGCTGTTAACTCTGGTCCTGTGAGCTCTCTTTCCCTAGATTCCCACAGTGCCTAGAGGGAATTTTGCACACTGGATGCAGCCACTGCAAAGTCCTGGGACCTGTCCCCAGGCAGTCAGGGTATCCCCTCCTGCTCCACACATCTGTGATGGGATGGGGAGTGGGGTGACAAGCAGAAACTCCCGCTCTCACCTTTCCAAGCTACTAATGTAGGCACTGAGTTCTGCTTCTCTGTCCCATCAAAGCTGCGAGCCTTCCCCTCTCCGAATAACCAGCACAGTGCTTCAACATGCTGCAGCAATGTGTGAAAAGCCAATCCTCCAAAGGTTACAAAGGGCCTGTTCATCATCTCAATGTGATTGCTGCAGTCTAATCTCAGCCTGAGTTCTTCTGTCCAGGAGGAAAGTTTATGATGGGATTTCCTGACCAGAGATGTTTTGTCACCTAATCCTGAATGCCAAAGATTGTTTATTGTTCCGGTCCTGTACTTCATCATAATGCCATAGCCAAAATCAAGAGCTCAGAGGTAAAGAAAGGAGGCATGGTATCTGAAGAAGGTGATTTTTCACATATCTTGCTCTGCCTGCATCTCTCTGTTAGCTACTGGATCATGGCCATCTGATGGACAGACCCGAAACGGACCTGATCTGGTTCAGAATTAGAAGCCAATGGTTCAAGGGTCTCCACAAAGCACATTCCCAGAGGGAACTGGAAATCTAGCAGCAATTAGCCTTCTGGTTCAAATCAAGAAGGAATGGTGTCTTTGATGGGGTTACTGCTGGATTCAATTAAAATGTTTTCTCTGTTATCTGAATCTGATATTGTCCCTCCCTTTGCTACATACCAAAAGGTCCACTGAATCCCACTAGCCCTCAATCCTTTCTGGACAGTTTTCTCAGTTGGAGCCAAGGCCTGGCAGTAGAAATGCAAGAGAATTCATTTAATTACCTTTGCCAGTATATTTGAACACATAAACCCAAGTGACCAAAATTAAAAAAAAAAAAAAAAGTGGTATCTCCCAACATTTTTCCTGTGATTTCAATGGATATCATTAGTTGAATTGATTGTTATCATTGTAGGCCTTTGTGTTATTTACTGAAAGGATTTGACTTAAAATCCTAGAATATTGCTTAGGGGCTTTTTATCAGTCCTTTTGTATCCTAGTCCTTAAAAGCTTTCAAAGAATTTTGCTTTTCAGCTGACTCGAAAAAAAATCACCTTCTCCTACCACATGTATGAAAAAAGCTTCCAGAATTTAATTTATGGAACCCTTTTTCTGTGTTTAACTATATCATTTTTATTTATTTTCTTAAGATTAAAATAAAGAGTGTTTTTAAAAATATATACTAATATAGGTGTCTTTAGTTGCATGGAGGTAGAACCTAAAACCAAACAAGCTTTAGCAACTCAAAACTTCATTTTCCTGCTATTTTGCATGTGACAGTTGCAAATCCTTGATGAAAGAGCATAAGAAACTAGAAATAGAGACAGTGAGAGTCTCTCTGGCGTCTCATCCCCAGAGTTTGTGTTGCAGCTTTCTGTGGGAATATAAACCAGAGAGAAGCACAAATCTGTGCTTTATTCTGTCACCATCCATTGGGAAACCTCTTCATTAATTTAAGAGTCTCGGAGAGGTTCAGAAGACTGGAAAGAAATCTTTGGAGGGATCTTCTCAGATGCATAGCAAAGCTATTTTATCACACTAAGAACTGCATGCTGCTTTATATCTGTGTCTTGAATATTAAAGATGCACAAATTACAGGCAGTTTGTTCATAGTGTGACAGTGTGACCACAAACACACAGACACATTTTTCCTGCTTGAGCAGAAGACTTTTTTTTTTAATTGAAGGTGTGTTTGGGTTACAAGCAAAATTGACTTCCTCTTAAAGTACAAATTGAAGTTGAAATGTTTCAAAACTCTACAAGTTTCAAAAGTACTAATGAAGAAACAGGGCCAAAAAAAATGAAAAGTAGTAAATTTTTAACCCATATAATACACAAAAGTTCTAAGCTAAACTTTAATAAACAAAGAACTAATTCAAAATAAAGAAATGGCTGCACTTAAGGTGAAAGTTAATATAATACGGATTACTGTGATATTATTTCAATATATAATAACCAATCCATATTTATGGATAGACTAATTAAGGCATTGAAAGAAGATGTCTGATATTAAATGGAAAATAAAAAAAATAGATCAAGGAAAGTGTCTGAGAAAGGATTTCTGAACAATTAACTGATTTGAGATTGACCCAAAATCCCTCTTATTTTGTCAGTGTTGTTGGTTGTTGCTGTTGTTACTATTTTTATTACTTTATTTCATTTCATTTCATTTCATTTTCTTTTTAGTGCTTTCCACTCAACTTGTGCTAAATCCATACATGAAGTCTTCTGAGAGGAAGTGCTACTGGTCCATTTTAGAATGGGAGGAATAAATCCACGGAGCTGCCATTATGGGGACCCTAGAAGACCAGCATTTATTTCTCCCTAAATGCTGATGGTATTTTAGGTCTCCACTCCTTTGTGAGCCACCTCTGGAAGAATATCATTCCAATCTCATGCACGAACCCTGCACACGCAAGTAACTCTGAGCAAAGCAGCATCTGCCAGCTCTGAATGGTTTGCAAGTGTGACGATGTTATTTGTCTGGGTAAGTGCAATTGAGGGAGTGCAGGTGCACTTTATGTTTATTTATGTTCATGCAGTACATTTACACAGCACCAGGGACCCTGCCTCATTACAGCAGTGAAGTTACTACATTTGAGAACAGTTGTTGAACGAAGTGTGTGACATAACAGCAGATGTACAGAGAAATGTAAGTACCCAGGTCCTCCAAGACATTCTCTGTGGTGCTGCCTTACACAGAGATTTCTCATTCCTGTTTGTTCAAAAATCTTCAGAAATTAAGGTCTGCAGCTTCTCTAAATGCTGGTTCAGGACATGTGAGCACTTGAGCAGAACCAGCACATTCCTGCCCAACCCAGGGGACTGTCTCAGAGCAGGACTCCCATTTGGGGCACCTCACCCAAGCTTTCCCACTTCCCACCGTTCTCATCAAGAATCAGGCTCAGACTCTGGCTATATTCAGGGCAGGCAGGGTGAGATGATGGATCTGGGCCTGGGTGCCTTTGCATTCCTGAATAAGGGTACGGGATGAGAAGAGCTCTCCTCTTTGATCTCATTTCACCTATGAGAAGAGACTGCATTCAGACAATTCCCTCCCATGAGCTACACATGCTAAATAGGATGTGGGCTCCTTCTTAGCCACACATCTGACATCTGAGCTGCTGGCAGATAAAATTAAGTCCACACTTACCTACTCAGTGTTTCTACCAGCATATGGCAGTTGCCCAACTGGGTGTGGGTTTGTAATTCTCATTTTTTCCTAATACATTTTACAGATAATTGGGTGCCTAATTCAGGAAGCTAGAAACACAAGAATAAGGTTAAACAAATTAATTTATGAAGCCCTACTTACAGATAATTCACTGATTTCCTAATGTTCTAGAAGCCCCAGAATTGGCCTGTCTGCATTGATTTTAGGGCAGGAACTCTGGAGTTCAACTACAGAACCTGCCTGTAATCACAGCACTTTGCTGTGCTCATTGTGCATTCATTATTAGAGCCAAAAAATCTGCACTTGACATAATCAATCAGCTGGCCCTGTTAAGCCAAGATCCCTGCTGAAGACCTGTTCAGAGAGAGATCAAGTAGTGGCTTCAGACAGAACCACAATATTCTGAGTTCTTTAATTCCTGCCCCATAAAACAGCATTGTGCAAGAGGCCTGCGTGTCCAAGGTAGTTCTCGGTGTTGATTTGCCTTCTGAAAAAAGGTCTTAACGAGAAAACCAGGAGTCCCTTCAGTGGAATTACATTTGAAAATGAAAGTACAGCAAGGCAATTTGCCTCAGTAACTAATTTCTGAGGTCTGTAACTAGAAGCATCAATACTTTAGCAGCCACTGCTTTAGATAATTGGAAATTAGAGTGATTCTTTCACAGAAACTGGTGTAAAGGCTGACTCAGCGTGGATTTCCACAGTGTCAAACTGAAAAGACTCGTGGAAGGATTTTCTACCCATGGATCAGAGGAAATAATTCATTATTGAGTTCAACTCAAAAAAAATTTATTGCGAAAGCAAGAAGAGGTAGGGGACTGTGTTTAAATTGAGCAAAGGTTTCTCAAAGTTTGTTTAAAAAAGAAAAGCTTAAACTGTTCTGGCCCTTTCAACCATTAAAAGTTCATTAGCGTTGCCAAGGTAGCCTGAAAACTTCAGGGTGCACAGTGTCTTAATTTGGTTATGTCTGCACACTTTTGGCAAGCTATGTTATCTCTTAGCAACTTGCTCTGTTATCATTTATTACACAGAGTGGAAAACACTGCACACACTGGCAACGTGTGAAGCAGTGTGAGTCCCAGAGTGATGTTTTTCAGAGCACATATGAACTTTTCCATCAGATTTCAGTACATGGAAGCTCAAATCCTTATGCTTCCATAGGACTTTGATAGAATGAGGCTGAGAAAGCTTGCAAACCGCAGACTCTTTCTTTCTTAAAGCTTAGAGAATTCCCTTAACATAATGAATCGTTATTATTAACATGCAGGTAACCAGCAACATAGCCACTAAGAACATTCAAAGTACTCTAAAACTGACACACTTATTGCTCTTACAATCCTGCCTTTTTGAAGCAGCAGAGCAGAAGTGCACACACTAGGCTAGGTTGCAGTTACTCTATTGCAGGCCTGAATACTTCTAAGAATAGAAAGTTTTTCTTCCTTGTGCAGCTTTCTTCCCACCGTCTGTGGCTGTGACAATGCCAGCACATCTCCTGCACAGAGTGCCCTCTGGAGAAGCTGGGTCCAGAGTGCTCCCACTCACCCAAAACCAAGGCTCTGTTCCTGGGTATTTCGGTGGGCACTTGGAGCAGCCTCAGCAAGGAGTGATGGGAACCATCAGAACTGTTCCTTCTGTTCTTTTCTACTACTTTAATATTCACCTCTACATTACACCATGATTTGCAGATTTGCAGTTTGGCCTGGGGGACTCTGTCTTGCTGCCTTGCAAGTTAATGAAATTTTGCACATTGACAGTTTTCCTCTTTGGGCCGCTGAGATCTGTAATGCACGAGCACGGATTTACCCAGAGGGAGGAGGCAGCCAGAGGTCAGTGTCCTCCACACTTGCTCTTCTTGCAGCACCATCTGCTTCAAGTCACATCACAAGGAAAGGGCTGTGCAGGTTAATAGTGGCTTTTGTCAATAACGAAGGGACCCCCACTCTAGCACAGGTGTCCCCATATGTATGAGGAGCTAGAGCAAAACATACCCTTCCAACATGGATCTGCATGGTCCAGTTCAGGATCAGGGGTCTTTTCTTCTCATCCCAATAGCTTCCTGGATTTTGTCTTGCTGGCATTTCACAGAAGACAGCTTCATCATCATTGACATTTCAAATGTAAAACAAATGGTGTTGCAAAAGACTCAAGAATAAATCCCTCTCCATATACAAGTGACAAAATTGAACAAGTCACAGCTGAAGAACAATTTGCACTAAAAAGAATTCTCCACTCTTTTTTTTTTTAGCTTCATCTGCATGATTGTCTGTAGATACATACTTAAAGTAAATATTATTAAATTATATATAATTTATTTATACAGCATTATCTTTTCTATCTGCAATGAAGTCACTGTGTTTTCCCTTTATAATTTCCCCTTCCTCTCATGTTTAAGAGACATCTGAGAGCATCTAAGAAAATTTGCTTAATTGTAGGCTTAACTCCAGGAATTTTTCAACCTGTCTGCCTCCATCTTAGTATTTATAAAACATTAGCCATGGTAGACTGTACATTCAGTTCATGCATTTTTGGACCCTGCATTTTTCAAATTAAGGAATACAATAAACAAAAATACTATTCCTTTAACACCTTCTTGTTCCTATAATCCCTATGATTTTGCTAGCTGTCACAAAAGCAACACTCCCACAGAAGCTGAGGTAGGAGAAACAAGACAAGACATTTCACCAAGCATAACGCAAGGATGTTACCACCACCAAACAGAGCAGACACTCTTTGAAGAGAAATGTAGCATCATAGATGGCTGCAGTTCTCTGACGTTGTGGTGATGAGGGCAGACTTTGCTGTACTCATGCTGATAAAACAGACTGAGAACATCAGGATTTTCTTTTTTCATACCAGGTGATCTCCAGTACATCAGTGCAGGGTTTTAAAGCTCACTGAAAAGCTCTTGAAATCAATGACTACTGCATAAAACAGAGGCCTGGTAATGACCAGGGCTACTGCAGAGAAAGTTCAGTCCAGCCTGGCTCATGGCTCCAATGTGGCTACATGCAAGTTGTCTCCAGTGGGTCCTGGCTGCTTTTGCCAGTTTCGTCTCAGGAGCAGTCCTGTCTTCATGCACTGCTGTCTGCATTGTCCTCCTGAAACCCAGCTTCCTGGACCATTTTGGCAAAGCTCCTCAGCATGTTATTTGTTTCCCTAAACTAACAAAGGAGATGAGCAAATCCTACAGACTTTTCAGCGCTAGAACCCTGTATTTTCTGGTCTTCCTCCTAAACCATAAGAAGGAAGAAATTCTTTATGATAAGTGTTGTAAAACACTGACACAGGTTGCCCAGATACATGGTCGATGCCCCATCCATGGAAACATTCCAGGTCAGGATGGACAGGACTCTGAACAACCTGATCCAGCTGAAGATGTTCCTGTTCCCTGCAGCAGGGGGGTTGGGCTGGACGGCCTTTAAAGGTCCCTTCCAACCCAAAGTGTTCTACAATTCTCTGGCATGCTGTCCCAAAGGCTACATCCTCTGGTCTAAATGAGCACACATTCCATGTGCACTGCAGCATTGCACTAATCCAGCAGGGATGGAAGATGGGCCAAGTTCCATGTGGGAGTTAGAAAGTTATGCTCGAGGGAATATGGCAAGATCCATATTTACATCAATGTGCTCAGTGTTATTCAAGCTTTGCAAAAGCAGGATTCACAATTTTATTTTGTGAGGAGATGCCTAACAAAATCACACTTTTAGATGAAATTTTATATTGAAGCATCATTATTGCATCTCTAAAGAACAGTTCTCATTAAGTGAAAGAGTGAACGGACAGATGCCCTAATAATAGCTTGATTTGAAGTGCAAAGTGGGTTGAAGTACTCAGCATGCCATCCTCTAATCAGGAATGAAGG
>VZTH01000054.1:752700-791687 GCA_013397815.1 Aleadryas rufinucha
ATGCTGATAAAACAGACTGAGAACATCAGGATTTTCTTTTTTCATACCAGGTGATCTCCAGTACATCAGTGCAGGGTTTTAAAGCTCACTGAAAAGCTCTTGAAATCAATGACTACTGCATAAAACAGAGGCCTGGTAATGACCAGGGCTACTGCAGAGAAAGTTCAGTCCAGCCTGGCTCATGGCTCCAATGTGGCTACATGCAAGTTGTCTCCAGTGGGTCCTGGCTGCTTTTGCCAGTTTCGTCTCAGGAGCAGTCCTGTCTTCATGCACTGCTGTCTGCATTGTCCTCCTGAAACCCAGCTTCCTGGACCATTTTGGCAAAGCTCCTCAGCATGTTATTTGTTTCCCTAAACTAACAAAGGAGATGAGCAAATCCTACAGACTTTTCAGCGCTAGAACCCTGTATTTTCTGGTCTTCCTCCTAAACCATAAGAAGGAAGAAATTCTTTATGATAAGTGTTGTAAAACACTGACACAGGTTGCCCAGATACATGGTCGATGCCCCATCCATGGAAACATTCCAGGTCAGGATGGACAGGACTCTGAACAACCTGATCCAGCTGAAGATGTTCCTGTTCCCTGCAGCAGGGGGGTTGGGCTGGACGGCCTTTAAAGGTCCCTTCCAACCCAAAGTGTTCTACAATTCTCTGGCATGCTGTCCCAAAGGCTACATCCTCTGGTCTAAATGAGCACACATTCCATGTGCACTGCAGCATTGCACTAATCCAGCAGGGATGGAAGATGGGCCAAGTTCCATGTGGGAGTTAGAAAGTTATGCTCGAGGGAATATGGCAAGATCCATATTTACATCAATGTGCTCAGTGTTATTCAAGCTTTGCAAAAGCAGGATTCACAATTTTATTTTGTGAGGAGATGCCTAACAAAATCACACTTTTAGATGAAATTTTATATTGAAGCATCATTATTGCATCTCTAAAGAACAGTTCTCATTAAGTGAAAGAGTGAACGGACAGATGCCCTAATAATAGCTTGATTTGAAGTGCAAAGTGGGTTGAAGTACTCAGCATGCCATCCTCTAATCAGGAATGAAGGCTTTAATGCAAGGCTTCCTGACAATCACAATTTTGTAATGCTTACATAAATGACTCTGTAGATGTGTGTATGTTTTTTTAATTTACTGCGTGGGTAAAGGAATGTATTTCCTGGTGATGCAAAATAGGATCTGACTAAAAATGCAGCAAGGGCTCTCTGCACCTGTGAAAAAATTTAGGTGATCACATCAGAAAGCCCCCTCATTTACAGAAATATCTTGTAGTCTGGAGCACTCCAGCACTCCAACTGCCTGCACCCTGAAGTAACCTCCTTGCACCCTGTACTCATAGGGACAGCTCATGTAAAAGATCCCATGAGTTCAAGTTACCTTTGTGTCCTTGGGAGACAGAGGCACAGAAAGGACACACAGACTAGACAGATGTTCTTCATCTCAATTACCTTTAAACACACCTTTCTCTTCCCTGCCTCTCTCAATACTGAAAGTTATCTAGAAAGTTGTTGCAAAGACCACAGCCAAAACAAGAAATGATTCATGGTTCTTCCCTCAGCCACACTTACCTGCACTGTCAGGCCTCTCAAACTTCTGGAAAATTAGAAAAAAGAAAAAAATTGCTCTTCATTACATTGTGCCAATGGAACAACCAATAATGGTGGGGAAAACAGGACAGATATTGCATCCCAAAGTATTTTCAAGCTCCATTTCTGTTGGTCCAAGATCCTTCCGGAAGTCCTGTCCATCTTAATTCACTAATGTTCTAGAAGTCCTCTAAGGATGAAAGGAGCAAGATGCATGCCAGGTGGTCTCACCATTAAAGTAACTCAAGAAAAATCTGTGGCAGCTCCACAATACTTCTTCTGGTTAATGACTAGTCAGGAGAAGTCTGGCTGCAGGGTCTTTGATCCATGAACATATTTGTAGTAATTGGGGTCATGGCAATTCCTGTAGCTAATGCATTTTAAAAGGCCAGAGTCAGTAACCCCTGAGTAATTGGGGCTGTTACTGAGCAAATGACACGCTTTGGAGCAGTGACATTATATCAATTATGGGGGGAGAAATCTAGAGGTGAATGTTTGTAGGAACAAATAAGAGCTCGATTAAAACTTGGGATAAACCATTACAAGGCTAGTCCAAAATCCCAGATCTGGTCAGTTTATTGTTCACCAGCAACTTGAGCTCAGGGACCCTCTGGAGAAGTCACATCTGAGGTCACTCCAAGCCATGGCAGCAGGGGCACCATTCCTGTCAACAAGAAAGGAAAAGGAGACCCAAACCTCTTCTCAAGGGGAAAAAGGCTTGTTTTAGTGAAGTCTGAAGGAGAAGGAAAGAAGGAAGCACCACTTTGTGTCCCAAACTAACACACCAGTTCAAGATGTCCCCCTGGGCACAGTTTTGTGCTTCAACCCCTCCAAAAGAGTAATTGCAAGAGCAATCAGGACAAGGTGTACAGCATCAATGGCTTATCTGCAACTCTATGATGCATAGAAGAGCAAGAAAATAATACAAAATAATCCTGCCAAAGAATAATTGTGTCCCCAAAAACATAGTGCTACCAAAAAGATAATCATGCAGTCGTTAAGAGATTTAACCAATCCAGCCCAGCAATGCACTATCAGTATGACACAGCATACATTCCCATCATTCCCATCCCCAGATTCTGTTTTCCTAAATATTTGCAGATAGATGAAATGGTGCCAGAGCCACTTTCATAGATTCCAAAAAAAAAAAAGTCACCTTTTTTCAAGGATTAATTATTAACTATAGTAAGGAGAAATTGCAGCAGCCAACAATTGTCTTATTCTCCCAAGTCCTATTCATAGTAAAGATGATATTGTATGGAAATTTAACTTGTATAATTATCGCCATATGCTGTCTCGAAGGCTTCCAATGCACTTTAGAAATAGTACAATATTGGCTCAGGAACTAGCCAAACCATGCCCCCTCTGCATCTGCACAGTAATCACCTTGGCTTTTCCTCACTGTTCAGATACAGCCCTGGCTGGAAGGGGTCTGGAGCACTGGCAAGGAGACAGGGCTGTGCTTCCTGCAGAGGACAGTTGCTCCAGGGCCCTGATGCACTCGGACCTGCAGTACTCTCTGCTGTGCCACAGCAGGTGAGCACACACTTCAACAAGCCATTCCCATCTCTCACCACATGACAACTAACTCTTGCTCTGTGGGTAGCTACTCCACTAACTAGGATTTAAGGCATGTGATTTAAGCTGCTCAACATTTATTTTTTTCAGGGTCTACAGCAGAGCTCTATTTCTTCATGTCACGTATTTCTCACTACACTGGAAATTTTCAGGCAGAAGGCAGGTGCCTGAGGAAATATCACTGCACAATATGCAGTGGCGTGAAGATGGAATACTGTATACATAAATACTTAGAAACATAAACACATAATGTAGGAGATGTTTCATTCCTTGTGTATCACTCATTGGCTGACAATAGGTTATTGATCTATTATAGTTTGAAAGCATCTTTTTACTTACATAAATTGTCCTCTTCTGACTGGGACTGAACACAATATCTATTTTCCCCAGTCAATACAGGCTGTGGTTTAAAGCAGAGTGGATCATCCTGGGCCCATCCCTGCCCTGGTCTTTTGCAGTGGTTGTGCTTTGCTTCGGTCTTTGTCTCAGAAAACTTGTGCCTAATGGCATTGTTTCAAAGCAGCTCAGACATATTCTTCTTCTTTCCCCTCCTCTTTGCTGGTAGATTGACCTGCTGACATTCACCTGTAAAGGAGTCAGATAAAGACCCCTCAAGTTACAAACAACCCCCACAAGTTTCATTTCCATCTCCCTGAGTTTTCATCAGAGCTGAAAGAACAGTGGTGAGAGTTTACTTACCACAGAAGAACTTACCAAAGTAAGGTCATTGTTTCCTTATTTTCCTTAATAGAACTAGTTTGAAGGTAGTAAAAAAATCCCACGTCTGAATACTTAATATTCATAAGAGGTTTAGTCTTATTTCAACAACCTTGAATAAATGATAGAGAACGTGATAGCACTGTGGTCACAGCTTATTCTAATGATCAAAGCACTTCATCATTGGGGAACAAATGTTCTACCTCAGCAAAAAAAAAAAAAAGTTAATCTGCAAACAAATTTATTACTTAGAAGAAAAATTCACTTAAAATTGTCCCATTAACTCTGTAAAAAGAAAGTAGGTGGTTTATATTGTATCATAGATTTTCAAACTATTCTGCAGTATATTTAGCTGAAACATCTTGAGTGAAAACTGGGAATAAACATTAGTTTCTGCAGTTTGAATATCATTGTGGAATTTTCCCAGCTGTACAGCGCAGTACACAACACACCCTGCTCACAGTAGCTTGCAAGCTTCTTCCCTCTGAAATGACACATAAGCTGGGAAAAGAACTGACCTTCAGTTTAATTTACAACTCAGATTGATCTGTCTTCTCCATGTCAAAACCTTTGGTTTTTTGACCTACCGACCCAAACAGATCCTTTTTACATTACTCAACCCTGATATCTGCAGCTCTCGAATGAAGTCACTACTCCTCTACCTGAGAGCAGCATGCTTGGCAGATTTTTCACATCCTGGCAGATCCTTTAGGCTCCGTTCCCACCTTAACAAGCATTTTAAAGCTCTTTTTTCCAGAGAACCCCCTTGTCAGTGAATACTGAGTGATGTTCAAAAAGCATGCACTGTCCTCAGCCCTCCAAGATACATCTCCAAATCTCCTCCTAGGAGCAAGCATCTTACAGGGTTCCAGTCACAGAGCCTTGGAGATTAGATTTTCATTTCTACTTCTGTTTGTACAGGGGTGGCATCTCCTTTGGAAATGCCTCATTCCTCTATCTGTGAACATGCCTGCAGCACCTGGCACTGGAGTGGTTTCTCCTTGTATCTCACCTGCATTTCTACTCTCCACAGTGAGGCAGTGCACTGGGTTTTTATTTTTTCTTTAGTAGATCATACATTGTGAATTGGAAAGCTTTGCTACTGGAAAAGAATGGCAGGAATATAATGTCTGAGATGACTAGCCCAGATTCCTAATCACTTTCAAAATCAAAAAAATCAAGGTACCTTTCAGAATTTTAATCCCCTTATGTATTGGGACTGAACTGATCCCATTTTTTATATGAACGGAAAAAAAAAAAAAGATAGGAAATATTTACAACTTTATGAATACAGTTCTAGACAGGATTTTTTTATTTAGCAAATGGATGGACGCATGGATTTTACTTGAGATTTTTGCTGCAGGAAAGATGGATTAGACAGCTATCAGGACAGAGAAAGAACTTCCTTTCTTGTTTATGCAGATTTTCAGAAGCTCATAGCTTTTTGCATGATGTCATCCGTCAATCCATCCATCTAGGACCCTTTCATTCTTGTTATGTCAAGCACATACAATATGACCATTGACCCCACAGCAATATAATATGCTAGCGAAACATTGTGGAATTGAGGACAAAATGAAATTATTCATTGTTGAGACGTACAGAATTTCCATAGTGCAGAAGACTCAATGCACAGTTCTTTACTACTCTTTTTCTAATCTAACCAAGCAGCTGCCATGCTATTAATTTGAACTTACATTGTATTTTCCAGTTGATTTTATTATGTTTGCTGTTACTGATGATGATCTAACCTCCACCATGTTTCTCTGGGATGAAAATATGGAAAGAGAGGAGCTGATACCCATGAGAACAAAGATAAATAGTGGAAATAAATTATCCAGTTTCATGTATCAAAGTTTATTGGAAATAAAAGGAAGAACATTTATCAAAAGGTCTGGAGAACACGTGATCCTTGACTGTCAGCCTGTATTCATTTACAGAAGATTCATCATTCTCAGGGGCTTAATACATTTTTACAGTCACTTGACTAGCTAGTCATTAATCATTGTACATTTTCAAGATCCTAACTAAACTATAAATTCAAAACTAATAATTAAAATCTTTTAAATTATATCCTTATGAGTCTTCATTCATAGGGGCACTTGGGGACACGCCATAGTTGTTGATTTAACAGGTTTGCTTATCTACCTGATTGGAGTTAATCATTTTTCTGAAAATCATCTGTACCTTTCAATTTCATTACATAAAAGCAAGCTGGATAAAAAGACTGAATGAATTCACGACTTCCTTTTCACTAATTTTAATTGACTCTCTGGTGCTTTCAGTAAGAGCGAATAGTGTGACCACCCGACTCACAGGCTGAGCAGCAGCCCTAGAAAATTGACAGTAAAAGTGGATGATTTCTGTACACAAAGAAGATTAACAACCCAGGGTCTTTCTAACTTGGAAAAGAAATAAGAATATACCTAGAGCTGCACCAGTCCTTATGGGCACTATGTTAAAATGCCTCCCAAGCATCCTTCCCTGGCTGTGATCAGACACAGGACACAGAGTTCGTGGGACCTCACTGACTCTTTTTTGTCTGTCTGTAGCCATTATTCCTGTAGAAATCCACAGTTCTGTTTCTGTACTGATCCAGGAATTAATCAAGAAACTTTCTTCTAGACAATAAGCTTCTTGGCTGATTTGTAATAGATTCTGAAGAACAATGGGAAATATTGCTGTGCTGATATCATTAATTTTTTTAAAGCATTTTCTGTGTTATTTATCTTTGCATGTTTTCAAAGTGTGAAACCACCCTACCAACATTTGACTTCATTCAGAATTATCTTCCCTGATTCTCACTCCAAGCAAACAGGAAAAAAATATCAGACATTATTATAAATATGATACAAATTATAATCATTGCTGAAATTAAAAAAAAAAAAAAAGGAAGGAAGCTGTTCTGTGCTACACATGAATAAAAGGTCTTTACTATAATTAGTTTGCAGTGTAGAGAAGAAGCAAAAAATAGCAGAAAAAAATACAACACAGGAGCTCAGAAATTAACCAGAAGACACAGCATATAATGGTGCTTAGAGGCCAATATCTTTGCAAATGGGATTTTTTTTCTGGGCAGAAAAAATTGGTGCATTCCTGAATTTTGTGCTGGGATGCCAGCTAAAAGCCAATGCATCTGTTCTTTTTCACTCTTACTGGTACCTGAGGAGAACAGCATAAGCTTCATTAGACTCCTCTCTGTTGGAAGATACAGCTAAGATGCTGGACACCCAAAAAAACCCTAAACCTGAAGCAAACTTTAGGCTTTCCAGAAGCAGTTGTTTCATGTCAAAGACAATTCTGGATCAATTGGCTTACACTTCTCAAATGTTCATTGGAAATTCCTGCCCGTGCTTGTCAGGCCAAGGCAAATTAGAAGGATTTCATGCAGTTTGGAAAAGCCACTTCCCAAAAAACTTCTGATTACCCTATTCGCCACAACACACCTGACAGAGACACACAAAGGGCAACAATATGAAAGTAATTCCTTTCCTTTTAAGAGTTTTTTTTAATTATCTAAGGCACATGGACAGAATTCTCTGCACTCAAAGTGTTCTGGATCCTGTGAGAAGGAACATACAGTGCAAAATCAATGGATTTCAACTTTGAACACGTAATTGCCCTAATGATTTTCCAGTTTCATTGCTCTGCTTGGTTCCAGTTACAGCACAAACACCGCTTAGTAGCCTTGCTGGCATTACAGAGAACCAACTTTTGATCTTCTGATTAATCACATTTGTATGCTGAAGTCTAAAGTTAGTTAAAGATTTTCAAAGAAAACGTATTTTTCTGTCAGAAAATGTGCCAGATTAAATTTCTTCCATGGGAACACATTGATTTCAGTAAAACCCAGTATCAAAAATGGAAACAGAGCTGGGGACTTCTTGTACAATAAGAAACCAAATTATGCAAATGTAAATTCAGAGATAATATTGGAAAAGCTGAGATCCGAAGTAATATATTTTCAAAAATGTTATTCCTGATGATTCAAGATAAAAAGATGAAATTTTTTTCAGATTTTCTTATGAAGTAGACATCTAGTCCCTTTCAGCTCTCTTGAATGCAAAGTTTATCAAGACTCAATGGTATTAAAGTTCCTACATTCATTACCATCCTCACACCATCTGGGATTGTTGGAAAAGCAAAACCACTGCAAATAACACACTGGTACCCTTGAGTGAGACACAAATGCACCAGACTCTGAGAAATCATTTACCCTCAAGTCAGAAAGAAAAGGGAATAGCTCAAATGTCTTAAAGGATCTCACCAATATCTCTCTAGTTATCCCTCCTTTGGTCCATTTTGAGATGTATATCCATGTTTAATATGTACTTTGCTTTATGCACAAGCAATTGTGTGGAAATCTACCCATGGACTCAGAATGATATGCAAAATTATACCTTACACATGGAGAAATTTATTCTAGAAGATCTTAACAAAGACTGTTTAAAAATGTATTTCTAAAATATCTGGTACATCTAAGTCACCACCTCAATGGGAGGAAGAAGGAACTACAGGTGACAAATACAGTCTGCTTAGAAGATGTTGTTTTAAACCTGCAATTCTCCTTTGTGAGAATGCAGATACTAATTTCTGTGTTTAGAGTTTGTGCTTTCCTTTTAGATTCTTAGCATTTGTCACTGACCTTGGGTTCAACAAGAATCATTTCTGCCTATGCAAAGTCTGTGCTGTGACAGCTTTACTGCCTAAGTTCTGTTCCTGTAGAATCTCTCTATGCTAAGCTACTGACAGATACAAGGACGGAAAAAGCTCAGATTTGCAAAAGTCAATTATTTGAAATTCTTTACATTTTCCTTTGCATAAACCTATTGCCCTGCTGTCAATTTCTCACCAGCCTTTACCATATTTTCTTTCCAAGCAAATATAATTTTCAAGGAACACATCCAACTGACAAATGTGGAAAATTAAATATGCTGTCCAAAGAACAAGTTTAGCAGCATTATAAGCTTCATATATTTGCCTCAAACAGCAATGCGCCACCAGCCACCATGACCACCTGGGCTCTGAGTGAACCTTAGGGGCTCTTCCATTTCTGACGCATTTTTCACTTGTGTTGGGTCCTCTTGTCATCTGGGCAGAATTTTCTTCACAATTAACCAGAGGAAAAATTCTCACAAAACACTCATCAGACAGGCACTGACGTTGGGTGTCTAACCCTTCGAGACTGAGCTGAGAAGGATTTCTGCTGCTAAAGGCAACCTCTGGAGAGACCACTCAGTATCTTTTACAATCCATTCATACTATTGCATGATTGCACTGGATCTGAATTCACAGGATACAGCACGAGGATCGCTCAAAATATGTGGCAATTCTCCCCAGCAGGATCCTTAACAGCCAGGCTGCAGTGGTGCTTAATCACCCTGCTGTGAATCTGGTTTGGCCACAAAGCAGCTCTGCCTCCAGCTCAGAAAGGAAATTTAAAAAGTAATCAAAAAAAAGTGTTTGTACTTAAGGAGAAACAAAACTGTAACTATGCTGCTGCCTTTCCTGTTCAGTTCATAATGAGAGGTATGGAGTTTAAACAGAAGGAAATTTGAGAACTCAAATAGTTTGCCAAGATCTCTCTGCAAACACATTCTTCCTCATAGCAAAGACAATAGAGCACACAAACACCTTGAGGAAACGCAGGAGCATCAGCTGTCACAATATATAGAATCACGGAATTTTTTAGGTTGGAAAAAACTTTTAAGACCATTAAGACCAATTGTTTATCCAGCACTACCAAGCCCACCACTAAGCCATGTCCCTCAGTGCCACATTAACACATCTTTTAGATACCTCCAGGGATGGTCAGGCTACCACTCCCTGGGCAGCCTGTTCCAGGGCTTGACAACCCTTTCAGAGAAGAAATTTTTCCTAATAGCCAATCTAAAGCTCCCCTGGTGCATCTTGTGGCCACTTCCTCTTATCCTACCACTTGTTATTTGGGAGAAGAGACCAACCCCCACCTCACTGCAACCCCCTTTCAGGGCAATATGTGGGGCACCACGTCAGGAAAATTATTTATCAAAAAAATAATTCAGGAAAAGAAAATATTCCTGCCAACACAGCAGAGAAACAGTTCAGATGCAGACAGGCTTTCCTTTGCGGATGGAGCCCTCGACACAAATTGAGATCCACGTTAAGTCCCTTGGCCTTGCTAGTATCCTTCTTGTGTTATCAGAATCTTTGCAGATCAACCTATTCTGCAAGCAAAATTTGGACATTACATCAAATATTCCCAGGGAAAATGTCATTACATCAAATATTCCCAGGGAAAATGTCATTCTGTGCCCTCTCTACTGAACCTGCTCAATCATTAACACACAACAGCCCCGGTTTCAAAGCAGGATCTGAGACATGGCTTAGCCACCAGAGACAAGTTTTTTTTATTTTCAGTTTATTTTGGCCACAGTTCAGGTGTGCTTTTCTGTATTGAAAGTTACAATCATTGGCCAAGCCATTTGACCAAATGCATTAAGGATCTGACCCATCCCTTGTTGAATGGTGGCAGAACTCCCACTGACATCATGAAAACAGGATTAAGCACTAATCTTTTATGCAAACCATGAATACATTTTTTTTCAGCTCCTAAACTGCAAACACTGCCAAGGTCACTGCATTTTTCAGCCGTATCTTGTTTAATATTTGCCTGCTGTTTGGCTTGCTATAGCTTTTATTAGGAAAGGAGATGGAAGTGCAGCATTCATGGCTTCTTTAATTGTGAGAAAAATCATGAGTTCATCCTGACACTGATAGCAACTACTGCAGAAATTACGACCAAAGAGGTTGCAGACATAACCCCATTTTTTTGCAAAGAAATTTAGAGGCCAGCATAAGGAGTGCTATGGAAAATAAAGCAGGATAATATAGTGCTAAAGGGAAAAATGGGTTGTACCTAGAGGAAATCAGCCCAAGTTCATTTTACTCCAGTGAAGTTATTGCACTTTACCTTTGGCCCATCTACTAATTTCTCAACTTATGAGTAGCAATGAGATTTGAACATTTTATGTTTAAATGATGTTGTTTACAAAAAATACTGTCTGGATTTTGAAAGTCTGTAAAAATTTGAATTCATACCTATCTTATCCAGACCGCAGACAATTTAGCATAAATACTAAAGTCTGCCTGGAAAAGGGAAAAAAGGGATTAAAAGATTTAAATCTCTTTAGAAAGTGTCTTGAAATGATAGATACACCTTAAAACGAAATAGAACTTGAGGTAGGACTGCGAACTCAGCTATAAATCTGGAGTGATTTCTGCATAATTATTATAGATTTTCAGCTTAAAGTCTTTCCCTGGACTTTTCAATGCATTGAAAGCAAAGGTGAGTTTTTTGTTTTCAGCAGTTGTGAAAACTCAGGAAGTAGAGATTGTTAGCAAATAGATGAAAGAAGCTGATTCTTCATTTTAAAAGTAGTACATTTAATTACAGCTGATGACCAAATTACTCATCAAGTAGTGTTTTATTCCATTTGGTGAAATTTATTCTGAATTTTCACTTCAACAGACACTTCCTGGCAAAAGACAGGAACCTTCACAGCATATAAGCAACCCATCCCAGCTGCCTGGGAGCAATATCTGCTCTGCAGCATATGGGCACATCCTGCAGCAGCCACAGCCTTCTCTCATTTGTGACTGTGGAGACAGTGAGAAACACTCAAGGAAGCAGAATTTGCCGAGTTGTGTGAGGACACTTGGAAGAGCAGAATAGTCAAAGACAGGAAAATACCTGCCAGATGGCTGTGGCTGAGAGTGTCCTGAGATTGCCCTACTATGACTTATACCAGACTTCTGTATCACTGCATGGAGCAGGAGCTTGATTCCCTTTTACAGTCAGGCTGTGGGGTTTTATTCCTTCCTCTGACAGATTTTCCTGTCTTCATCCCACTTTGCCTCACGGCTCTGATTTTCAGCCAGGGACCTCAGGTACCCCAGGTACATCCATGACTCTCCAAGGAGGGGTGAAAGCTCATGTCCACAGGTACTGAGTACCTCTGAGCAACTGTTCCTGGGTTCTCAAAGGGCCCAGAAATGAGATACAGGGGCAGTGCTGTGGTACTGCCATCCATCTCAGCTTTCCCAATAACCTCAGAGAAGCCATCATTCCAGAATGTTTCCTTGGCATAAAGGAAAAATGAAGTCACTTGCTCATGTCCTTTCTTTACTCTTTCATTGTACTTTGTGGATAGGTCACGACCATTCTGTAGCTTTTGAAAAGCCGGTTTCTGGACCTTTAATCAAGCTCCTGGGTCTTTTCAAAAGGAAAATAATAAAAACAGTTCTTGAACATCTTTTATACCTCTTCAAACTACATCTTTATGTCTATGAGTGCATCTCACTCATATTTATGCATCTGGACAGAAGGCAGCTTCCCTGGACAGGCTAAAAATGTACAGTGAAACTCAGAACATGTTTGTGTAAAGTCTGGTCACCAACGTTAGCACTTTGTCAACTCATTTCTGAGAATAAATGAGAAAATACTGACCCAGTCATAAAATTGTCAACATTAATGCCTGATTCTGGGATGACACCAGGAAATTCCCTAAAGTCACTGTTATTCCTTTAGAACAAAATCAGCAGGGAGAGTGAAAAAGCCTGCAGTGTGATTTGGAAAAGGAAAGCACAGCTTTGTTTCTGTTTGAGCCAGTACAGTAATGGATCCCAGCTCAGAAAACACTCCACACCCTTTTATAGACCAAAAACAGAGAAGGTCCAATCTGTGTAGGAACTGCACCTGTTCAGCTGTGACACAGCAGACTGGGAAGCACTCGTCCACCTGAGCAAGACCAAGAGCAAGCGTCCTGGCTCTCCTCCTCCTGGTGTGTTCCTGAAATGTCATGAGAACATGGATCCTCCTGGTGGCCCCAGCATTTCCTCCAAGGATGAAGGCAACAGAAGCACATGGCATGTGACCTTGGCAGCCTTGTTTGCCTTATGCATCCTGTTTCTAAAGACTTGGATTCAGTGCTGAGATCCAGTGTCCTTAGGGTATTTTCTTACTGGAAGGGAAAGTTTATGCATATTTTAGGAAAATATGTTTTGGTTTGGTTTGCTTGTTGTGGCTCCTTCAGGGTCTATTTTTTCCAAGTGCCAGAAAAACAAGATGCTAGGTTTCAAAGGGTCCTACAACTGCTCCAAACATAATCTAGATACCAGAGAGAAGGGAAACACTCAGTGTATCCTCAGCAGCCTTCCCCATACAGATCTCACTATGTCCTCTGCAGCAGGTGAATAAAGAGCCTGTGGGGAGTGATTTGCTGATAAGGCAGTAGCATTTCTCCTCCTTCCAAAATGTGTTTGCCAGCACAGGAAGACACTCTGACCACTGCACTCAGGTTGTTCCTGGCAAAACACAAGAGAAGGGAGTGGGAACCTTTAAGGAGAAAGTGGCACAGCCGAGCAGGGCACACCCCAAGCAGCAGCAGTTGTAACCATGGAGCAAATGCCAAGGGCCATTACCCTAGGAGCTGCCTGGCACACTTCTGAGGGCCCTGCCCCAATGTTCCTCTGCACAGCCATTAAAGAGAGGCAAGTGGGAATTAATAGCTTTGACCGCCCTTAGACACAACCACGCGCAGCACGTGACAAACAGAATGCTTGGGAAAGAGGGAAACCGAGCCACATCCGTGTGCCAGGCTGCTCAGCAGCTGCTTCTGTATTCTCCATCTGAAAAAGTCCCAAGGTTGTTTAATTTCATCCCAAACTCCTGAAAGCTTTGAGTGCTGATATCATGCACCCTGATCACTTTACAGAGTTGGATGAAAAGTGAAGTTTGCTGTGTACAACTCTCCCTGCCTGGCTTTGCAGCTCTCCACCTCCAGCTGCAAGCTCAGCAACACTAAGTATTCAAGCACAGCAAAGCGCTTTGCTGCAGCTGTGCCCAGCAACATAGGAAAGCACTTCCACTAACTTTTCCTGTCAGTCTCAGCACTGTGCTGCTGTTGCTCACCTCCCCAGGAGAGCAGACCTCCCACTCAACTTACAAGAGCCACCTGCTTCCCCCTCAGCAAGCCGCCCATCCTCTCTCATGCATCTTCCTCATAGACAAGGTTTGGTCCCCCAGCCCCTGCTCACCCAGGTCGGTTTGCATTGTTAGAATAACGAGCTCCATTTCGGGAGGATTGTTCCTCCAGATGGATCCAAAGCATTTCGCAAACTGTTAATTAAGCCAGCCAAACTCAGCAGAGGAAGCTCTCCTTAGCACTGCACAACAAATCCCTTCCGGATGTTAGAAAGCAGATGTCTTACCACCAGCCCAGCACGAGTAATGAGAGTTATTGGTAAGGAAGCTCAGCCTGGGGAGGAAATAGCTGAGTATATCACAGGTACCCAGTCAGACAATTTATGGTTTCCTCTAAACAAGAGGCAGTAGAAAAGGGAAGCTGGTTCTTTTCCTCCACTGCTGCCAGGGAGGGGCTGCACCAGACCCTCACTGATCTCCTGAAGATGCAAGTCCAGGTTCCTGCCTCCATGTTCTGAAGCAGAGCAGTCAATGGGGAATAAGTTTTTAAAAGTTACTAAAAGGTTTTTCTTGCTTTTCAATTTTTCATGTTCCTTATGGACTGTCTTTTCCCCAGAGGTTAAAGCCTGGTTCCTAATAGCCCCTAGAATTCACAGTGGTGATAAGGGTAAAACCCCCTGAATTCTCCATAAGATTTTTGAGACTGCAGTGCTGGAAGAAGGAAAGTATCACCAGAAAAAAGAAATCCCTGCACATGTAAAATCCCCTCACTCTGTTGGCTTTGTCATGGCATGTGAGCTATACATGCAAAGGATGTGTCCTCGGAGTCTCTTCTGACTTGTTCTTTGACTTCACTGGTGGTAAGACCCTTGCTTACCTCATGTAACCAGACAAAGCATGCCTGCATGCTTGTCTGCATTCAGGAAAGCCATGGAATCCACCAGGTGGGAAAATTGGACACTGTGGGCCAAAATGTCCGCCTACCTCTCACATGGACATATCTCCCACTGCTCACCTTGGGTCTGTCATACTGGAGATACTGGCCAGGAGGATTGGACTGAGGTCCCTCTTAAACATCAAATGTCAGGAGGAAAGCAAGAATACTGTAAGGCAGAGTAGAGAGATTAGCTACCATTATAACCCTGGCCCAAACTGTCCCTGCCCAGAAATCCAGTGTGAAGGTAGGTAAGGAAGTGTGGGATGTAGCTGGCCAGACTTGGAGACAACCAAGGATATTTTACCTGTGCCATGAAGTCAAGGACAAGCAGAGGTTGCTGCAATTTCCCTGTTAGGGAGGAGTTACAAAACTGGCAGTGCCAAACTGAGACAAGACTCCTTTTATGCCAGGATGGGGCTTTACTAATCATGCTTCTATCTGATAATGTTCCACTTCACGTCTTCTAGGCACACTAAAAAGCTGTGACTAAATAGGCAACTTCAATGTGGAAATTTCCATTTTAAACGAGCATCCTTCCAAAATAGAAAAAAAAAATGGAATATAGACAGCTGACCAAAGGCTATCTTATTTGCATAATGAGTGCTCCCCATCAAACAGAAAAATTAAAGCCCTTTGAGTTCAGATTTAACATTAGCTGCATTCTTGAAAACTGCCCCGGGGTGCAGAAATATGCATAAGTGTTTCTACTCTGGTGCCAGAAGTGATTGTACCTTCAGGAAATGCTTTTTAAACCAGTTTCTGAGTCTCACTCAAACTACTTAAATACTTTCTTGCAGTTCACATGCTGAGTTTTGTTACAGATGCCATTATAAATGCTGAATCCCAAACACCTCTCAAATGACTCCCTTTTGAAAAGCATAGGAAGTCACATAGGGATAAGGGATGCTCATTTCCAGTAGGACATGCCACAAACCATAGACCCCTGCCTACATGTGATGGCTTTCTGAAGTCTTCTCATTTATATAATAATGGCATTGATCTGCAAAGCTCATTGACGCCTGGGAGGCTTGAAGAATGGTTAGAAGTCTTGTTTGGGAAGTTTTTTAAAGTTTCCCATTTTTCTGCTGTTAAGGTTTGTATAAATGCAAGGTAAGAAAATTGTTCTCCATGCTTCATTATTGAGAAAGCAGCCACCACTGAGAAGCCACAATGAGACTTTCTCTCTTCAGGCAACAGCCCACTAGACAAATTGAAGTCTTTTATTTCTGCAGAGTTCCCATTCATATGGAATATTTTGAAATGGTCTCACAAGCAGCAAATTTTAGAACACGACATTACAAAATATGAGACAAAAAAAAAAAAGTTACTCCAGTCTAATTTCCCTGCAGTATTGAATTTGGTTTTAAAGAAAAAGAAACTGTGATCACAGAAAAAGACATGGATGTTTTGACAAGGATGAAAAAGAAAACAGATAAAAACTTGTCATTTGACTTGCTATTTACCCAGAATTTTCTAAATTCTTTGTATAAATCCAAAGCATATCAAGTATGAAGAAAAATTGACAAAGCTTCCCTATTAAACTTTTTGATGAAAAGCCCACAGTATTCTTCTTTTATATTGCATCTCTTTCTGAAATGGCACAGAGAAGTCTCAACACACAGTGATCACCTTTTGCATTGTTGGCTACAAGAAAATCAAACCAAAAAGAAGACTTTTATTAGGAATACGGGTATACTCCTTGTTTTCCTACAAAACATCTGATGATGTAGAAATGATCTCCAATCAGCAAAGGGAGATGTCAGGCTCTCTGCCTCTTGGTGTCTTCTGGTTAAGACAGGAGCAGCACTGGAAGCTCTGTTTTGATGAAGACGTGACCTGCTGGACTCCAAACAGGAGTAATCAGAAGAAATTCTGTGTTTAATATTATGAATACCTCAAAGATCCATTTTGATCTTAAAATCTAACTTGACAGCCTATGTGTTAGCTTGCAACTTGAACTCATGCTCAAGCCTTAGACCTTCAACTCACATGGTGGCTTCAATCTGAAACAGACGCAGTGTCTCAGCCACAGCTCACAGCACCAGATGAAAGGAATTAGCTTGAACTGATTTTGACCCATAACTGGGGTACATTGACAGTAAAGTGGATTTGGGTATCATGTTGAAGATCATAGCTTAAGAAATACAGCAGACAGGAAAGTCTTTGCAAAATCTCTCTGTGTCTGCACTTCATAATCAGCTCTACTAAATAAACAGATCAGCTCTGAATAGACTCTAGTGCTGATTGCTACACCTCATCTCTATATTAACCATTTCTTTCACTTGACTGACGACCAGACTTACTGTCCTGTGGACAAGCCACCAGTAACAGCCCAGGAGTAACTCCTGAGAAATGACACAATTAAAGATCTAGCCAGTGTTTTGCATTTATTTCTACATTGATGTGTAATTGCGTGCAGTGGATAGACATGGAAAAACACCACAGCCTTGGCATGGAGAATTTCTGTACAGACATAGCATTTACAAAGTATATTATTACTGACACCTAATTTAGTCTGTCAGAGTGGCACTATGAGGGACTAATTAAAGTCAAAGTAGAACAAATGCTCGTACTCAAGAAAAACACCAGGGAAAACACAGACAGATTTTACCAATCTGCACATAGCTCGTTCCTGTCAGCGTGAAGTGTGTCCGAGGTGGTACATTTCATACATTTTACTTGTTTCAAAGTAGAGTCTGTTCCACTAAGATGGCTCTCAATTTCAAAAGAGCAGATCACTGGTGCTCACTATTTGCCCAGACTTGCTTACTTAACCAAGCTTAAGATTTTGAATTTTGAGCCTCCAATCACATTTTTAAAGTTTTCTCTGGCTTTCCATGGCCCCAGAAATCTATATCCCATATATGATAAATCTCCCATGCCAAGAAGGAAAAACAAAAGCAAACGAACAGCTGAAAATGACAGGCAGGATGAAGAGAAGGAGGGGGGTAAAGAGAGAGCGTGGTATTTCCAGCACAACTGTTGGACCAACTCACTGTTAGTTGCTTTATGAAGGAAGACCCCACAACTACTAGAGTATTTTGCAGGGCATTAAATTCATTCAGTGCAGGGCTGGGGCAAAGGGAGAAAGGGTGCTGAGGCTGTTATATGCCAAGCTCTGATTATTTCAGCAAATGAGGATCTTTCTTGCCAGAGGCCAATATTTTGAAGATGCCCTGAAAAGGCCTATTTTAAAATTCACTGAAGCTACAGGATTTCAAGACAACTAGTTAAAGAGCTAGATACTCCTGAATAGCTGTTTACTATTTGCAGTACATATGCAGAGAATGATAATTTGCAATTACTCGTTCTCAGTGCCTCAGTTTTGCTATCAGTAAACAAATGAAATTACCTCAGTTTTGCTATCAGCATTTGGGGCATGGAACCTACAAAGCATCAAAGAAGACTACATTTTTCTACTTATGCTTCTGAGATTAAGCAAGCCTGGGAGACAGGACACAAAGCAATGCATCCAAAATCCACCACTGTGCCATATCAGTCAGCTGTATGACATTTAGTGGCTGTTCCCAGCATGGGCATTGGCCACAGGGCAGTGCAACCTTGGTGATAGCTCCAGGTGAGATTAAACTCCAGCAGGAATGGTTCCATCCTTTCCTGTGGGGAGACTTGAATGGCAAAAAATAGGCTGTGTATGGTGGCTTATGGTAGAGGAGTGGCAAAGAGGTTTCATGTCTGCACAGGAAGGCTTTCAGAGCTGAGCTATGAAAGACATTTTAACATGTCAGCCAGGAGCTTAAAGAAGAAGGTCAGCCCAATGCTGGCTTTCTCAGCTTGGCTACAGAACATTTTTCAAAGTCCAATCCTTTCAAACTATTTCTGCAGGCCCACATGTACCCTCCATCAAGGCAAATCTGGTCCCCTCTGTTGCCTCAATCACAGAGTAGCTCAGAGCACTGTCATTCCCTGTACAGTCACCAGATCCCATTCCTCCTCCTTGTTCTATGCTAGAGATGCTCCTCGCAGCCTACACAACACATACATCCAGGCAGCAGGCTTTTGCTTTGCACAGAACCAGCCCAGCCTGAAGGGACAGTGGCTGGGTTAAGAGCAGCTCCTGTCTTTATTCTTGAGATGGTTTCCAGAAGGACAGGAGCTGAGCTTTCCTAGAAGAACAGTCAGAGGCTGACTTACAATTACACTGTATTACCTTCAGTCAGATAAATCACTTTTGGGAAAAGAGGCTCATAACAACTCCAGACATGCCTAATAGTTCCACTGTGAGTCTCTGGAAAAAGCCTGGGACTGGAAACAAAATGAAATCATTACATGAAATTATTTGTACTACTGTAATGTTTGAGAGCCCCGGCTAAAATGAGACCTCACTTTAGCAGGTGCTGGGCAGAGCCAGCCAGAGGAGGTTTCTGCCTGAAGTATTTTGCCATCGCAACACAAAGGAAAAAGGCAGGGGCGCACTTGTTCCCTCTCTTCCCACAGGTGTGGGGACAGAGGAGGTCTCAGTTCAGCCAAGGCTGGTGAGAATGACAGCAGAGAGCAGAGGTTTTGCAACACCACAAAACCCAGGTAGCCTTATTTTTATTGCTGTTGTTATTAAATACATTATCAGAGCCTCCTCAAGCAGTGTAAACCGAGATGATTTCCTCAAGCTATGCTCCAAGAGGCATATTACACCCCCCACCAAACTTATTGAATTAAGTGAAGTATGCATATTATCTTTGCTTATGGCTTTCAAGGCTCATGAATGCTACTGTAATTGTTTTCATAATACAGATCAATAAGTAGAGCCCAAATAGGCCCTGCCTGCCTCAGGGGAAAGGCATTAAGAGTAGCTGGGTAAAAGCTTTTTCAAGAGATCATTCTGCTCACCAAACAAAGGGAACTCACTGTAAACTCTCACCTTCTCAGGAAAAGGTCTTATTTGCAAGTCAGTCTATGAATTGTTTTTTAAACAGAAGATGGCAAGAGCTTTCATTTGGAATTAAGGAATCAAGTTAACTAGCTAGGGTTGTCTTAAAAAGTCCTAAATCTTAAAGCATTTTAAATTAATCCACATTTAAAAGCGCCTCCCTTCCCCCCACATCAGAGTTGTCAGATTTCTTGTGTCACTTGGATGCAAACAGAGATCTGCTAGATATTCCAGAAAGATCACACAGGTGAAGTTTGTGTTCACTTGTGGACAACAGGAAACACAAAAAATACTAAAGGACAATAAATAAATGAAAAAAAAATCCTCACTTCTTGCTATGTTGAAGAAATTTTTGCATGTGTTTGTGATTCGCTCCAAGAGGAAATATGCCTTGCTATTTATGCAGCAAGTTAGCTTATTTCTGAAGACATAAATAAAAATATCAAGGTGAAACACTGAGGGGTTTATTAGCTTAGTTATTAAGAGCTCTTTACACTTAACAACCTAAAGCATACATAAAGCAATTTGCAATCAGCACTTTTTAAGCTCTGAATAATCCATTCCTTAAGCAAGCTTTCCTGCTTCCTTGAAAACATCTTTCATGTCTTCAAAGTTTCAGAGAGGAAAGCCAAATTCATTAAAGCAACTTCTTACAATGCTTTCCTCTCTCCCCCTTATTCCATCACATCTCCTGTTCTCAAGTGAGCTAATTACTTTGTAATTGGAGCTACAGAGCCTCCTGCCAGGGCAGGACTCAGCCCAGCGAGAACAACTCTTGTGGGTGGGATCCATCTGGATAAGGGACCAGTGCAACCCAGGGATGTGACAAGTGGCAGAGCTGTTGGCCTGGGGCACTTGGCCCCTTTCTGGTTACACCTTCTCCTCTAATCAGAGATCTCCTCCAGATCCCCTCCTTCCACTTCCATCTCCTCTTCCATCATGACTGCATTCCCCCACTGATCTATTCCTCCCTTATACACAAACTCCCATCTCCCATCTCTTCCAGCTCTTCCAATCACTGAAGTACCTAAAAACGTTCTCTCCCTTCACTCGTCAGTTTTTCTTTCCTCCTCCTTCTCTCTTTACCCCTTTTCCCTATTGGTTTTCTCTCTTTTCAACACAATCTACATTGGAAAAAATATTTTTGCTGCTAAATAGAATTTGTGAGATGTGCTCTGCTTATTCAAGCCTTGCACTCACAACACCCAGGTTAGCTTAATATATTCTCATAATTATCTTGCTGGCTGGCTGCAATACTACATCTTAAACCAAGACAGCAATATGTACTGCACTTAAAGATAGCTCATAGACTGTAAATGAACCTACAGCTCCTTGCAATGATCATGCAAGTGAGACACCTTCTGGCAAGGGTAACATGAAACAGACACAGATAGTTTGCAAATAAGACCCTTTTTTTTTTTAAAGTAATCCATGAAAACATACCCAATACCAAGAGATGAGTGGGATCAGATAAGAGAAATTCATATTTCAGATACAAATCTTGAAAATCTGCCATTTTTACAGACTTTTTTAGAGCTGAGAATCACAGCACTTCAGCTTCTTTCCCTCACTGTTCAAATGATACTTCTCTCTTTCTCTGGATTGGAAGGCTTTAGGGATCATCTCATAGTTGGTCCTTAAATTTTTCTCAAATTCAAAAGGTGAAGAATATAGGTTTCTGCAACATCCAGCTGGTAGCTTTAAGGAGAGCTACAACACCATCTGGCACAACAAGATGCTCTGTGACCATTCCTATAGGCTTTGCATTCACTTGCTCTTTGTGTTGTTACCATTAATCTGAAATAAATATTATTAGAGAGCATATGGTGAACCTAAGAACCTAATACAGGCAGTCAATTCAATTCGAATAGATAGGAGAAGAGTTGGCTTTGCAAGAAGACAATGAGAAAAGGAATCAGTAAACAAATGACATAATAACTTTGTTTATCATGGGCCAGGCCAAGGATCCCACTAAAAAAAACATTACCAAAGCTATAGCAGAGAACACCCTGGGCAGCACCTCATTTGTCTTGACACAATGCAACACCAAAAAGTCATACTGTAATACTCAGCTCTTTTGATTGCTTTTCAAATCTGTACATTCCCCAGGCTTTTATGAACACATTTTTCTGAGGACAGGAAAAAAACCAGACTCATTATTTGTTCTGAAATAATGCAGTATTTCCCAAATCTGCAATGAGTAAAAATATTTTCATAAATTAACTTGCTTGAACTTTGAAGGGAAAATCTTTACAAAAAACTAATCCAAATATTTTGGTAAGGTGATAATGCAACAGCTCAAGCTAAAAGTAATGTAATTTAATCAATGTAAACTAAAGGGAGCACTAAAACAGATTCTCATTCTTGCATTTCTGTTGCCAACACTGAATTCAAATAGGATCATGCTGGCAGCAATGAAAAGAAAAATAACTTTTTATCCAAAAATTAGTCCTAGGCAGCCAACATGCAGGATACATTATTGAAACAGAAGCTGACACATACACAGCATCATCATTGGGATAATTTTATTTAATGTGGCAACATCTTGAATTATTAGAAAAACTAGTTCAGTGGATAGGAAATTCCAAATCACACATCAGCTTCCTGAACTCTCACCACCTGTTTCTAAACCCATGAACATTTTAGACATATACAAGAAGAGTCGGCTGATTGTAAATAGGAAAAGAGCAGATTCTGACACACAGCTCTGTTTGCCATTTGTGGATGTGATTGAAAACAAGACCTCCGTTGCACTGTATTTGGCTGATTGACTTGTACAGTCCTTGTTTGTATTATCAGGGGTTTGGAGACCATTGGATCTGAATGCAGCAAATCATTTTCTCCCTGTTCAGATTCATTGTAATTTAGTGCAGACAGAGGGAAGGACAACTTTTGCATTTTTCTGCAGCATGGTAAAATGCTTTCACAATCATTTTCCACCCTTTTTTTCCTCCCACAGTAGTTTTAAAGCATTCTTAGCTTTGATGGCATCTTTTTTCCTTGCTGGTGGTGCCTGCTGGTGATTAATGTCTAGTTAACAGAAGACATGACACAAAACTATCAGTGAGCAAATTAAAACAATCTAATAGTCCTTTCTGGCTTTATACTTTCTGAAATCATTAGAGAGGGAAGCATACCTGTGCCATTGCAGGGGAAAAGATCCTGTAATGTCTAATCTGCTTGTGATTTCTGGGAACATGTCCAATGATGTATGACTGCCAGGGGAAGACAGTATTGTGTCCCTGGGGACTCCAGTGGAGCAGGGCTTCCTGTACCTCATTAGCCTCCACTGCACAAAGTCCTTGTGCCTGAGGTGGCTTCCCTTAAAGGGAGACAGCAGTGAAGGCAAGTGGATCCAAAGGAAGGTTGTGTGAACTTTAGGTCTTCAGAGATTTGACACTTCAGCCAAAGGGGGTGTTTTCTAGATTTTACTTTAAGGAAAAAAAAAAAAAATCTATTTTCCACATTTAAAAAAAAAAAAAATGAACAATTTTTTTTTTTTTTTTTGGTAAGAAAAACATTTTTTAGAGATTTCTTTTGGCTGAAACAGTAAGTTCTTGGAGTTTGGGTTTCTGCAAGAAGCCGTGATATCGCCTGAAAAATCAATCAATTACTAATAGTCAGCACATGGGAACAACTCCAGAGTAAATTCTTCCTCCTGGTGTATGGCTCTTTAGAAGTTGTACAGAATATATCTCCTTCTCCTACAGACAAGGGGGACCTGGATCATTTCACTCCTCCCATTCTTGCCTTCTAGAAACACCCACAAGCTGAAAACTCCTAAACAGGGAAAAACAAACCTTAGACACCCCTTTTGTTTTTACCTTGCTTGGTCTTGTGAAAGGAACAGGCTGCTCTTCTGGCTGGTCTGCAACCCAGCAGACAACACAAGAGGGCTCTGTGGCTGCACAGAGCCGGTCCCACCACTTGACACTCCGCGATGGATTTCTCCTCACCTGGTCCTTCCGAGCCGGTCACCGCTGGCTGCTGGCACCTCCTTTCCACGAGCCCAGGGTAAGCAGGAACCCTCCCTTGTGCTGCCTCCAGCTGCCCCCAGCCCCTCGCCCAGGCTGCCCGGGGGTGCGTGCACAGCCCTGGCTCCGAAGGGAGCAGCCCTGCCCCGGGAGGTGATGGGCGCTGCGGACAGCCCTTGCTGGAAGTGCCTGCCCCCTCTTCTGGGTCTCTTTAGAGAAGCTCAGAGCAGGCAAAGCCCTTGGTTTCATTCTAGCTCTTCTGAGATCATTAGAGCCTCTGCTGCAGGCAGAGCTGGCCACGTGGATGGTGTCTGCAGAGTGTGACCAGGAACAGCTCCCTCTTGGGCCTGGTGCCTATTCCCATCTCATCCCCGTCTCCATCCTGGGGTTTCTCCCTGGAGCTGCAGTCACCACTCCTGCTGCAGGAGCCACAGCCTGAGCTATGAGTTGGTTTTTCATTTTCACCGTTTTGCCACCACAGCTCAGCTAGTTTTTCTCAGGAGATCTTTCTGGAAAATTTCCCTGCTTGTCTCAAAAATCTGTTGGATTTGTTACAGTGAGAAAAATCTCCCCTTCTCACTGACAAGCTCTGACATTTGCTGAGGGCCCTACTCAGCCCCAGGAACATCAGGTAGCTGCTGGCCCCAGCTTTGGCATTGATGGGTTCCACCCTGTTCCTACAAAAGTGCCACAGACACCTGTGAATGCCTCCTCAGAAAATTCCCCTGGACCACAGAGCCATGGCTCTTGCCTTGCTAACTAACCTTGCTTTCTCCAGCCATCGGAAGTCATAAAGGGCATTCTTTCCAAACTCTCTCCTTTACTCTTTTGAAACTGACACCAAAGAAAATCTCAAGCTACTGATGCAAAACAAAAACAAAAACAAAACAAACAAAAAAATAAACCCACACAAAAACTTAATCAGGTAGAAACCAAAAGTCCATGATCTCTTCAGAGTGTGGAGAGTGCTATTACAGTAACTGTCACAGTTTGTCAAACATCCCTGGGCTGCCCCATGCCAAAGACCGGGTAACCCTTGTGAGCACATGGAGCACCACCTCAGTTCAGACCATGCAGGTGCATTCATCCATGCAGGCAAGAGCAGCAGGAGCCTGCAGTGAGGAGTTTTACAGCATTAACCAGCATTTGTTCAGAGGACAAGCAGGATGTAACCACATCAGAGCAGGGCACTGACCCTTACCAAGGGCCCCTCTGAGTGTGTGGCTGTCAAATGTTCATCATCTCCATCTGGTCTCACCTGCACAACATGCCCAAAGGAAGACCTAAACACCTCTTCTGCAACAGGTTCTCTCTCCAAGGACAACAACAAAACATCTAATTAATGTCATCCTTCTCCCCTGGACAAAGGGCAGTACAGCCCACATGGACATCTCCAGGTGGGTGGGTGTCTGTGGCACTGAATGGCAGAGTCAAGGGAGGGCAGGGAATCAGAGCTGGCCTGAGCCCTGCCTGCCCACCATCCCCTCCCACACACGCACAAGCCTTTTTCCTGGTTTGCTTCAATGTACACAGTTGAATTTCTTCACTGCAGGTTTTGCAAGAGGATCCCTGGAGCCTGCTGCACTGCTAGGAGTTGTTCATCTTCTTCCCAACCCATAACATCCACTAAGTGTCCAGCAGGTCCCAAAGGATTGGGGAAAGGCCTAAGTTTGCCCCCTGCCAGCAGGGTGACAGCAGAGATGGCACAGCTGGAGAAACACAGGTCTGCCCCGCCTGCAGACACACATTCCCTGCCAGCCAAGTCTCCAGGTGGCAGATCAGAGGAGCCAGCTGCTCTGATGCAAATGAACCTGTTTTCTCCCTCTCACACACAAATACAAGCCACAGATAAAAGAAGTCATGCTGGAAGCTGCTATTTATGAGGAGCAGTTTAACAACAGATGACTTAAAGAGCAAGTGGAAACTAAGGCTGAGGCTCAGATCCCAGGTAAGAGAGGCGAGGGGGAGCAGGTTTCTAGACATAAATCTCAATGCACAATGATGAGAAAAATGTTGTGGCCAGGAGCAGAGACAGTATTGAAGGGTCTCCCCTCACAGCCTGAAAGCCTGCTGTGGAAACCACAAGGAGAGACATGGGACTGCAATGGCACACAGGGAGGGACAAGAAGGGAGGGAGAGGGGAACCCTGTGGTGAACATGCCACCAAAAAGCCATTTTTCCTGTGCCCAAACTCCAGCGTTCCCAAGACCGTCACAAATATTTCTAGACTACAGAAATACAAATAACATCCTCAAACCAGATGGAAAGAACCTGAGGAAGGGCAGATATTTGTTCAAAGCCAGAGAGGTAAAGTAAAGGGAGGTCATTCTCATGGAACAAGTCACTGCTCTGTGCCTCTGAGGTGCTCAGTTTCCAGCCCCTGCCACCCTCAGACCCAGCAGGGCTCCTTCCAGGAAAAAGCCTGATTGAAGCTGCTGTTCCTTGAACATGTTTGGAGAAGTGCAATGAAGTTTCCTTTCCAGAGGGACAGGACATAGAACATTCTAGCTCAGAGCCCCCCACAACCTGCCCTCCAAAATGGCACAACCTCTTCCCCTCCCTCTCCTTTCATTCATGCTACAGTGTCCGTGACTGAGCTCTGCCTGCAAGAGACAATTCCATTTCAGTGCAACAGATTCAAACTCTAATTGAGTTTTCCCATTTAAATCCAGGCAGGAACAGCTCTGCCAGCCTGCAGTCATGAGAGCTATTTTTGAAGAGAATTTCCAAACTAGCCAGGAAGTCAAATATAACATTTTTAAAACATTTTTAAGTGTGTGTGTGCACACGTGAGTGCATTTCCTTCTGCAAGCAAAGGAACAATTGCTCCCTGTGCATGAGAGGAGCCAGGTTGCTTTAATTGTGTGGCTGCTGATACGACTTCTTTGTGGCAGTTGAAAACAAAAAAATCTTCAGTTTATGTGTGTATTCCCGCTTTAAGTGACTCACTGTAATGGAAAAAACCAAAATGCTGCTTCTCTTCTTTTCACCCTGTCTCATCCCAGACACCAGCTATCTTTATGCCACTCTATGGCTGCTTGCATGGTGGTGTCCCCTCCCTTACACTCCTTAATTCAAGTGCACAGTCTGGGGATTATTTGAAATATCTTATCCCCATCTCTGTATAGCACAAGGAAGGACTGCTTTATGATGAAGATATCAGATTAGGACTCACACCCAGATTTCATTCAATACTGATTCAAACTTCTCATGGAACTCAGTTTCTCATCTTCTCTTATGCAAAAGTGCAAAAAAACTTTGTCTTTCATCCTATTCTCTCTCAAGGCAAAAGTCCAAAGCATTTTCTCTTTGGCCAGATTTAGTACACTGAACAGCTATTAAGCTTCCATCACTAATTACATTTTAAACCTGTATTTTCTATCACTTCCTTATATTATCTTCTAAATACTGTATGTTTTTTCTAAAGAGCTAAGTGAACTCCTTGATAGATGTTTTGATCTCTAGTTTAATAGGCCTTTACAGTTTAAATCAGTGTTAGGAATAAAAGTCAATACTTGCATACTGAGTTTCAATTTCATTGATCCTTTAGTAAGGATGAGAGTGCTTTGCAGGGTTTACCATCTTACAGATAAATTGACTGGAATGTTTTGAAGGTTCAAATACTTTAACAAAGATGTTTTTCCTAGGATAAAAATGTTTGCACAAAAGCATACATTTTGCTGTAGAATAATTAACAATTAAATGATGATGAGCCCATCATCATTTTGTGATATAAACACAAACTCCCAGCTAGAGTGAAGCCTTGCTCTGAATTTCTCCCAAGCAGAGCCAGTTTCACCCCATGTCATTTCCATTTTTTGGTCCCTATTTCATCAGCTTGTTTCTGAGGACCTAATGAAGAACAGTGCTGAAAGTCACTCCCCAAAATTAAGAAAACCAACATCCACCTCTCTCCTCTCATCCACTAAGCCAGTCACCTCACCGAAGAGGTTATCATCATCTCTCTGTGCAGTGAGGAAGAAGGTCTGAAATCCAAGGTCATGGCATGGAAAGGTCAGCTTTTTTTTCCCACTGCTTGAGGAAAAGGTTTATTCCTAGTGTGAGTCAATTCTGTCATGAAGAAGGTAGATGCGATTTCTTCTTTTCTGTTTTACATTAGTAGATCTTGTTCAACCTCGATCTCAGATATTTAAATGCACTGCAATATTCTGCGTTTAAAATTGTGCTGTGACCTTTAGAAAAGGATCCTGAGGCTAAAATATCAGTTGTGCCATTCCAAGGACAGCTCATTTCCCCATACAAAGCTTTTTGTGTTGCTAACAAGGAGCCTGGTTTTTATGTCATTCTTCATGAAAACAGAAGCTCAGCCTTGGCATCATCTCTCCTTGAAGTAACTGAGAAGTTAAATTGGCCCATGTTTTATGATAAATGCAGTTGAAAGCTTAGTTGAAAATTGGATTTTCTTTAGAATAGAAAGCAAGGAGGACAAACGTCAATGGAAATACTCTTTTTGGCATCCCTGTGCCTTGGAGCAGCTCTTTGAAGATGGGTTTTCTGGGGGAGAGAAACTATGATGAACTAGGCCCTGAAATTACTTCCATGGTCTAAACTCTTAAATATTTTACCACCACATTTAAGAGGGAGACTCTCCCTGCCACCCTTAGACCTTCAAAGCCAATTCTCTGCAGAGATGTGAAGGAGCAGACAACAGATATTACCAAGGCAGACTTATTTGGAGATCAGAAAATGGAAGTATATACGAGTCTGGATGTGGCCAGCATTGCTCAGAGCTCAGACATACCTGGTGTGCCACTCAAGCTGCAATAAAAGTCCCCACTCGCCGCTCTGTGTGTGGCACATGCAAGAAGCACCACGTTTGCTGACATCCTGGGAAGGGCCCAGCTGAAGGACATCAGGCTGGGATGAAGCACAGGCTGTTTGAGGAGAGGATGGCAGCACAGGGGATGCTCAGGCTGACAGTGAGAAGCTTCAGGAGGAACTTGTTGCTGTCTTCTACTACCTGAAAGGATTTTATAAAAAAGGAGTCAGGCTGCTCTTGTAGAATCACAAGGACAGGATGAGGGACAAAGACCACAAGGACACAAAAAAATAAATCATCTCTGTGGAAGACAGTGACCACTGAAACACAGGACCAGTGAGTTTGTGGACTTTCCATGCTCAGCCCAAAGCCCTGAGCAACCTGACCTGCCTTTGGAGTTGTCCTTATTTTGGGATGAAGATTTGGCTGGACAACCTCCAGAGGTCTGTTCCAGCCCAAACCACTCCTTGAGTCAGTGACTTACAGGGGATTTAATATGACTTAATTATCTCAGGCTAAGACAGGGTGTCCAAACCCTTACTGAGATTTAGAGATGCACAAGAATATACTAAGCTCAGTGGGAGTCCTGTCTACATCAGAAAAGATACTGAAAACTTTGATTAAAAATCCTTTCAGCAGGCATTGAAGTTCCAGTAAGTCCAGGGCAGTTACTAATATATCTCAACACTGAGATTATATAAACATTTCAAATAAGCAGAAAATTTCAAAATTATATGTCTGCTCTTCACTTAGTTTCTCTGATAGCAGAGCTGTTCTTCCTAAATATGCAGGAATTCCTTCACAGAAGTGTAGTCTAGATACACTGGTATATTTTTCTCTTGGGAGACAATTTTTTCATATATTCATTATGGATATAGTTTGAGAGGAAATGCTCATTTTTTGTCAGTAGTCTGTGGTAGCACATGAAGTATCAAATGCTAGGAAAGCACTCCGATAACAGAATATGAAAATTTTATATATATGTGTGTGTATGTGTATATATACGTATAGATACAGATATATAAAATATGTGATATTGCAAAGATATTTGTTTTAAAAGTGTGTGTTACATACAGAGCATTCTTCCTTTGCATCTGCTGCTGCTTTCTCAATAATTTATCTGTAATTAATTATTGAGATACCATTTTTTAAAAATATAAGTAAAATCTTAAGAGCACAAAACACAGAACCATGAATTCAGCATGGAACTGCTCAAGCAAAGACAGAGTAGAAAGGCAAAAGAATTGTTATTAGCATACAAATAGATGAGATAATGGAAAAGGGGATATACTGCTCAGGAAGCAGTTTTACAAATGTTATTTTTCAAGTGTTCTGCAGGATGGAAGTCCCCATTTAATAACAGCATTTAAAAATTGTCATTAAAGCCTTAATCCTTTAATGTGCCACATGTGGGTGGCTGCTGTCCAGATGCCAAGTGAGGCTGGGGAGGAGGTGAGCTTCATGAGAAGGAGGAGTTCTTCAGATAAGCATCACATTGTCCTGCAGGCTTACAGATCACCCCTGCACCATCCCCCAGAGACCTCAGAGAAGATTTTCAGCAAAGTGTAACAAGAGAAATTAAAAAAAAAAAAAAAAAAAAAAAAAAAAAAAAAAAGGCATCTGAAATGCATTCCTTTCAGCAACAAACTCAGATTTCTAAGGTTTCTCTATCACTCATTAGCAAAGGTAGAGTCACAGGTCCCAAGAAACCAACAATGATTTTTAATATTAATGTACATTGATACTAATACATATTTAAAGAATTCACCTACCCTTAGCTGAACCACAGAAACGGAAAGCTACTGGGCTTCCAGCAACCTGCAATGCAATAGAAAATGGATTATCTTAAACAACCTTTTCTGGAAATGGTTGGCACAAAGGTATGCAGAAAATTGCATCCTCTCACCTGAGAGATGATAATTTCATTGCTTGCAACTATCTGACCATAATTTAATTCTTTGTGGACCTCAAAAGGAACCTTGCATTGCAGTTTTATGCCAAGGCAGTGGATACAATCTGAACAAGGAAAATCCTCATTAAAATACTCTTTAAAAAAATAGCTGCAAATTCCACATAACATCCTGTATTCTTGGCCCAGTCTAATCAGTGTGGCCAGTATCTGAATCTCAGGAAACTGTTGAGATATCTGTGGGTGAATGTGACAGTGGAAGCACATAGAAGAGCTAATCGCTTTGCAGGGTATTAGGCTATTTTTGTCTCCACATACAAGCCATTGAAGCCATTGTAATGGAGTTCTGCAAGATGTGTTTCAGGCACAGAATGGTTAAATTATAGCTACTGCTCTCAACATTAGCACAAAAAAAAAAAAAGGATACCTCAAGGACCTAAGCTCTTTATAACCTTTGAAGCAGCAAATCTCTGACAATACTTCATAGAGTAAGTACTGGAAGATAAACAGCTGCACCAGTACACATTATTATCAGTTAAATTATCAGATTCCAGCTGGCACAAAAGTCAAGTCAAGCAAATAATTAAAACTTCCAAGAGGAGCTATGTGCCTATGGGGTTCATCCTGAAAGTCACTGGAGTGATTCCTTCACAGAAGTCCTGATGCCTAAAAATCTAAAAGTAGTTATATGTAACCAGGGTATTCATTGCTCAGATTTTGGTCAGACAATTAAAAGAAAATTTGGACTAACAGAAAGCTCAGCAAAATAAATATCGCAAGTCACTGACCTGAATATTTGCAGCTGCTCTTTATCTTTGATCTAGTGGGTAAAACACAAAATGTCTCAGGACTCCTTGATCCTACCTCTGACCTTGATATTAACATCTTCGTTACAATTACCCAGGCACTGTAACCTAGACATGTGTGTACCAAAAATTGAAATTATTGGTGCTATTTTATATGCCAAAGCTGCTTTCTAGCTGGTATCAATATAAGAAATTAAACTTGGTGTAAATAGACCAAACTGCCTGAAAATTACAGAAAAGGCAGCTGGAAGCTGCTAAGAACCTAAGTTTTTTCTGTGTTGCTGGATGATATGGCAACGTTCAGAGGAATCTCCCTTTGAGATAGATCATTGCCAATCCTGTTCCAATTCTCAACTTTTTGTTGAAATATTTCTTGAGCTTGAATCCCCTCCCAAATATGGGAGGGGGGAATGGAGAGAATCTGAAAATTTGGGATTTTAATCTTCTATGCTCTCTCTGCTGTCACTGGAGAGACATCCTTTGAACCTCTCCCCATGGCGACCTGGAGGTAAACTGGCAACACAATACTGAAATAATCCCTTTTCCACAAATTTTCACCCCCATCAGAGGTGACAGGGACTGTGTAGTGGACAGATTTGGAGGCTGTAATAAATGAGGTCCCCAGGTGCACATTTTTGATGCCCCACAAAACAACAATTCATAAAGATGTCCACCAAAACCATCTGAAACTTGTGCTGAAAAGGATTAGATGGGAGAAATTAAGAAGGAAAGCAGAAGAAAAATGAAAGGGGAGAAAAAGCCAAAACAGGAATGGTGAAAGAGAAAAGGAGCTCAACAGAAGAACATCTGAGTCACTCTTTTATTAAAACTTTCTGTAAAGTTCAAAAACCCTACTGCATTTTATCTGTGAGCCTGAAAAGATGAAAGGAACAAGGAGCAGAAGGTTGTAACTTTCATGTTTATACACAAATGCTTCTAAGGAACCTACCTCTGCCTTACAACCTCATTCAGTACTTGCAAGTGCAAACACAAATTAAGAGAAGGCTTTGAAGTCCTCAGCTATGCAGAAGTCCCAGCAGAACAAGGAGTTCTGAGCTGGGGCAGAAAGGTGCCTGCAGTGTTGGAGGAACACAAGTGCAAGGAGGCAGAGACCGAAGATGTGTCTTTTAATCCTCTGAGTTTTACTTGTGCCAAGAGTCTCATTGAATCCATAGGGGGAATTTGTCTTGGAATGCCAGGAAAGTTCCTGTCAGCATTGACTGAAGCCTCTCTGTCAGCCAGCTCTGTTGGCCTCAAGTGCACTTGGTGAGCACACACTTGCCAGGGCTGGAAGGCTGTGAGTGAATGCAGCAGGAAAGGAGAGATCAAGAAGAAGAGGCTCTGCTCACACCCCCAGTGCTGCTGTGCACAGGAGGAAATGCTGCTGCAATCAAAACCACTGAACTATCAATGAAGGTACCAGATATCTCCACATCAGCTCTTTCTGGGCAAGGTATCATCAGCTGAGAAGTCCTCCACAGCCACAGGGCACCACAAGCACCCCAAGAGAGTCCTCCAAGCAAGAAAGCTCGAAATACATGGTATTCAATGCACTCTGTCCAGGCTGGACTGTCTCCATGGGCCATCTCTATCCCGTCCCTGGGACTATATTGCTCTGTCTTTGACTGGATGGCTCTACTCAGCAGATACTCTCCAGCACTGCTCTGCTCTTGCCCCATCCAGACTTTATCCAGAAAGTTCTACTGAGCTTTCGATGACTGTCAGCACAACTGGGGAATTAGAGAGAGGAGAAATAACCAACCTACTATCAGCAGAGATGTGCCATAAGTATCCAAGTTGGTAGGGAACACTGAAGAGAAAGTCAAATTACAGTAGTGGTGCTGTGCACACTAGAACCAAAATTCTACATGCCAGATGAGAAGCTAAAGCAAAAAGTGCTCACTGCAGAAAGTGAGTTCTTCTATTTGTTTTTGGAGCCTGAGGACTCCTTGTTTTGTGTACAGAAAGGGAATATTGACTTTGGCAGCACAGTGTACAACCTACAGGCCTCCAAGTCTCTTAAGCCCACTGCCCCTACTTCTTTACTCCTATAAATTCCTCTTAGGAATGAATGAACTTTATTAAAAAAAAAAAAATCTACTTAATGAGTTTTCTCATGTATGGCCAAGATGAAAAAGCAGATGTTTAACCTCTGAACTCAGGGCTAAATTACGGCATGGTAAGTAAAGAGGACCTGTTGCTCACTATTTATTTGCTTTAGAACAGTAACAACATCACCATTTCCAGCAGTTGTCACTCTTGTTGGGTGAGCACTGAAGGGGTTTTTTTCCAGTGGAATCAAACAATTCAGGGCTTTTCCCCTCAAGTTTATAGCATATCTCCATATATGTAAATCATAAAAGTCCTGCTGATCATCCAGATGTTGCTGTTAAAATATATGGTCATATATACATATATGAGTGTTTATATATATACATACATACATATATATTTTTAAAAAGTGCATATACAATCCATATTCATATAAGTTTTAAAAGTATATAAATATGTCTATGTGTGTTTGAATATATTCATGCAATGGAAGAAAACAGATCCTACTGTTGGAGATATTAAAAAGTCATCTGGACATCATCCTGTGCAACTGGTTCTAGGTGGACCTGCTTGAGTAGGGGGCTGGATAAGAAGACCTCAGGAGGTCTCTTCCAATTTCAAACATTCTGTGATCCTGCAATTCTGTTTTTCTACCCAAAAGCAATTATTCAAGTTGGCTGTCTTCTAATGGCATCCATCTCTGGAGCATATGAACAATTTAGCTGCATGTTTATCCAGTTCCTAAGGCCCCAGAAGAAGTTTTTCTTTGTATTTCTTTGTTTTTCCTTTTGGGACCTGCAATGAAAAGTTCTTTGTTTTACTGTTTGCAGTTCAATAAGCTCCAGGCTGGAACACTTGAGCCCAATGACAAAAGTTAAATATCCCTACATTCAACAACTTCATGGAAGATTTTAATCTCTAAAGTAAAATGTCTCCAACTGCTTTGCCCAGAAGGACAGATTCTGCAAATATAAATTTTACAAAAAAGTTTTTCTTCCATTTAGTGGTGAGTTTTTCTTCCTTACAGCTGTCTCTAGATTAAAATTAGATGGAAGAGAAAACTTTCTAAGCTTGTCATGAGAAATGTTGTATCCCAAGTTAGTGAGAAATATTAATGAGTGTACTAATGGATAGAATTAGGAGCTTTAATGACTTACATTCAGCTGCCTGGAGCCTTACAATCTATGAAGGACTGAAGGAAGGCTCCCAGAGGGTCTCATGATGTGCTGATTCTCAAATCAATCCTTGGATCGGTTTCCTGGGAGTGCTCACAGACTTAGTAGTTTCAGGCACCAATTCAAGAAAATTGTCTTATTCACTACCTACCATTGCAGATACTCCAGAGTTTTCAGCGCCCAGCAACTAAAACAGGGGAAGCTCTTGATTTCTAACAATTTTGCAATGTGCTTTAACACATGCACAGGTTTTAAAGGCTTGGATTAGGCCATATTCCTAACTGCTTTCCATAGCTTGACCATTTTCAGAACTGGGTTACACAGTTCTAAATTTGGTATATTATGTCACATAACCAAGTGAATTCCAGATTCTTGCTGTTCCACCTAGGAAGAGATGTCAAGTTGATTTGGGAGCTTTATTGCACAAACTCTATTTTGTGTCTGCTTGAAGATAATTTCAGTTTTAGTTGCTGTGTAGGCCTCAAATAAGATAAATAGTTGTCATTATTTACTATTGACTTTTTTAAAAATTTTATTGCCCTCTGGAAGAAATGCATTTTGCTTAACCACAACAAAGTCCCAGGTACTCTGCTGCAAGATCCCTGAAACCTCCAGCAAAGAGGAATGGCCCATCTTCTTTACATCTAGAGCAGGGTCCAGCATTGCAGTGGAGAAGAAAAAGTGACAATTTGCATTTTTAGGAGATTTTCATGTTTCATCTTAGCTATTTGAAACCCTGTTGTTCACTGCCACAACAAAAGAATGTCTTGAGTTCCTACAAAAGCATAAGCCTGATAGGATACCTGAAGGGGGAAAACCAGGTAGTCCAAATTGTGTTATTACAGCGAGTGTCAAGAAAGAAATCACACAGCTGAGAGGAAAGGGAGGTGATCTTTATGTGGTTGAAAGGATGAGTCTGGCGCCGACTGCCAGAGAATATTACAATCAATGGCCTATGGAAATGGAGAAATGATTTTCATAATGCTGCATAATGATAAAAGACTGGCTGGATTTGCTGCTTGTGGTTTCTTATACTGAGGAGCATAAGAAATGCCGCGACATTTTCAGCACTTCAGACAGAAGTCCAGGTCTTGGCAGACAACAACTGAGATAATTATGAGGAAGGTGTAGGGGAAAACAAAATGAAAGGCTCCTCCCAGCATGTCACAGCTTTTCTCACTCAGGAGTTCTTGTGCCATGAAGAAGGTGGAAGAAGGAAATTTTTCTCCCTCAGGTCTGGTCCCCTTGTGTCCCTTGGATAGCCCTAGCTGGCAGTCCTGTTAGAGGGCTATGGTACCCCTCAGCCACACTCCACATCTTTGCTAAAGCACTTTCTACAGAAAAATAAAGACATAATTCACTATGGGAAGGTGCCATCAAGCAGCCATTATTGCAGGTTTGCTTTCTGATTCCTAAAGACCAGAGTTTCACAGCCTCTGGGAGGGTCAGCAGAGAGCTCAGCCCCAGAATTTCCTCTATTCCTGCTCCATATCTATATAGAGACCAGATGAATTCCCTGCAGCTTCATTCCATGGCTCCTCTGAAATCCACCCATGCTGGAGAAGGTGCTCTCAAAATTAAGTTTTCAATCAGCAGTTAAAATCTCTGTGTCTTTCTCCAAGCCTTGAGATATCTGCTGCTATATACCATCAAAGAATCAACTCTGAAGGCTTGTACTGAGGTGAAAATCTCTCTGAATTATTCTCTCTTGCCCAAGATGAGGCATTTAGTACTTTCCTCTTCACCCCAGAGGCAGCAAAGATGAGGGAACAGTGACGCACAATGAAAACAAAAATACAGCAGGATGTATTATCTCCACGAGGTGGAATCTTTGGTTTTTTTCAGACCTTCACAGTGCAGACTGGTGGGATCACCAACAGCTGCTGAGCTCCTACATGCACATTCTATAAAAATAATGGTGACTGCACAAAGCCTGGAGGTGCTGCCTGACCAACACATCTCTCTGACTGCTGTTTAAGGACTGAAGATATGGCTGACCCTGTTTAGGCTGCTCAGCATTACATTTCAGTGCTTCGTGGTGGGGTTTGCTCTGTCTGTACTCAGTTTCTCAGTTACAGAGATGTCTCCAGTGGAGACCATGCTCCCTCTGTACTTCATTTCTGTGGTGTTTTATGAGGCAGAATGTAGGCATCGTAGAAAAGCTGTGATTCAAATCATCTCACAAGTGGCATTGCTATGCCATTGAAGCACTCCAAAGTGACTTTGGCCCATACCAGAGAGCTAACACAGCTCTAAGCCTCCAGTATATCAGCTTAAAAGCAAGTCCTGTGGGCTCCTCATTTCTTTTGAAACTATCCTGAAAGAGATGTACAACCAAGGAATAAATACAATTTCTGGGAGTGCTTAGTTTTCACTTTGGCACAATCTGTAGATGCTGTGTTCCAAAAACCTCAAGGGAATTGAATTATCCCAAGTCCTGCTGTCCTGTGCCCCTTCATCTGATTTAATTGGAATTGGCTAATATACTTAGAAGTATAAGACATAAATACACACACAGAGAATGAAACTGTACAAACTATACTGAACCAAGCAGCTGTTGTCATCCTGGGGCACCTTTTAGTGGCTAAGATTGTCATTTTCAAGAGTTAATCAAAAATGCTAGGGAAGTCTCTTCTAGAAAATCAGCATCTCCATTTGTTCTCCCTGAGTGATGCTCAGTGCTTGCCACAAGCATCACCCATCTATGAAACGTCCTGGCACCCTGATTTATGTCAGAAATGGGTAAGTAGGTTCTTTGGATCAAGACACAATACAGAATGAATGTGCTTAATCCAGCTCTTAATGCTATTATTATTAGAGTCTATTTGCACAAATCAACATCATCTCTCTCAGTCCTTGCCAAAGTGTCACCTTCCACTGGAAGTCCCCTGTATTATCTCTGCAGGAACCACCAGGAGACATAAAGTATGATATCAAGAGGATAAAAAGAACCCTAAAAAAAAATAACCTTCTGAAAATTTCTGCTAAGGCCAGAAACTGTTTGGGGGCCCTGAATCCACCCTGAAAAAACCTCTGCCAATAACTGTCAGTTCCACCTATCCCAGGCAGACAGTCTTTTCCCATGGTTTTTCCCAGTTTTGGTAATCACCTGGATACTATAAAATGTAATTACAAGCATTACAAAGACCAGCATTAGTTCAGATGACACCTTAGTCTTTTGGTTCTTTTAAGAATTAGGCAATCTAAACTTGTTTCATGCTTATTCATTTAGCTGAGTTTCACCATCGAACTAGAAAGCAAATTGAGTTTAGCGTTTAATATCTCTGCAGTTGCCGAAAAGAGGGCAAGACAAAGAAAACACAATTTCATAAAGCAAACTTCCCAGCTTCCATGCCCAATAAGCATTTTTTCATAGGAGCTAATAGAAAAACTTTTGTTTGCTCTTCCATAATTGCATAGAATTGACCTAGATTACCATAAAGCCTGAATTCTAGAGGAAACTGAACTTCTGAACAAGGCAATCCAGATTTTAGCCCAAATAACACATACCTGGAGGTACCCTTTGGACTCCACTGAAGCACTGTTGCCAGTCTTCATGAACGGGAGGAAAAAAGGCGCTAAGTTGACTTTTAGCAGTTCTGAAAGCTCAGAGAAGTGTGGGAGTTTAAATGACAGATGCTTTTGGTTAGAAATACATCATCATCATTCATTTCATCAGCTGCAGGAAAAATGAAAAATTTCATAGAAACCCAACAGAGATGATAGTTTAATGGTCTAGTAGGATGTGTAGTACAAGACACTGAAAACACAAGGATTGTTTAAACATGCAGTGATGGATGTGACCTTATCTTACTCAGGAAGAGTCAGAACAGCTGCATCCTGATGCCAAATGTAAACAAAAGCAAGGCAAGATGTGCAGTGAATAATCTGGTTTTGCTTCTCTATTCAGCAGTGGAAAGTAAAGCACAGCAGAGACATCTCAGTTTCCCACCTCTCCTATATCTATACATAAATACAATAGAGCACAACCCACATTTGTTTAAACAGAGACTCAAAAATGTTTGAACTTCAGGGAAGCTTAAGAGATGTCCTAGAGATACTCTCAGGGAAAGAAAACTTCAGAGCTCATCTATGTTAAATTGCACAAAATGCCCAACTTTACAGCATCATTCAATCAAAGCTTTTTCATCTGCAGGAGGGTATAACTTATGAGGGAGATCCACAAATTTCAGAATCACTGTGATTTTCAAGTGATCTCTCCATTCACACTCTTTGATATATCCAATATTCTAACTGAATAACAGCCTTTTTTTTTTTTTGGAAGGTCTCTAATTTTGGAAGTAAAAAAGTGACAATAGGATTTCCACTGACTGAAAAGCTCTACTACAAGAAAAAAAAAAAAAAAAAAGTTGACTCTAGAGAATTATTTATGAAAAAATGAACTGAAAAGCAGGAAGGCCAGTGAGTGCATAATAAACTTCAAAGCATTTTAAATACGACAAGGGCAACAAGAATATGAGCTTTTTTAGGAAGGAGGAAAGCAGAAGGAGGTAACTTAGATGAATGTGAACATTTTAAGAAATCCTAAGATGAGAAAAATAATCAGAGATTTCATCAAGGAATATGCTCAGGTATCAAGGAACAAGTAATTTGGGG
>VZTH01000054.1:791718-850541 GCA_013397815.1 Aleadryas rufinucha
GGCGGTGTCTAATGTCTGGGACCAGCTCAGCAGGGTTTTGAAAGATCTCTGAAACAGACAAAAGACGTGATAATTGTCATTTGAGAGACAAGTCTCTAAAGAGTCTTGAACAGAAGAGATTTAGATATTGACAGGAGATGCATACGGAAATCCTGCCATCAGCAACCACTCCAAAGCAGTGATATTTCCTCATCAAAATATCCAGAATAATGCCATAAGCTATGTAAGGGAACAGATTGACAGGCAGCACAGAGTCAAGATTAATGATGAGTCTCTAACCACCTAATTGCAGCTGAATATCTGAGTGCAGCAAATCACACCAAATATAGTGAATATAATCAAATGTACTTCCCGTGCAGGGAAAACATCTCTCTGGTGCTCCTGTACATGCCTGGTTCCCAGATGAATCAGTCAAATGCCTGTTTCAAGCTTTCAAGACCCAATCAGAGATGCTGTCTATATGAGAGTAGTTATTCACAGAACACAAAGCCCATTTACCTGGGGGTGCTGCTCTCCTGCTGCCATGGCTGATCCATGGCTGCAGTGTTATGCAGGATCAGAAGCCTCAGTGTTGGCTTTTTCAGTGTAAGTTTTTCTTGCACTGTTTTCTCCAGCAATCTGATCACCACCACGAATGCCCCTCTCCCTCTGTGCCACCAAAACACAAGAGATAGATGGTCCTGGAAATGACCCGCAAATAACCTGGAAATAACTCTGTAAATGCTGCCCCCTATTCGGGAGGAGTGAATGGCAACACTGACACTGCTCTGGGGAGACAAAGCTCTCCCGTTCTGCCTGCTGATCCATACACACTGTAGCAAATCAAACTTGACATGCACTTCTATAAATCCAGCCTGGCAGTGGAAGAGCAGGATCCAGAGCTCTTCAGCAATATATGGCTACCTGGGGATCTGGTAGCCCACCTGGAGAAGGAGAATGGGATGGGACAGGACCACTGCTGCCCCCTTCTCCCAAAAAAAGGAAGGAACTTTCCTATTGCACAATTCAAGGCATATCAGAAGGGTTACAGGCAGCTTTATCTCCAGCTTATCTTAGCTTTGGGAACAAAACTGCCAAGAAACCATAATTTTATTGCCACAGTTTGCAGCAGAGTGGTGAATAATAAATGATGCCTGTTCATGTTCAGGTGCTGAGAGAGTTCTTTAGCTACATTACCTGTGTGTCCTTTTCTAGGGAGCTAAGAAAAAATAGATGTATTGGCAGTTACTTCTTTTAGTGCAAATATTCTCATTTGTGTTTCCCTGATATTCAAAGCATTTTAGAGCCATGCAATGGTTAGATTTATCCTAGAGCTATTCCGTCTATGCTGGGTACACTCCTAAGGTGCTTCAACATTGTCTTGAACTCAGATCTTCAACAAGACTCACCATACCCTGGTGATCCAGGGAATACTATATTCAGTTCATAATGCACATCTAAGGAGAGTGTTGGCAATAATCTTTGCTTTGACCCATGTGCAGCTCCAAGGTAGCCCTAATTATTGAAGAACTATAGCCCCTCTCTTATACAAACCAAGAAACACTGAATTCTTTTCAGTTCCTCCTTAATTCGCATTTGTCAGTGTTATAGACCACCCTCAGAAAAATTATTGCAAGACAAATATACACAGATGCAGTGATTTTATTTGCTACTGCACTGTTTTATGAGTGTGTACCACAGAGCCTAACTTCAAGGCAAGAAGATTTATGGTGTAATTACTTTAGTATATTGTTGTACAATTTGCAACTAATGGAAAAGAAATTTACTGGCTACACTTCAGCTGTCAGAAAGTCTGTCTGCAGAATAAGAGTGGAGGAAATATGTGCTTCTTCCCATATGTGGAAATGTTAAATGACAGGCATCATTTAACCTGATCAAATATGTTAAACTTGATCAGCTACCCATATCAAAATAAGTAAATTTTCCTGCTAAGAAAATTAATTATTCTTCATAAGGAAACAGAAGCATGTGATATCAAGAAGCAAATAAAAAACTGCCCAGCACACCCACTCCCAGGAGAGTCAAGCCCAGTCAATCAACTTTCTAGCCAAGTGTGAAAATTAAGAATTCCACATCCTTTTTCAATTGCTTTAATTGGTGGTGTTCCCAGTGGACCCTCATGTTTCACTTGGTCTTTTTTCCCCAAGTTGAAAAAAATGCATCTGATTAATAATCATGTAATTGGATTTCCAGTTCAATGTTTAACGTCTAGCATCCAGTAATTAGGAAGACCAAAAGCAGAGACTTGTCTTCACTTTTAGCATAAGATCTTTTTGATGGAGAAAAAAATCATTCATATCAAATGTTTTCCAACTTACATTTCTCAGCAACTTGCCAAATCAGTTCAAGTGAGATGCCTGGTAGTAAACATCCCTTTCATTAGAAACACAGAAATTGGAGGCATGAAATTGAATGGAGGAGGACGGAAGAGTTCAGTCACAGTTTTCAGTGGCCCTAATACTCAACTTAATTTAGAAGGAACCCAAACTCAAGTCCCTTAGAAATCAAATCAAAGTTTCCTGTTGCAGCAGAGATGAAAAAGCTGATGAAATCTGATGGGTATCTAAGCCTAAAGTGAATTTAGCCTATATCAAATCACAGTGAATGTGAAGATTTTTGTTTGATCTTCATATTTGGGACAGTTGCATGTTCTCTGAAGCAGAGAGACAGCCGTGGCTTTATCTGTTCCTTTCCCCATTTTCTACCCTTTTCTCATTATGTTTGGACAATTCTGATTAATAGTTCTGGGCTCCTGTTATAGAGATGGTAATATAACATGTCTGCATCATAAAGCTTCCTCTTACACAACTAGAGTTAGATCTATTAAAAAAACCCCTCACATTAAAATACAGAAATACCTTTGTTCTATATCGAAAATGCAATGAAACCAAGGCAAACTTGGAATGACAACAAATCAGGCTCCCACCCAGGCTTGTGCATAGTAGGCAGGTCTTCATATCCTCAACTTCAGCCTTTTTCCTGGCCAATTTAATGTAATTATGAGGGTATTAAACAAATCTTCAAATAAGGCAGGCTATGAAGCCCCATAGCCATGTCCATGTCAGAAGGGATCTGTGCCAAAGTTTTCAGTCCCAAATACTTTAAAAAAGCCTTTCAAGTCACTTTAAATAGTGAGCTATCACGTTCAGCTAATGGGAGCTGAAAACACTGAGGCTCTGCCATATTTTGAACTGAAGTATAATGATGATGATCTGCTCTTTGATAAAGTCCTCACCCTACACACCAGTTTTCAGTAAGAACCCTTCAAAAGGCACTGAAGTGTTTACCTTGACTTCTTGTTGCTTGTTCACCACTCTCCAAGTTTCTGATCTCTTCCCACGTGTGGACTATCCAACAGCAATCCTCTGACCATGTCCTGGGCTGATGGACACACCTGCATAGGAACAGAGGTAGTCCAGAAGGACTCATTTAGGAATTCAGTCAAGAATTCATAGGTAAAATAAACCAATACCTGATAATAACCATAACAATAAAAATAATAATAGCAACAAAATGTCTCTGGGCACAAATTCTGTATTCTCTTAGAATGTCCTGTAATCACATTTAATTGGGATACGCAGGTGACTGTACTCCTCCAACTTCTTGCCTCCTCCCAGTGTGAATTCAATTTCAAGGTATTTTTCTGGAGCAGGATTATAACTCATACAGAAGAAATCAAGGCAGTACAAAGGTACCTTACCCTGCAGTATGCGATGTGTAGGTATTGAAGCATCATTTAGTGTGCAGAGCACATTGCAAGCATAGGGCAGCCTGTGACCTGAGACAGTCCAAAGCCCAAAGGACAGCCTGTTCTCTCAGGCTTGGTCCTTTTCCTCTGCTCCTATGGGACTCCAGGGTGCCCAGAACATTGGACTCCAAGGTCACATCTGCCAGCATATACCTCTCATCACCACTGTAATACAAACCAAAATAAGTCATTTAACCTCTTCCTTGACTGATTTTTCCTTTGCATAAAAAAGGCAATGGTATTGATGCCTCTTCCAGAACAATGAAAAAACTTCCACTCAAATGTTTACACAAAAAAAGGGAAATATTTCTGTAGTAAAATGGAAAATATTCTGTAGAAAATGAACTCTCATTATGTAAGTAAAAGGCAACCAAAAATTACAGGACCCTAGTGGAAAAGGCCTGAAACAGAGAAGTCAAATAATTTCCTACCAGTAAGTCTTAACAATGACTTAGGGAAAAGAATTTATGGTGCAGTTATAGGTCTCCATAGCTCTATAAACCTAACTGAGATGAGCATTGACTAACATATTAAATTCTTGGTAGAGATTGGATTGGTGATGTGGACACCAAGATATGGCCACACCGTTCAGCACCCAGGCCTGTGAGACTACTGCGTGCTGCTTTCCCCTGAGTTAGCTTCCACCTGTGTGCTTGGTTGGGAGAGTAAGTGTCTTTTTCATGCTCCACTGAGCTGGAGACAAAGAAATTACAATGAAGTCAGACCCTCCCAAAGGGTTACTTTTTTAAAAGCTGCAGATTGGCTGTGAGGCAGCCTTTTATATGTGCAGTCTTCTATGCTTCCTATGAATTGAAATATGGCTTTTAAAAATAATGTGAGTTTGGGGGAGAGTAGATCTAATAATCTTGCCCTGATGAAATTATTTACATGACATTAGTCCATTCCTGAGCATTATACTAACAAGCAGTGTGCAAAAATAGAGAATATTTATGTATGACATATTGACCTGAATGCCAAATACCTGAGCTTTCTACATTAACAGGCTGATGGGTACTATTATAGTAATTATGTCAAATAAACCAAAGCTGACTTTGAAGGTCTGCCTACAAAATGAGAGCCAAGAACATAATCATTGATGAGTCTGCAGCTGTGCTGAAGCTTATTCTGTATTAAACACCTCATATACTTCTGTTTTGGTAGGGCTTGAAGGATATCTCCAATACCAAAAAGTTCTGCTTCTCCCATGAGTCAGAGCACTCTGGATGGGAGAAATGGGAAGATATGCAAGAGGGAAGCTCTGTCCTTGGCTGTGGTCTCCATGCTGATGTAGCTTCCAAGCCAGATCTCAGGGGTACACCTTGATGACCCCATTTGCCCACACCTATCATTTACAAGTTTCCACATCTACACATTAAAGAGGTCTACAAAACTTTTTAATATTTGCTGCCTCCTGAATTAACCTGGGCTGTAAGAGTCAGAGAGGGCATTTACTATCTCAGGAGAGGAAACAGCTGCCCTGGCTTCTTGAGTCCTTTCATGAGCAGGCTGCCTGGGAAGCCAGCGCAGCCTTCGTACAAATTCCATGAGATGAAGCCCAGGGAGATAAAGAGTTAATAAATCTCCTGACCAGAATGGCTATATCACTTTAATGTAGCTGTACCCACCAGATAACACTGTGCTCCTGGAGGAGCAGCTTTTTTCTGCCCCATATCTGATCCAAGCTGACTTACCAGAATTGGTCTGACTCACACGTACCAGCCTGCTCTCCTGCAGGAGCGAGGGATGAAGACAAAGCTTCCCTCAGAAGTGTGTTGGTGGGATTGGAGCAATATCAAAAAAACTGGGGTGCCAGACACTGGCCATGTACTTTATCATCCCACATGCAGTTGTATTTTCATTTTCTGTCAATTATTCAATCCATAAGTCCCAGAGCAGCATACAGACTCTATCCACGAAATTCAGGTTCCCCATTAGATGACTGTAGCTTTACAAACAAAGTCATTAAACCAAAAATTATCACTTTAATCCCCTTTTTATTATTATTTTGTTTTCCAGATTGCAACACTGAAGGCCATGCTGTTGCCTTTCTGATTTACCTGTCCAGAGTGAGTCTGAAGTTGGCAAATGTGATGCCCATCTATAAGAAGGGTTGCAAGTCCCAGGGAAGGCTATGGAACAGAATATCTTGTCTGTTTAGACTGGATATTAAGAAAACTTCTTCACCAAAAGGGTTGTCAGGCATTAGAATAGGCTGCCCAGGGAAGTGATGGAGTCTAAATACCTGGAGGTATTTAGAAGATGTGTAGATGTGGCACTTAAGGACATGTTTTAGTCCTTTACTTCTTCTGTAGATCAGGCTCTAGATTCCCTTTGTGTTATTTTGCTGTTGCCCAAGTGACATGAAGGCTATACTGTTTTCTACATTAGCTGTACCCAGGAGAGTCTGATACACAGAAATGTAATTTAAAATCAGGCAGGAGGAATTCTTGATTGATATCATCCCTCCTCTTTTGCATGTACATTGCTTCAACTGCAAATCTGGACACTGCCCAGTGTTTCCAGGATCCCTGCAGATTTTCTTTACATATTTAATTGACAGAGACCAGATTCCAACAGAAGAAAGAGCAGTATGCCATTTGTCACTCCACGAAGGACTTTGGGAAAGCAGGAGATGTGAACTACATTCCCCAATAATTCAGCAAGACTTCATGATCTGTAACTTCCTGCTCTGTTTCCAACTCACTCCCTCCCATAAATCTCTCAACATCCATAAAGAAGAGCTTTGTGATGCTTTATATGACAGGGGATACCATTCAAAGGGCTCAGTTGCATGTAGCTAGTTTATATCTCCAATTATTTTTTTCCTTTTTTTTTTTTAAATACTGGCCTTCCCTCCCTTTTTCCCACTGCTAAAACTGGTCAATATTAACATCATTGATGGTCAATGAACCCAGAATGATCTGAATTGGTAATCTCATTCACATACACACAACAGCAAAACTACTGTCAGCCACCAGCCCAGCTGTCCGCAATATCCCCAAACCACTCAATTCTCTCAAAACCCAAGGAGAAATTACATTTCCTAATGAGGTGAACTCTATGACTTGTTTCTGACAAGGTAAAAAACACCCATGAGTCGTCATCTGTGGCACATCACTTCTCCCCACATCTCACTAAACCATTCCTTCACACAGTTTGGCAAATCTGTCCCAGGTCAAAAGTATCACAAAGCTGGAAGAGAAGCATTAAATTGATTTTCCATAGCTGCAGGTCTGCTGTGGTATGCTTGCACAGCACTTTGTGTAGCAGAGCCATGACCTATTTTAATACCAGATATATTGTGATCAATAAGACAGGTAGCAGGACACAAAATGTTTCTTGGATTCCTTAAATTTTCCAGTCTGGTAACATACTTAATACCACAGGAAACTCCTTTTCCTTCTCTTGGTTCCACAAATCGTATCTATAATTATGGTATCAGTAACTGATGTGATACACATTCACCAGGAAACAGGAAAGAGAATCTGCCCAATGCCTCTTTGCTCCAGACTTGTTCAGATCCTATTGCTCTGATTTCTTTGTTACCTTCATAAACTACATCTCAATTGATATTAAATTGCAGTTTCTTCAAGACAAAAAGCAAAACCTATGGCTTTATTTCTGTACTAGCTACTTAGTACTCCTGCTTTCCTGTTCAAGACAGCTCAAGGAAAACATCCTCCTTCACATTGCCCTGCCATTAGTCCCTATCAATCAAAGCCCTGTCTGCATGGAGTGACCAGCACTGAATGCCTCAGAAAAGGTTACAAAACTTCCATAATTGTGTAATAATTCACCTAAGGGAAGTTTGTTCCTTGTGACAGGATGCCAGTGGGCAGCTTAAGCACTCATAGGCAGAGCTAATGGAATTAGAGGCTATCTGCAGTGTTTGGGAGGCAGCAGGCAATACAGCAAAGAAGGAAACAATGAGATGCTTGGAAAGGATTTTAGACCACAGACACATTTTCTTGTTCTTAAGGAGTCATTCTGTTCCTTACAATAATTCATGCCAGGGTGATCAGGGTCCTCAGAATTTGTATATTCAGAGATGGGGAGAGTTGTAGCATGCACAGTCTGTGCAAGGACATGTGTTTCAGGTACTTATGTCCCCATAAAAGGTCTTGCTTTTCCCTTCCACTGTCATCACATGAGCTGACAGCCACACTGGTTTGGAGAAATAGTCCATCTAACACAATAGGCTGTCACCAACAGCCATGATATTTCCCCGGCACATCTTCACAGCCTCTGGTAGTTATGTCCTGAATGCATGTACACTTCCAGACCCAACAACACCTTACAGCAACCAGTCCAACAGCAAAACTCCCCTGAACTTCATCACGTTTGCTTCAGGTGATGATGTGCAACTACGCTAAGGCTGTCAAGGGAAATTTGAAAGGCTCAAATTACACACAAAGTATAAAATGAGTAATATGCACTTATGCCTCTTAATGGGACTGCCAATGGCCAATTTGTTGCACTTCAGACCCCGGGTTTCACAGGCAGTTGAATAAAAGTGCACTTCCCTGGAGTGTAATAACAGCAAAGGAAGACTGACCAGGGATGGATCCTTTTCATCTGAGTTGCTCAGTAACATGCAACTACTCTGTAAACACAACAGTAGTTGTTGCTTCATCAGTTCCTTCCAAGCTTATCTGCTGCAGAAAAGGTTAAGCATATTGACTAGGTGTTGCCTTTTGTGATATGTTTATTTTATTAGTACGTGTCCTTGAACTAACGCTGCATTTCATGTACCTGCCAGATAAATGACTGAAAGAACCCAGCATTTGGGACTGAGAACTCAGGGGAGAGGGGAGGGGAGGGAGATGGGTGCATTTCAGTACAGATAAAGAGTTTCAATTACCATGCTCATGCAAATGGCAGGGACAGAAGTGGCTCACCTTGCAGAGGACAGATTTGCACATGTTTTACTCTTCAAAACTGATCTTGGTGTACCAGGAGCCAGGTTCCCTTTCAAAATCTCCCTGATTTTTTCCCTAATAATGCTGCCATCTACTTTAACCTGTGAGGCTGTCTTTGTTAGGTGAGGCATTTTGGGATAAAAAGGCATACTGAACAATCTCCCAAAAGCTTATCCATAACCTAAGACAGGTGGGTAAACCTGAGGAATTCCTGTCTGTGAACTGTCACTGACAATACTAATTCCAGGCTGGTGGATCAGCCCTGATGGCTGTAACCATGTCATGGTCACTTCCTAGGGTAGACTGGTTTGCAGTCTGCACACACCACCTTACATGGATTCACTGCTTCCAGAGGAGCCTTGGACTGACCTGGGCTCAGGCAAGTGCCTAGCCACGCTTAGAGACAAAAACTGCTCCAGCACAGTGAAAGCTTAATTACATTCTCAGTTGCCAAGTTGAAGACTTAAAAATGAGAATCAGAGACATGCACTGCTGCAAAAGGAACTCAGCATCCTCCACCAGCTGACAGGTCTTCAGGTTCAACCTGGCAGTCAAGGACCAGGCGGGTCCAGTCCCACACTGAGGGGCCCCTGCAAGTCAGCTCTTCATCCTCTTGCTCAAGACAGACTGCTTCTCTTTCACTCTTGACTTCTCCTGCACCTTTCTTCCTTCAGGAATGCAGCTTCAGCAGCCCCATCCAGCAATGGTAACTGCAGCTCCCCCAGTCCTCTTTTCCCTTTGTGTGTGTGTTGCATACGGAAGCATAGCAAGGGAAACCTTCTGTGGTCCTCACAGGTGTCTCTGAACTTAAATAGCTGCTTTGTTCCACAACTAGCAAATGCCTTTTATTTTAAGTAGCCTTTTTGTCAAGTACATATTTTAGAGGCCACTAAAACACTTTGTAGTTGTAAGTTATTTCCTTTGCACATGTGCACAATTAGCCACCAGAGCGATTCTCTCCTTCCCATCCCTCCAGTTGCCCATGGCTACTGGCCTCACTCCCACTTTACTCTGAGAGCTTGGTTTCACAACTCTCCAGCAGAAATTAAAACAGAGATTGAGCAGATCAGCTGGGAATTACACGACTTCTGGTTTTGCAGCAATTCACTTCTGTTAGAAGGTGGAGACAGAGACCACTAGCTCATCCCCTAACTGTCACTAAATATCTCAGTAGGAAAACAACATTCCCTAACAAGTGCTATGGAATATGTTCTCAGCTCATCTGAATGCAGATGCTGAAGTTTGATGCTTATTATAAACTGAGCACAGTTAGCACACAGCCATCAGGTCTGAGATCCTGGAGCATCAATAACTCCACCGCTTCTCTCTGGTTTTCCTCTCTCTTTTTTCTTCCCCTGCCTCCACACCATTTTCTTTTCCTTACACTTTCTCAAGCCTTAAAAGGCCTCCTGTTTTTAGTATTTCTTTCTACTTTGGTTTTCTCTATCAGGGATTCACCCTCCTTCTCTCAGTTCTCTTGGCTACTCTCCATTTTCCTTGTGAGAACCAAGAAACTCCTGACAGCTGCACTTCCCATCTTGTGTTTTGCCATCGTTGTCATTTTGTTTGTATGCATGCACAGAGTGCGTGAGAGGAACCCAGCCAGCCAGTGACACGGTTTGAATCCTACACTGACTGCAGGTGGAGCCAAACCCTCCATCCATCCTCACAGCAGCTGCTTCCCCGGCAGCCGCAGCTCGGTGACAGAGACGGAGCTCAGAGCCCCGGGAGCGCCTGGGAGAGCCCGGAGCTCCGTGCCTTGACACGCACATTTGCCACCAGATTTGTTGAAGCCGTACAGCTGCAGTCCCCCTGCACGGTTCTGCTGTTGCTCTGTGCTGGATTTTTACTTTTACAGCAGACAGCTGTGCTCCGTGAAGAGACTGGGCAGGATTTAATCAATAAATGTTAGAAAACTGACCGGGTTTTCCCTTATTCACTCTCCAGACTCTCAGCACAGCTTTTCCCCCTGTGTGCACTGGCTGGTTTTTCACTCTTCTCTCTCCTGCCCTAAGACCTGCACCAGCTGGTGCTGTTGCTGTGACAGGGTCAGATGGTCCCACACATTGACCAGAAATTATAACTGACAGTGATCCTGGACAAGCAAGAATCATTGGCGATATAAATCAATGTTTTTGAACAAGGATAAATACTGAATCCTACAAACTCTATCCATAATCCATTACCTCTGAAGCATCTCCCTCTTTATGACTCAGCATCTGGTACTCAGCTGAATCCAAACTTCTATAGTGTTGCATTAAAGCCATCTCCAGAATGATTTCTTCATGTATTTCCTAGAACTGTACAAAACCACAAGAGCAGTTGAGTAAAATATGCGATAAATCATAGTTATCATAGCAACAATGGTAAAATATGTGCTTCCTGCTTATTTGTTTTGATTAAGAAAATTATTCACATGGCATCAGATGTTTGGAAAGAAATCCATCTTGTGGTTTGTTAATCAGAAAAATATACTCTAGACTATTGAGAGAAGCGACTTTCAGGGCTGAAAGGCTCTGCCAGTTGTTTCCTATAAGAAGATGGTAAGACTCTACATGCATTTGTTAGCCTGAAATTTCATGCTGCCTATCTGTTAGCGTTTCCAACCTGAAAGCACTTAAACATATGGTTAATTTTAAGCATACAAGGAGTGGCAAAAAATTCAAGCTGGGCACTTATGACCTAGAACACAAACTGGATGAGCTGCTGCTAACTCAAAAAAGCACAGTGGGCAACACTAATCTCAGAGATTTAGTTGGGAAGTTTTATATAGGTTACTTTTTTTCCATCATCTAACATTACAGTAATATTTTGTCTTTATCATTAGCACATTCATGTGACATCCCCAGGCACTACAGTGTCTCTCTTGAGGAATGGCTGCATCTCAGCTGTCTCTGCAGAGCTTATCAGTTTTGGTGTTACTCTGGGACTCCCACTAAAGCTGTTCCATAATGGTGTGATCTTGTAAATAATCCTTTATAAATTATTCTTTGTCTGCACACAGGTAAGCAAATGTCTCACACCTTGCAGATTATGTTATCTGAGGTGAAAAATCACCAGCTGGCTGTTGGTTTTAGCAGAACAATGAGCACAAAGTATCAAAAGGTAGCTATGTCTCTGCCCTACCGTGTGGCGTGATCAGCTCGTGGCTGATGCATTTTTTAGGTATGTCCTTTGTTTAGCAAAATGAGACAGCTGAGGACAGGATGCAGTCCTAGAGGAAAGCTGAGCAGATCACATCTGTCTTGTTCAGCCATTCTTCCAGCTTCTGGGAGATCCACTGGAACACAGTATCACCAGAAAGACACGTGTTTTATAAATAAGCAATGACAGGCAAAAAGCAATTGAATTAGATCCCCAAAGCTTTACTAAGACAGATGATCCTTGAAAGTACAGCTAGGATATTAAACATAGTGAAAGTATAATTCTTAATTTCTAGGCATCTGTGAGAATAATTACCATTCTTTTGGGAGCATTGTAGTGACTGTAGCTGGTAGATGTCTAAATGAGACAATATTTCCTTTTGATATTGCATCATTAAGATAACTGATTCCTATACCCAGACAAATGTTTCGTATAACTCTTTCCTCCCTTTTCTTAATGTGTGCAATTGTGAAAAAGCAGCACTGTGGGGATTTAGTGGCTGTATCTCTTTATGAGTCTGAACTGTGACATGGAAGATTCGGTGAGTTTATTGATTTTAATTTCTTATATTTGGGATTTATCTTCTCAGCTTTTACTTAACAGCTGAGAATACTCACAGTGTTGATACAGAAGGCTGGCTACCCAAGGGCAAATTTCAGATCCTCATTTCTCCACCTGTGCACTTATTTGTCTGCTCCTGGATGGATACCAGCTGCCAGGCTTTGATCCAGGCTTTGATCAAGGGTGGCTGACGGGTACACTCTGTGAGAGAGCATTCCTCTCTCTCAGCCTCCTTAAGCAGAGCTAAGAGTAGTGGGACCCTAAGTGGATTTCCGTGAGTATCAGAGGGAAAGATCAGGCATTCCCTTTGAAGATCCTTTGTTGTTGAAATCTAGATTATGACCTCAGATTTGGCTTGAAAACCCTGAACTACAAGGCACACAGTACTTCTAGGGGGTAAAAGGGTCTGAAAGGCAGGGGTTGATAGCTGTGGGTGCCAGGATATGTCTTTTTCCCAGGAAGACAGCCAGAATGGTCCTGAAAGCAAAGACAGAGAAAACCTGGTGAGAAATCCCCCTTCCAGGCTGTTATATAAGAACCACCACCCTGCTTTGCAGTAGTGAGGAAAAGCTTAGGGAGTTTTTGGTTTAAGCCAGACTCAGCAATTCTCAGGCCATTTCAGTATAGGAAGGAGTGTTGAGTTAGGTTGATTTCCTTACTGGACCACTTAAAGTCCAAGCTAATAAGGAGCTTTATGACTGAGAAATCACGTGACAACATAGGAAAGCAAAAGAGATATGAAACAATAGATGAAGACTGTCTGTCATCTTCAGAAGAGGTGTTTCCACCCATGGATCACTGAACTTTGTTGCCAGGAGGAGCAATATCTGTCAATGATTTGTGTTTCCTCACCTCACTTAACTGTTCTTTTCCCTATGGCACCGTTTTTGTCTTTTTCAACTTCCTTGACATCTGTAAGGAAAGTATTTGTGCCCTATTGTGTCTCTGCATTCCAGCACTCAGAGCCATAGCCTGGATGTTCCTCCAGCCTTAGGTATTGCTGCCAGAGAATATTAACAGCCATAGGTTGCCAGGGGCAATGATCTCTAATGACTTTCTCACTTGAGACTGTCTTGGTTCAGCAACACAGGGATTGATGTAAGACTTATTTTAAAAGGTATTTTACTTACGTGATTCCTCACCTTCTTTGGTCCCTCCACCCTCCCTTCCTTTCCCTTCTGTCTTCCAGTACTGCCAAGCCTGGCAGGCCATTACTGCTTTCGCCCTCTTCTATTTTGAGATGGGATCAGCACCAACCAGCCACAGGGCAGGGCTATGCTCAAAGCCTTTTCCAGCTCTCCCGCATGCAAAGGGCCAGCAGGCATTCATGCCCATTATGGTGCTACAGTGGACTCCTTCATGGACTCACTTCTTCCTGCTGTGGGATTGCCTTGCCCCAGCGCTGTTTTCCTTGGCCCAGTGCACGAGACAAGAAGGAATTTTTACGTCGAAATCCCTCCGTCTCTGGGAAACATTTCCCCATGCACACATCCTAGCAAGAGATCTACCGCATCCCTAATTGCACTCAGCACTTGGAATGTGGTGATGTCTCCACATTTCATGACCAAACATAGGCTTTGCCATTGCCCAAGGGTGGAGTAGGCTCTACCAGAATTACCCTCTGGTCCTTTATCTCCTGCTTTCGTCATGCTCATTTTTATGTCTTTGGAGGAAAGTTGTGTTTGCTGCTCATGATGCCCTGCTGCCTGCTAAAGTAGACTTGCTGTATTTGTGGTATTTCTGCTCTTCTCCTTTCAGCTTTTTAGGCAGCAGCAAGTCAGTCTTCTGCTTTGTGGTTCTCTCCTTCCCAACCCTTCTGGTCTCATGAAAAACTTTTCTAAAATTCATGAATGCTCATTGCAAGCTGACCCATAAGAGGCTCAGTGCTCCAGCTTTCCTTTCTTCCAGGGATAATTTAAGTAAGGACAAGTCACTGTTTTATCTGATGAGAGGATAATGCACAGGGGTGCAGTTCTACCACGCAGTACTCAAGCCTGGATGCCACATCAGCTGAGACCAGTGTCACAGTAAGTCTATTGTCAGAGGTGCCAGAATGCACTCTTTGTACAGTAGCTTCAGATTAATCCTGGTATTAGTGTGTCCTGAAAACAACCACAGCAGGTTTCAATCCAACAAAGCACAAACAGTTCTCACCTAGGCTGGGAGGGGAAATGATAAGGGTGATTTCATCCCTTCATGTCTAATGCAGACAATGACAGATGGGGGAACCATGGAGAACACTAATAAAATGGGATAGGAAGGAGAGCCTTCACTGCAGGGAACACCTGACTGCTGAGTTATCCTTCACCCCAGGTACCTCCTGGGTGTTTGAACAGGAGTTACTTTGCAGTCATGAGCACACACAGTTCCTCCCACAAACTGGTCATGCACTGACTCCTGTCCAGCTCAGTGCTCCTCACACACAGTGCCTTTCCTTGGGTAAAGCTACTTCAGGTGTCCCCACACTTAAAAGTGAGATTCCTATTTCCAGCATCAGACTGGACATGTTCACTGACAATGGCTCTATTACCTCTGTGCCCACAGCAAACAGCCCTTGCTGATTAAACACAGATGCTTAATATCCTTTTAGCACTGGAATCAGTAAAATCAGAATTAAGAAACAAGAGCCTTCACATTTTTCCTTTTTTCTCTACTCCACGAATAAAATCTATAGATATAAAATATGAATAAATCCAGGGAGGTTGTTTGGTAAAATATTAATAAATCTATGGAATTATGGATTTATTCATGATAGTTTTTTGGTGTCTTCTGGAAAGCGTAGCTCAGCTTGAGTTTTGGATGAACATATTAATTGCACCTACCAGATTAAGATTTGTCTCTGCTGATCTTCTAGAGGGGTAAATGAGCCCTTTAGCAGCCCCATGGCAGCCTGGCTAAACTGCTTATTGTGCTGACTAAATTAATTATGGTTAGTTTGATAGCTCTTCAGTACATCATGCTATATAGATATAACTCAAGACAATGGAGCATCACTACCCTTTAATGACTGCACTCGAATCAGATTGTAGGTGAGCTCATGAGCTGCAGTCCAGGAGAAGCAGTTTGCTCCAGGCATCTCTGCAGAGATGGAGGTTGAATATGAGAATAGAGACAAATAATTGCGGGAGAGTTTTCAGAGGGGCTTCAGACAGAAGGCTGAGAAAGGTTTGGTAGCAGAGAAGATGTACAGCTGAGGGCTGAAAAAAGAGAAAGCAACCACTGTCAGGAACATTTTCACAGCCCAGCAGTCAGCACCAAACCCCAGTCTCTTTTTCCATGCTCTCAAGACACTCCTAAAAAGGCAGCAGGAGCTGTGCACTGACAGAGATGTTTCCCTGACTGGATCCTGCTTGAGCACACCAAGGCCTGATCCCTGCACAGGGACTAAGCCCTGCAACAAGGCTGGGACAGCCAGAGATTGGAGTAGAGGATATGTCCTACAGGGAAGGCTTTTCCCTGCATCACTAGATCAGACCAGCACTCATGCAGGAGGCATAATTAAAACACAGTGCATTGACAGATAGCTGCTTAATGAAAAAATTAACAAACCAGCTCTGGGAAGATAGAAATCTAAGGAAAAACAAACAACACACTGGTGCCCAGCCTGACAATCAGGCTGTCAGATGCACAAAGAATTGATTTCATTATTTAACCACTGTTTCGCCCTTCCCAACACTAACTGTGCTGTGCATTTTTTTCCACTTTTCAAGCAGTTTGCACCCTTGAAGCCTGGCTCCACATGGTTCTGGGGAGGAAATGTTCAATCCAGGCTCCACCTGCAGTGACAAGAAAAAATGTTTCCAGGCAGAGGGGGGAAAAAGGAATACGCTCCATTTTGCAGGTTACTTACCTGCATCAAAAGAAAACCTAGAAGAGAGTGATGGGGAGATGAGCTAAAATTGGAGATGAGGATTAGCTCCATCTCAATGGGGGAGGAGATTTTCAGTTTGCCTATGTAAATAAAGCCAGGGGTGAGTTCAACTCATTAATTCAGCATAAACCCACTACTGCTTTTCTGCTATACTATTTTTTCTGCCAGATTAGTGAGCTGAATCAGCACAGAGAGGGTCCTACAGGTGCCAGAGTTTGCATGGATAAACGGCAGGATCTTAAATGTTAGACTGGAGAGAAAAGAAGCTTAGTGAGAAGTAGTCAGCAAGGAGACGTTCTTACCTCATCTGAGGGTACTGTGAGTCTGTAAAATTGGTGAGACAGGGATTGTACTTCAGCACTTCTGTGCACTTCTTGATCTGTACTTACATCTGTGAAAGACAGAATTTACAATACAACCAGAATAAAATATAAGCTATGATGAACACAATACCACCTCTACATAGGAGTTTGATATAATCTCTACAATATATTCAGTGGGTAGGTGTGAAAAGTGGTGATCAAGGTTATGTACAGGAGATGCTGTTCCTGCAGGACCAGTGACACTTGTGAATTGTGCATGGATTCTCCCAGAAGTCTGTTTAACATCTGATGGGTTGGCTCCACAAGCCATTGCCATTTTCTGCTCCTTTGGTTACAGCCAAATGTGTTGGACAGAGATCTCCTCCAGCCTTCTCAGAGGACACCTGCCCTCTCTGGGGCCAGCTTAGCAGGACTGTGCTAATCCTGGTCTCCTGCCTGCCAAGGGGAATGCCAGAGTCTCCTGCAAACACCCTCCCTGCTTACTGTACCTAATGTCAGTGGGAGAGAGCTGCCCCGAAGGTGCACAAAGGAGAACAGGCTGGCTCTTCAACACCAGCTCGACACTCTTACACTGCCAAGCCGCTCTCCAGGCTGGCCTGGGGTAGGTGCCACAGCCACACAGCCACTTTCATCATGAAACCAAACAGCCTCCTTGGTGCCACTCAGCCCTGGTTACTCAGGAATGAGTGACAGCCTTGGCCATGGCTTTCCCCTATTCCAGAGAGTCCCAGCATACACATTTGTCACTTGCTGACCACATGCTCAGAGATTTTCTCTTTTTCCTGCCTTTTTTTTTTGTTTTGTTTTTTTTCTTTCTTTTTACGAGATAGTGAAGCTTATGGTGTATCTGATTAGCTAACAGCCTCCTGGTGCCTGTGGGAATTACTGTATCCAATGCTTTTAGAGAAGATATTTTTTTACCGCTTTTACCTGCCACTCTCCATACTGATCAATTGCTGATTTCAGGAATTTATTTCTACCATATTACAAAGATTACCTTACTTCAAATCCACTCTGTCTCCTGGATACATGTTAGCAGGAGAAGTATGGCTTGTGTTTCATTTTCTTAGACTATTATTCTATATTAAAAGAAGATTCATTATAATGACTTCACTTAAAATGTCATGGTGCAGTGAGAGGACTTTCAGTTCCCCTAATTTAAGGTACTTAAGGCTACTCCTCCTGTTGTGTCCTGTGTTTGCATTATTTATATTTTTTTCTTCAGTAATTTTTCCTTCTGGTGAAGTCTGCTGGTAACAGCCCTGGAGCCTGCAGGCTCACATCTGCAACCAGCTCTCCCTTACTGGTACTCTGAGTGTCCCCTGGGAAGGGCGACTGCCAAAGGAGCAGCCTCCAGGAGGAAAGAGAGGTGCTCTCTGCAGGTCCAGGACTGGCTCCCACCCCTGCCAGGCTTGGGCAGAGACACATGGAGAATTCAACACAGGAAGAGAAATTCAAAATGAACCCTTTGCCAGGTAAAAAATTATAAAAGACAAGTAATAAACAGTCTGTTCTCAAATAAAAGACAGTGAAGAATGCTTGTTTATAATCTCAGCTGGCACAGAAACAATATAATATATAGTGTTATACTGCATGATATATAGGATATTTGAATGGGGTTTCAGAGTCTGCAAACAAAACTTCAGAAGAACTGTTTTCCAGTACTTTATGATGAGGCACATTCTTCCCTTACAAGGTACCCACACCTAAAGTCCAAAGACTGATCAAAAGGTATGGTGACTTTAATTCAAACCTTCTGCTTCTCAATGCATTCTCAAACTGAAATTTATAAGCTTCTGCTCACCTTTTCTTAAAAAATAATAAATATTTGAAAGTCACCTAAGCACAGCCATTATTGCTTGGCTGCTTGCCATTTTAGACAGAGTTTTTCAGAAGGGAAGACTTGAGCATTGCAGTCACACTAACAGAGGGTATTTGTCCATGGTGAAGACCTCCCTGAAGACAACAGCAATACATCATTGGTAAATTTAATCTATTGCATCACTAGTTTGCCATTCCCAGCAGCCATCTGCAGAGAGTTCCCAGGGACTCGTTGCTGACCCAACTCGTCTCCATATCCATGGTAGCATGCCAAGCAAGGGTGAAGTGGGAAGGAAAGCTTTGGAAAATACCATCACATAAATGGAAAAAAATGGAAAATTCCTAGCTTGGGTTAATTTCACAAGTTGTCCAAGAATCTAGTGTCAGCAAGCTTTCAATTTGATGATGAAGTAAAAAAAAAAAAAAAAAAAGCAAAAGGAAAAAAAATATTCCTAGCTCATGGAAAGAAAAAATAAATATATATATATAAATTAAAATTCACACAGATATAGTAGCTTCCAAGTCAGTTACTGCCAATAAATTGAGCACTGTTGACTGCAGAGTATCCAGGATGTGTTATTTGTTTATATTAATGAAGAAAAAAAAATAAATCCATCAAATTGGGAGCATGGTGCAAAGAGAAACTTCCTGGGTCATAAAGTCCAGACTACAAGTATCCCAGGCACCACATAATTGACTCCTTTTCATCTGAGTTCTCTCTGGTCTCCTAGATTGATGTGGAAAGAATGTAAAACAGGAGATATTAGCAGTAAGAAAATAAAAAATTACTGTATCATAAACAAAGCCACACCAGCACTGAGAGCAGCCACAAACATAACAATGTGTAAGGCTCAGACAGGTAAGGCAAGGACTAAAGTGTGGTGAAAGGTCTGATGGATTTTTGAAGAAATATGTTGTGGTCTCAATACACCCGAACCACAGGAGTGGCAGAAGGGCTCCTGGGCAGGGCACTGAAGGAGGGACCATGGATGGGGGCCGTCTGGGGCCTCACTCCTGCTGTGCTCTGGGGTTTCTTCCACTCCTGCCTGATGGTGTGAGAACACTGCACTCACAGAGGTTCAACCCACAGTGATGAACACTCAGCTTAATATAACCAGAGCACAGCAGGGATGGGAACACAGCTGTGTCCTGCAGGGACAAACCACATCTCTGGTGGAAGATGTTCAGAGCTGCTGATTCACTGCTTTTACCAAGTGATTGAACATTACTGTAGCAGGCATCAGCATCCAGCCTCTCTTCCCTGTCCTGCAGTGTCCACTAAGCTGCAGGGTTGTGTTTCTGTTCAGTCTTCTTGCCCCCATCATCTTTCATCACCTTTAATTCACCTCTGTGAAAACTGAGATTTGAGAGCTCAGTTCTCCTTAGGTAGAGGTGGAAATCAAAGTCTTTATCTTTTGTCAAATTAAAGCCTCATGTCTTTTACAGGAAGGGAAGGAAAGGGGAAAACAATTGCAAACTCTATGAGGCAAAGGGAATTGATTGCAAACAGCCATATGTAATTGCATTGTGGAGGACATTTAATATTTCAACTTGATCTTTGCTGTATCAGGAGAGCACAGAAAATCAACATATGAGGAAGAGAGAGGCTGCAGTATCTCTTGATTTGAATTGTAAATGCCACAAGCAAAACTATGAGGTACTTTCAGACAATCTGTACTGCTGTTGACTGAATGTATGTGACCCAGGCTGCAGGGAGACCCACAAAGCCACTGCACCTGCTTGGTGACAACAGCGGCCCTAAGCCATCACGGCAGGTCCCCAGCACAGCAGGTATTCAATCCAACTGCAGTAATGAATTTCCCTCTCCCCTTCACTCCTGGGCAGCTACAGACACACTGGCAAAGGGCTCTCTGGTTAACCACTGCAAGGAGGAAAGAGCTTTGCATCTCACAGTCTTAAATGGCTCCACCCTCAAAGCCAGACCCTGTAACTCTGACTGGACCAACTTGTCTGTAGCACTTTGGCCACCTACCACAGCAATGCAGCTCCCTGAGGTGGATCAGAACTGGCTTGAGCTACAATTTACATCACAGAGGGAATAATTGCCCCAGGAGCTCCATGTGCTCCTCCTTTCCAGCAGCCTAAAGCTGCCAAACACCTCTCTGTTTGCCTTGATCACTTCCATGGTCTCTCAGCCAACTGCAATCCAGCTGTACGTATTAATTATTGCAAAAGAGGGGGAGATTTACTCATTGCTCCAGATGATTAATCAGTTAGTCAGGCATAACACCACCCATGCTATTGTAATTGCAGTCAAATAATAATGTTATATATACTGCAATCATAGCCATAATCAAACACCAGAGGAGCCTGGTAATGTAAGCAATGTCATCTGTTCATGGTCTCTACAAACAACCTGAAATTATCTAGAATCTGGAATAAATTTTTAAAGACAGCTTATGAGATCAAGGTCTTGGTACAGAGGAAAGCTGGAAACAGACCAGTGATGGATGCCAAAACAAGAGAGGTTTTTCAGACAGCGTGTGGGGACAAGGACGTGAATCCCTTTCAGTTTTGGTTTTCCCGACCTGGTGGTACACATGTGCAGACAGGAGCTGGGCAAGAGGCCAGTGCACTACAAAATGCTGTTGCAAGCACTGCCCCACTTGCTGCTGCTGGGACACACTCCCCCAGCCCCGAGCATCCTGCTCATCCCAGGGTGTGAAGGCAGAAGCTGCCCCTCACCACCTAATGGAGAACAGATGGGCAGGGCAGGGCCAAGCTCACCAGCATTCCATGCATCCAAAATCTTCTCTCGAGAGCAACTGCCACAAAGATGATTTGGAGAGAGAAGAAAGATTTCTTGGCTCATTGCTCCCTTAAAATAAACCACACTCTTCCTTTTGTTATCCACTCTGGTTTTGAAGCAGCCTGTGAATAGCCAAGATAGGGAATTTGCTTAACAGCTTTGTATCCTTATTTATAGCTCTTCCTGGTTAGCTGAATGTGTACCCTAGCCCTTAGGTTACCTTCTCAGTAATTCTCCATGCACAATTGGTCCTCTCATCTCACTGACCTTGTCACTGTACTTACAGCAGTGAAATGTCTCCGCTAAATTTCTGTTCATTCATTCTCTTCATTCAGATCTCAAAGCAAAACCATAAAAATATTATTATTTAGCCCCCAATACTATTGCTCAGCAGCCACAATTTGCATTTTTTCTCTGCATTTTCCATTTCACACAGGATCAATTCCTCCTCCAACTTTCTAAACTAGCAAACTTCTGAGAAGAGATTGTAGTCTTGGATCCTGAAGCTGGGCTGCAGCAAGGAGCAATTTTCACTGGCTATATATTCGTATGAGTAGTCAAAGCATGTATTTACTAGGGAATGCAGGTGAGGATGCCCCCAGTCCAGATCTTGAATAAACACAGTGACCAGCAGTGCAGTCCCCAAAGCCATACACACGCACATGGTAGGCAAAGGCACTCTCTACCCAACTGCCTCAACCCCTCTCAGATTCCAAAGCTGCTTTAAAAGATCTTGTGAGCTTACATAACTGTCTTGAACTCGTCATAAGTTTGGGACAAGCACCTGGCTTCTGTCTCACCACTCAAAATAGGCTTGACAAAGAATATTTGGCTATCTGTCAGCCTTGTAGCACCACATCTTGCATCTTAGCACTGAAATGAAAAGACTTGATGATGTAGCCAGAGCCTAGAAGAAAGGATATAATGAAGAAGCAGCATGAGAACTTACAGTCATCACAGCAGGTGTAAAAAAGTGTCTTCTGTGTTGTTGCTTTTTTTTTCCAGCACGTATTTTGCCCAAGGCTGGTGGTATTCACTTGTTGAGCAGCTCTTTGGTGGCCTGCGGGAAGCTGATCGGTCTTCTCAGTGGGGCAGTTTTAGTTTGGAGCAGATAATTTAAGACAAAGGCTACCAGCCTGTTGTCTGGCTTACAAACAGTGCCTGAGCCTGCTCAGGGGCTGCCTTCCGGTGGAACTGACCCAGGGATCTTTTCTCGGCTAAGTAATGAGCTGTATTGATTTTCCTCAAAAAGAAAATTGGACTTTTACAAACAACGCAACAAGCTGCTTGAGTCAGGATGTTGCTGAAGTGATCTTGTGACCACCACAGGCTCTTGTGCTTATCATGAAAGAGAGAAAAAAAAAAACAAAAACCTCAGCGGGTTTTTCTGTGCAAGGGCAGGTTACAGAGTCAAAAGCAAATTTCCCTTTTAATACCTTGGACAGGTATCAGACTAACGTGCCCTGCAGAGGCAATTGGCATTCACTCATTTGAAAAGTATCTGTATGAACAACTTTGTGCTTGTTCATGTGAGTCAAGGCCCAAAGCCTGCATCAGGAGGCCACATCTCTCTCCAGGATTTTCCCAGTCTTTTCCCAGTCTCACAGAAATGCACCCACTGCTGGCTGGACACCTAAGCAGCAAGGACCACTAGGCCACTCCATTTGGGCCACCTGGTAGATGATATTCATCTGGGCAAAATAACTCCAAGGGTTGAGCCCCTGACAACATCTCTCTGCTCTTCCCTGAACTGTTGAGCATTTTGGACCTTCCAAGGAAGTCCCATCACATGGCAGAACCCATGGGATTGTCCTCTTTACTTACACCAGACTACTCAGGCCTGGCCAGCACAGGTTGAGTTCTTACCTCCTAAAGCTTAAAATTATTAGCTATAATCTCCATTCCAATCTCCAAACCTACAGCATACTCCTGAAGCTGATTCAGCCAATTTCTGAACTGTCAGTGGAATACAATTCCTACCCCAGTACCTCTCCAAAGGTTCTGGTGTCCTGGTACACAGCACAGAGCTGCACACCTGGGACCTGGCTGTGTGCACCAGCTTGCTCAGGCACACCTGGACACCTCTGTCCCCTCACTCTGCTCCCCACCTGCCAGGGCAGGGCACCCATCTCTCTTGCAGAGGGTGCCACTCTGTGTGCACCCTTCCAGCCAAGCCTGGGCACCCTGATTTGCAAGGATGGGTCAACAGCCAAGGCAAATTCCCTTCCTCTACTAAAAAGTGATGATTGCAGAGCATCTGAAAGAAGAAACCTAACCATGATGTGACAAGTTGGTCTAACGAGGTCAGGCTGCCCCCAGGAACCAAACCCCAGCAGGGTTTGTATCATGCCCCAGCCCCTCGGGGCTGCCACATCCTCACATCAACACCAGTGCCACCTCCAGTCCCCAGCTACGTGCTTACAGTCCCCCAAGAGGTACCACCAGCACCAAGGCAGGCTGGAAGGCAGTGAGGGTATTCCCTGGACATCCCAATCCCAAGGCTTTGCCATGCACTGCAGCTTCAGGCATTCACTGCTTCCAGTGGCCCCAGAAGGCAGCAAGACACCCACACAAAGCAGGAGGCAGCTTCAGCCTTGCTCTCATCTGTGATGAGACAACACCCAAGAGCCTGACTGTTAAATGCTGTGGCATCCAATTGTTCTTTGCAGTTTGACTCAGAGATCACATGACTCCCTAGTTCTGCCTTAAATGTCTTTGGACTCTGAAATTAAGCACTTATGGGCAATAATCTCTCTGAACAGGCATGGACACCTATAGAAACCTACAGAGAAAAAAAGCCCTAATCAAAGTTCGCAAAATTAGAAAACTAAAGAAAAAAATCAATAGCAGTAAGCTCAGCAGGGACAAGAAGTGTTAATTTTGTGTTGGTAAATGGGAATTACAAGAAAATTGAAAATACATAAAATGTAAATTCAAAGTCACAAAAAAACACAATTAAAAGAAGTAGCTGATACGCTCACCTGGGCCAGAAAGGAATGCAATTAAAACCACAAAATAGGCTTTTCTAACATTTTCCATATCAGTCATTTTTGTGTATTATTTAGTGCACTATAAAATCTAGAGAAATATTAAAATCTCTCCAGTAAACCAATATCTTATTATTTTGTTTTAACACATGAGGGGAAGAACGTTTTACAAGACCTCTGGCTTACAAAACAAGATGCTTTCCTTCCTAATGGGATAAATAGAGATCATGGCAGTAAGCAATCTAGAAGTAGCTCTATCTGACCTAACTTGAAACACAAGAGCTTTGGTGATGTGAGTAAGGAAGAGGAGCACCACGTTGTAGCGATGTGCTCACGTCCCAGCTGTCTGTCTGACCCAGCTCCTGCATGGTGCACTTTTCCCAGGAACCAGGAGCAATTTGCTGTATCCAACCCCACTGGCAGCACGTTGAAAGGAGGGGTGAAAGGCTGAGGTGATTGCCACCTCAGAGCAAGGGGTAATAATCCCATTTCCCAAAGATTCCCCATTTACAATCCCTCTTCCCTTTAATACAGACTGTGTTGTTTTAATCATGAATGAGCTTCTTTTGACCTGGTTTTGGGAAGTAACAAGAGATCTCCAAACCTCAGGCTAGCAATGCCTTTTCCAGAAAAAAAGAAAAAAAGAAAGAAGAAAAACAGTGACAAATTTTGCTCCCTGCCTTAATATGAGATGCTGATGTCACCTAACCAGATTCACACAACACCTGCCCTCCTTCCTAAAAATATATTAAAAGCAGCAACACATCTCCTCTCCCCTTGTTCTCATCCCTTCAATAATTCTGCAGAATTAGGCTGAATGCACTGATTATTTTCCATGTGCATTAATCATGGCTAAATCATGCTAGGGAAGAAAAATGTACAGCCTGCTGTTCCTTCTCAGCATCCTTCTCTCACCCTGCTCTCAGAACAGTCTCAGCCTGGAGGGCATCCTGCCAGTGTGATTAACAGTGTGAAGTGGGGAAGGGAAAGAGATGGGAAGATGAAGGAAAAAGACCTTTCCTTAAAACTTAGACATTGCTTTTGGCTTGTGAGAGCAGCAAACCCTTGAGAGCATCATGTACATGCAGCCATGAGCTTCCTCAGCCCGTGAAATCCAGAAATGATTGACTGCTGTCATCTTCTGCAGTCTCATGTCAGTCCCTGTCCAGAGCCCCACTCCAAGCTTACATATCCTAACATTAGACTCATGAGAAATGCCTACCAAGATTTTCTCTTTTTCTGCTGTGGCTGTGCTTGTTAAAATATTCCATAAAGGTTTAATAAATTATGAAGAGCTGCAAATGGTCAGCCTATTGCAGTAGAGTTGGATGGAGCCCACCAGGACAAAAGGTGGAAGGAAAGCACGTTACTCCCTCCTTCACCAGATTTCTCTCTCCCAGCATTGCAGCTCTACAGAGGAAGCATTTTCCTCGAGCTGGCCAGGAGGTTCCCTTCACCATGGACCAAGAGAAAGTGAGTGCTCAGCATGACTCAACTTGCCTTAATGCAGACATTTAAAACAGGCTGAATTTATTAAGTCCTGGACTGCCTGGTCACTGCACTGAGGAAGTTCCTAGACTACATTTTGGCAAGCCTTGTAAGACTGTGACCTGCTTGGGCTGGATTCTGGAGTCAAAGTGAAACTGCATATGTCTAATTAGAGCTGTGAATGTCACATTTCAGGCTTGATTTGGCCATCACCTCTCCCTGCAGGGAGGCAGCTTGTGCTACCAAGCAAGGAGAGAAGCACAAGCTCTGATCCTCAGCCTGTAAACTCCTCCAAAGAGGATCCCTGCTGCTGGTTCTCCTTCACGGCAGCTGCTGCTGTGTCAGAAGAACGGGTTCTGCCAGGAAGATTTTTCCATTTTGCTTTTCTTTTGCCAAAATCCTTGAGGGCACTGTCACTCTAAAAAAAAAAAAATTGCATCCAAAGGAAAGCAGATCTGAAGTGGAGACAACCTGGCGGAAGGAATGGATGACAAGGCCAGGAAGTGAGCAGTTAGTGTTGGGCTCGTTCCAGAGGCACTGTGGTCATGCCACACATTAATAGGCTGTGACAGGCACAAAGATGGCCAAACGTTTGCCTACAAAGCCAGCTGCCTCATCCATAGATACAGTCACTGAGAAGCTCAGGAGAAGGTTTAGTCCCTGTCTTTGCAGAGCAAGGCTAGACAATGGGGACCCAGAATAGATGGAACCCAAAGGTCAAATATAAAGCCTCCAAAGACTGTCAGTGCAGCCGAGGATGGAGAAACACACTCGGGTTTCACGTACCATGGCAAAAGGATTAAAGCGTGTGTCAGAGCACTTAGTGCACAGTGCCTGAGTTCTTCCCAGGCAAGTGCAAAAGTCTCCCCTCCTGCTGCAGTGTCTCAGAGAGACAAAAGCAAAGCCTTTCAGAAGGGTTTTTACTGCAGGATGTTCTTCTTCCTCTGCCCTGGAAATCCAAATCCTCTAAGTCTTTGCACATGAGATTCACATTCTATATTACATCTGTTTCACGCTTATAGCGTAATGTTTTGGGTTGCATCCAAAACATGCTGAAAACTTTGCACTGTGAGGTGGATCAGATCAGCAGAAGGCATGGAACATGACCTGAAATTTCAGATTTACAATGGTTTTGTTCTCTGGGAACAGAGACACATGCAGCAATCTGCTGTGACAGCAGGTGGCTTGAGGAGTATTTACTGAAAGATAGATTTTCCTCCCCATCATGCCCAGAGCAACGCAGTCGGGCAAAACAAAGTGATCACAAAAACTACACACAGTGACAGAACCAAAACATGTCACAAGAAAAACACCTTCTGGTGTTGTTTTGGTTTTGAGGGGGGCATCCCAGTTGGGTACTGAAAAGCTCCCAACACTGCCATCAGTCATTTGATCAGTTTAAAACAGCTCAAAGAAGTATTGCAGCTTTGTCCCTGTGACAGCTCAGGCACAGTTTGGGCTGAAGTAGCTCTTCTCTTTAGTAGTGAGGACTTCTCTTGAAGCCATCCAGCTTGAAGGATGTGTGATGTTCCAGCTTGCAGGGTCTGCTTAAGTCCCATGAACGTTAGTGTGGTTTTGGGCAAGTAATCTTGGAGACAATGCTACCAGGCAAGGGCAAAGAGGGTGCTCTGAGCTTGCAAGGTGGAGAGCTTGCTCACTACCCTCAGCGCAAGGGACTTGGTATGCAACTGCCTGGCCCTCCCTGTGCCACCTGACAGCTCTCTTGGCCTTAGGCATCGTGCCAAAGGATTTGTCTAATGGGCTAACAAAGGTGAGAGCAGCTGAGGCCACTACAAACCCCCTGGGGAAGTACAGCTGACACCTACCGACCTTTTCCATTAGATCACCTATTGCTGACTCCTGGTGTGATCTTGGCCTCTCAGCCCCATCATGACATCATCTATATTTTCATACAGACAGAGGCAGAAAAACTAAATCCCATTAAGGAGATCCAAGAGAAAATTTTCCCTCCGGAGACATACTCTGATTAATACTTAGGAAAGGTCCAGTGCTACCCAATACAAACGCTGCACAGGCCGGTGGCCTCAGTGCCTTATCATTGTGTTCTACACAGACACTGGCCATAAAGGAAACAGGCAGGCCTCTCCCCAGCATACATTGCAAAGGTCAGGTGAAGCCATCAGGCAGGGCTGGAGAGCTGTGCACCCATGTCACTGTACCCCTGCCTGAGGCACAGTGCTCTGATCAGTACATTTCAAATAAAACACACTCACATTCATCAGCTCCAAAGGAAAAAAAAACTTCTTGTAAGCTTTTCACAGAAGGGCCAGAGGACAGCTGGATCACTGCTTGGAAAGGGCAAAGTTGGAGCAGAGCTTAATATTAGATTAGTGAGAAATCTACAAAAACACTCCAAAACTGCTTGTATGCTGTCTGAGTTAGTACTGAAGGGTACCCTGAAGGTTTTCAATCACTTGCAAGGCTTTGGCACCAGCATCGATGTTTGCAACCTGAACTCACTTTGAACACAGTGTTCTCAGCTGTTGGCTGATGAAAAAATCTGCTTGAGAGGCTGAGGCAAAGACGTGCAAAAAGAAGAAAATTCTCAGGAACAGTGCACCAGAGAGGCAAGGACAGCCAAAAAGGGCCTGGAAGAGTTGAACAGAAAGACAGCTCTGATATGGCTGTCTTTGCAAGGATCATTCCTTCTTCTCCCCCAGCCTTTGATATTGCTCCTGCTTCTGCCTAGAAAATTAAAACCACCAGAAGTTAACAGTGGGCGACTCCTTTTCTTACGTGAATACCATCGCCAATGGGAAAGCATGGCCAGCCCCACGCCAGTCTCCTGATCCTCAGAAACTCTGACATACTCTCAAAAATCCTCCCAGAGCCATGACTGAAGATGGCTGCCAACAGGGCAAAGCACGAACCTGCAATTCAGCAGCCCATGGGCAAATGCTGCTCGCTCACATCCACGTTTCCTTCCAAAGCTGTGCTTTGGATTCCACACAGTCTGCTTTCTGCCGTGTCTCTGAGAGCCTGCAAGCACATCCTCTGCCTCCAATGAGAGGTCTCCATCCCTCCTCCTCTAAAATGACAGGCTGCATTAGACTGTTCAGAATCACATTTGGTTCTCATTTTCAAACAGACATCCAAGACAGTATTTTTAGAAAAAGCTATACTGGTATTTGCAAAAAATAGCCTTCTTTGCTTTTATCCCAAATGGGGTCTTCTCCAAGTTCCTTTTCCTACTTTAGTCATATCTCTAAAGCTGTTTGCATTAAACAATCCAATTCTAGAAGCACATTAATCAGACTCTCTTTGAGTTCCTATTGCATGTGCCTTTCTCTGTGTCACAAGGCAAAAATAAAATCAGCTCGGCTATCACCTAATTCTCTTCCCCAGCAGAGGAAGCCCCATTTTGAGGGCCATATATGAGTGACAGCAGGTCCATTCAGCATTGGCATGGTGCCAGTGACATCCATGCATCAAGAGGGCAGCTTCCCAAAACCTGTCCCCAGCCATGGGGAGCCTGCCCTCACCAGTCCCTTGCAGTTAAAAATGCAGTCCAAGAGCCTGGTGCAATCTACCCAAAGGAGAGGAGAGCTGCCAGCAAGGCCTGGCTTTCCCAGGTGCTGACCTGCCTGCCTGGCTGGGGTCCTGTGGGGCCCCTCAGAAATCTGCTCTGGAAATGGTTTTCTCTGCTTGGCTATGTTTACAGCTCTGAGAAAACCTGGCAGAACATGTGAAAAGACATCCCTGATGGGTATGGGGGTTCTGCTGCCTGCTGGCAATGAAACTCAAGGCAATTCAGCAGCACAGACATGAGCCATAAAAACAAAGACAGGTTTGTTTGGGTTTTCTTCAGGAGATTCCTAGAAAAAGACCTGGACTTAATGAAGTATTGCAGCAGCATCCAGAAGCAAGGCAAGCATGGAGTGCTGGTGTCTGCAAAGGGACTGCCAGTCAGCCTGGAGCCATGGAACAGGAGGGCAGAGTAAGGCAGGGAGCCCCACGGTCCAGCTCCTTCCCCAGGCATCTGCAGGTGCCCCTCAGGTGACGCTGTGAGCATTGAGGATGCACATACCTCCAGCAAGGACCATCATCATGGGCCTCTGTGAGCTTTGAATCCAGGCTCCCTTGCCCACCACCAGCAAAGTGTAGAGCTGCCTTTCCTGGGCATCTTGGACAGCACAGCCTCACGAGCCCACTCAGACCAGGGATGCCCTTTCCCAGTACCAGGGCTGTGTTTTCCTGACAGGAACCAGAGGCAAGGGCAGAAAACCAAAAGGGACCCTAAAGACACCAAAGGACACAGAGAACAATTGCCACCACACCAAACACAAATCTGCCATCCCCAGCCAGTCCCTGAGAACCACAGTGAGATTAGCAATGGGGTGGGCAAACATGCCCACACAGCATGAGACCCCCTCCCACAGGTCCTCAACATCCCTTACCTCCTGCCAAAAAGCTGGCCAGGCACTGCTTCACACCAGGCTGAATGAGATCAGCTTTCTGGTCCTGTTAAGCTTCATCAGCTGGCCCATGCTGAATTATTTAAAACCATCTTTTATTAATCTGCCACAGTTTTTTTCACTCAACCTCTAGCAAGTCACTTAACCACTCTGAATGGGTTGCACTGGCTTCATCCCCATGCAGTGATGCTGGCAGAGGTGAGAGGGACAAGCCACTGCTCTGCTACTGCTTCTGAAATGTTCCAGTAGACCGAAGTGGTCCAAGAGCACTGGATTTACCCTCACTCTTGATGGGAGGTGTTATCTAAACACACAAGTCATATTGCTGGGTTATGACAATACTTTTGTTTAGAAAACTCCTGCTAGGATATTGTACATTTAAAACAAGCTCAGTGTACCCCAAACCAAGCAAATTCTGGCTAAAATACTGCCAGTGCCAGCACAGGGGCCAAACATCAGCACTAGAAATTGGGCACTGAAGGGAATGTATCCCCAGTCCAGCCCCTCCCAGTTTCCCTCATCTCCCATCATTGACCCCTGGATACATGACAGGCAGGCAGGGACTGCAGCTCCAAGCCATCATTGGTTGGACCAAACCAAGGGTCAGTTTTTCAGTCTCCACTCACTGGCAGGTGGATTTTGACTGCAAGACTATTTCCAGTTAAGCATCTACCACCAAGGCCAAGCAGCTGATTTCTGACTTGTGGACAGTGGTCCCACTCCAGCTCTGGTGGGGGATACACAGGAGCACCAGATTGCACAACTGGTGAGGAATTAGCTGCCCTCCTTCAGGCAAGATGCCATTTTTCCACATTTTCTTCTCCAGGAATGTAATTAAGCTGTATGAAGGAACGCTGTTTGCTTCCCAGTTTCTGCCCACTGCCCTGATAAATGAGCAGCATGGGAGAAAACCCTTCCCCATGAGGTCTCTTTCCCCACTGAAGATGAACGTGGCAGGAGAACAGGGTGACAGCCTGCACACAAGTGGTACCCAAAGTCCCAGCAGGTCGTGGCTCAATAAGCCCAGAGGAAGGAAGACCACATTCCCACATGGGCTGGCAAAGACAAGGATCCAAGAGAAATTTAATTCCTATCCACAGATGATACTCCCATGTAACTCTGATCTTTGAACACACTCTGACATTCTGAAGATGTTCTAGCTTTACTGCCCACATAAACATCCACTGGGGCTGCTATCTGGGGGAAAGAGTGAGTTAAATATTTAATTTAAGTCTATTTCATCAAATATTTAATCTATTTAATATTAATTAAATCTTGGTCTGAATAAACAACAGCTAAAAATTCACCTCTTCCTCCAAACATCTGATAACTTGAAGATGTCAGTCTATGCAATCCCAAGTGAGATGTCAATTAATAAGAGGGGAGGGTCCTATCTTTATGTTCTCAGTTGCTGGAATTGCTGTGGTGGATTGTTTGCCTCCCATAGCATTTCAAGCTGAATCTTTTTGCAGCTGGGTGTACAGTAGCATCATCTGGTTTACACCAACCGTTTTCAAACCCAGCTTCACTGTGTCTCATTTTCCATGGACTTTATTTGTGCACCCACAAGTGTGTGCCCCCATCCCACTCCCAGTCACTGCTACATCCTCAACAGCAGGAATCCATGAAGCTGAGGTGATGAAAACAGCTATTGGACATAGAGCACATAAAACCCAGGCCCTTCACAGGTGGACATGGCTGGCATGAATTGTTTCCTAGTCCTCAACCACCCTCCTGACACAGCTGCACATCTCACACATCACCCAGCAGCATGGCCAGGAACAGGCATTCCTGGGAACAACGAGCAACAGCTACAATAGGAGCAGACAATTTCCAAAGCAAAGGTTTAAGCCAATTAACACTGGGCTTTAAAGGCAGTTGCCACCATTGCATCTGTTGCTACAACCATCTTATTTTACTACAGAAAACCCTGTTTGGACCAAATCCCATCCATACCAGTCACACCAGCCAGAACACATTCTCTAATTAGCCCCCACAGAGCCAACAGTGATGAAAGATTGCCCTGCATCCAACACTGCTTACCTTGCTCTCCTCGGTGCATGCCCAACTCAGCAGAGCAGCATTCAGCTTTTGTTTTCCTGCCTGCTGCACTGTTTAAAAGCCATCTCACCTGAGCACTGACTGGTGTTGATGAAAGCAATTATACTGCTGCTCAAAGTGTATCGGATGTATCTTCGTTATCCTGAGACAGCAACGCCAAAGGCCCTAGATGGTAAATCTTTCAAAGTAAGGAAATCAGGTGATTTCATTTAACTGGATATTTTAACTCTTCTGTCCTCACTAGATTTTGAGGCAGGTTTAAAGCCACAAGATATTTGTTTTAAAATAATAAATGTCGGATTACTTTTAACTAACATCTCTGAAGTATAAATGTTTGGGTTGTGCTTAGGTTACAGGTCAAACCCCTATTCAAGAGAAACAGGGCAACTCCACTCTCTTTTCATGTTGGCCATGTGGTTGACTGGGGTCATGCCCCTTCTCTGTATTTTGGGTACTCCCTGGGGAACAGAAGAGCTCAGTGCTGCATTTGGAGTCCCCTGTGGAAGTGTGCCCTGTCTGGGTAACAGCACAGCAGAGATGACGAGCATGGAGAGCTGTTTGTGCCAAGGAAAGGCCACCTAAATCAACAGGAACCTCATTCTGGCAAACCCTGCTCAAGGAGCCGTTTCAGGTCAAGTATCTGCATCAAGGAACCAAGAACAAACTCAGCCTTACACAGAGAGGATTTATCACTATATTACCCAGGAATTGTGACTGCAGGAATAAGCTGGGAAGAGGTGGGGGCTCCAGCAGGGTATAAATCAGCATCCCAGCAGCCAAGCTGCCAGGTCTGCCACACTCAGGGTCCCACCCTGCATGGTTTGGTCTGCAAGAGGAATAGTTTGTCCAAATTTTCCTAGTACCAAAAGTCATCCTGGTAGCAAAAGACCAGAATTCAGCTTTTCACTCTTCAAAAAAGTTCAGTCAAGTCAGAAAAGAAGTTTGGGTGCAGTGTCCTAAATATTTATCTGCTTATTTGTTTCATTTTTTTACTCAGGGAATCTTTCAGTAACTCATTAAGGTTTCAAACTGAAGATTAATACTTTGCAGCAACACCACATGCACAGATGAAGAAAAGGCAGCCTTCAGCAGAAATTATTTTGTCAGAGATGTCCAGCAGTGAGAAGCTTGTTGTTTTCTTCTTTTCTGTGGGGAGCAATTGAAAAACAAACAGGAAAAAAGGCCATAAAGTCATGGTCCAGCAAAACACAACTGTTTCAATCAGCAACAGAGCAATCTATTCCTCCATGTAGCAGCTGACTTAAAGCAAATGTTTCTCATGTCTGGGAGTGAACCCTGCAGCAGGTCACAGAGCTCTGGAGGACCTCAAGGCTGCTCCTGCAAATGCAATATCCTGGGCTGTGCCCAAAACAATTTGGTCCAAAGGCTGCAGGCATTGCACACAGGAAAGCAGGGATGCTCAGGTTAGCTTTTCTCACCTTCTGATAAAACCCATTCACCCCATTACTCTCACACAGACCCAATTGCTGGCTTTTGACTCAAACACTTTTGAAAGCCATCCAGACCTCCCTCTGCAGAGCCTCGCTGACAGGAAACACATGTCAGTGGAATTTCTCCACTGCAAAAGGCACTGCTGGCCCCAGGAAATCCCAGAGCACCTAATGACCCCCGAGCCTCCAGGGAAGGGTCCTCGCTCTTCACCATTCCCTAAAATCTGCTACAGGCCATTCTCAGAGCCACAGAAGGAAAGCAGGACCTTAGATCCAAGCCAGCATGGATGCTCTCTCCAAACTTAGCCAACACTGAAATGACAATCACACTAACAGACTAAACTAGAGCCTGCTTGGGCAGTGTTAAACTAGTTTAAGCCAACAAGTTTATACCTTTGCTGATGACACCTGTGCTCAAGTGAGGGAGATGTTTTCCTGCCCCCTTTTATGGTTTATCCTCATGTCTGTCTGTTGGATTTGGGTGCTGAGACCCATCTCACACCCCCATACTCCTGGATGTGAGATGATGTTCTCAAACATTTGTGGTCCTCCTTGGGAAATGAGCTCTCCTAGGGGACAACTCAAATGGCCAAGAAGGTCCCCCAAGAAGGAAGAAAGTTGAGTGACCAGCTCAAGCATCAGTATCTCCACTCAACGCCTCTCAACATCCCCTGCTCCACAACAGCAGGTCTCCTTCTCCTCTGCTTGCACGACACCTCCCTCCAGGGACCAGTTATGGTCTGACACAAAAAAGGCATGGCTTTTTGTGCCCTCCGCAGCCCTGTTCACAGCCTCCTCTGCTCAGCCTTGAGGACATTTGTGAGTGTGCCGTGGCCTTGTGCAGCATTACTGCACTGTGACCCTCCAATGGAACTTCACCTGGACTTCCCAGGGCTCAGACTACAACCCTTTCTGTTCCCAGAGGGATTGGGATCTGGTCCCAGAGCATTTGTGAGCTGAGTGAGTACCAGTGGCTACTGCAAGAGTTGGGCTGACACTAATCCTGTTCTCTCTTCACTCCTTTTCTACAGTTTGAGATAAGGCACAGCAATCACAGCTACTACAAACATTTCACAAGTCACAGAGATGTTCCTATAAACCAGCTGCAAAGAGCAGCTCGTACCAGAGATGGGGAGAGCTCCAAGTGGAGCTGTCTGCCAGGGCACTGGCTGTAATAAAGGAGCAATCTCGACGGACTTTGAACTTTTCCAAAGAACAGGGAATGTTAAGAAATAAGACAAAGAGCTTCAACTGGTGAAAGCTGCACAGGCAGGGGGGCCACCAGCCACCCAACCCAGGGGGAACCTTTCCCTGGGCAAGGGTATGCAGGGTGGCACTGGGGGTACTTACAGCACAGGAAGGCTGATGGACATTGTCTGAAACCCACCGAGGCTCCTCTGGGTCTGAGAAACTCATTTTGAGTGAGAGAGTGATTCAGGCCAAGTCCCTCCCTCAGTGGGAAGAGGCTCCTCTATGTGACCAGCTCCTTGGCCCCCTGAGAATGGAGACAAAACCTCACAGAAACAAATGAGTACATCAGTAGACTGAGGGGATCAGGGACAAGCCCTGGGCAGGGAACCCTGCTGCTCATGCAGCTTCCCCTGGAAGCATTTTAGGATATTTGCTCCACCAGACCAACTCACCTGAGCCACTCGTGCACATCCCTTGTCTGGCACCTTTGTGCTCTCCTCAGGGGTGCCCACACAAGGGGTGGTGTGCAGGGTCACCCCACACAAGAAAGTGGTGGAGAAACATTCCCCAGGGCAAAGCTGGCAGTGGCATCTCTGCCTGCTGTTCGCTGTGCCAGCCTGGATGGCTCCCACCCAGCTGGGGAGACAGGTCCCCCTCCCTCCCCTCTCACCATTAACCTTTCAGCCCCAAAAGACAAGGTTATAAAAAACAATCAAAGTTCATTACATCCCTTAATGAGTCATTTGCAAGGGAATGACTGGGAAGCAATGATGGGGAGGGAGTCAGGAGGGGGAAAGGGAAGAGCCTCAGGCTCCCAGCCCCAAACCCACTAAAATACTGTCCACACTAGAGATTTGGCAGCAAGGACAACTGACAGCCAGAGGGGTGGAGCAAGTGCAATCAATGGCTGCTGGATCACCTCGTGTCCCAGGCACTGACCCAGAGTCTCCCATGGGATCTGCTTTGTAAAACCCTTCAAGGCCATCAGGGTCAGCCAAGACCAGAATGGAAGCAGGACACCCTACTCAAACCAAACCCCTGGCCTGCAAAGGCCACCACGAGGTGAGCAAGATGTTCATCTCTGGGCCACCATCGGGTGCCCTACACCCAGCAGTGACACTGCCTGCCCACCCTGGCCCCCTCCCACCTTGCCAAGCACCTCCAACTGCAACCCCAGGGCACTGGCAGAGTGGGGCCACTGGACCAGCATCTCCCACATGGGGCTCTGGTCATTTATTTTCTCACCAGAAGCAGTTCCATGTTCGGTGGGAGAATGATCCCCCACTGCCTCCTCCAGGGAGGGTCTTGGCAGCACTGGTGGAAGGGCAAGCAAGCCCTGGCTCCTGGGGGCTGGAAACAAAGCCCCACTCAGGTGGACACTCCTGCATATACCACAAAATGTTGCCTTCCAGCCTAATTGTTTCTAATCCCATCTGCAAACTGATCATTAAAATCCCTCACAATAGCTGCAGATGCTGCACCAGGCAGGCATCCCCAGCCGTAGTGCCAGGCTGCACTCCCAGGGTGCAAATCACACCCTCAAACCCTGCGCTCTTTTCTTTAACAAACACGTGAATGCCCTCACTGTGGCACAAAGAGGGGGGGTGCAAATACCCAAGTAATATCAAGGACTCATTTGTTATTATGCCACTGCACAATGAACAGAGCCATTGTTCCTACCTGGGCTAACAACGCCTTTCAGACAACACGAGTGCTTTTCCCAGTGTGTCCTTCAAAAAATGGCAAGACCAAAGCTACCAGAGGATCAGTGAACAGTTCAGAAAATAAAATACAACAAAATAAAATATAACAGCTAACATTATTTGGAGGATTTTCACACTTGATCTGTAAACGCTCTTTTATTTAATAAAAATAATCATCCATTATAGCAACTTCTGCTTGTGGTTTGGTTTCGTTTTTGTTTTTTTACATTAAAGCACAGTTTATTTGCTTTCCTCACCTCTTGAGGATTCCGTTCTGAAAATGCAAGTGAATGTAAACACTGCTCTCCAGGTCCCAAGATGCATCCGGAGACACTTGGAGTTAATTAGAAAGTCAAAAGAGAGAGCAAAATCAACAAAACACTCCCCAAAAGTAAAAAGGTATTTTTAAAGTCTCTTCCTGTGCACCATACAAATCCAGAGAAGGCAAATTCATCTTATACATTCAACTTATACAAACTTTGCTTTCTCCCAACCATTTTTGTGACTTGTCAGTATTTGATAAAGCTATTTTCCTAACATTAAAAGACTTGCAGACTCATTTATTATGATAAATCAAAACTTTTTCCTATAAATGTTCTCCAGAAATTTATTCATGGCACAAGTATGTTAGATTTGTTCTGCCCATTTTTGTTTTGGTTTTTTTTGTCTTTTTTTTTTTAGCACAAAGAGCTGAAAGCCATTTCAGGAAAGAGTGTAAAAGCAGCATTAACTCTCTCTCCTGCTCCAATCTCACAATATTTACACTTAAAAAAAAAAAGAAAAAAGAAAAAGCTTAATTACACTATAAAACAACGGAGAAACTGGCAGTTAAGTTTCCCATTTCAGAGTTTTGCCTTGTATAAGACTGAAAGAGGGATGCTTCCCTATTTCCTAGGAAAGATGAGATTGGCAGGTTAAAAACTGAACTCTTCTCTCTTAATTGAGAAAGACGAACAGCCACTGTGCACAAACCCCCTCCTCTCTGCAGGAAATCCTGCAGGAGTTAAACCATCACAAATCAGCACAGATGAGATAACACGATATGCAGAGCCCTGCTGTTTGCTTTGAAACGTTACCTATTTACAGTTGAGGTGGAGGAAGCAAGTGAGCATCGAACACATTTCAGTGCTGCAGAGTGGTATAATATCAAACAAGATTAACTCATGGGGAGCTTGGCTGGGTCCCAAGGCTCACGTTGCAAGGGAGACAGTCTCCGTTGCCTGGGACATCCCTGCCTGCACAGCAAAGCCACCCTCCATCAGGGTCTGCTCTAATGGGTAACGAGACAGCAGTTGCCATCTCAGCTGTATTGTGTCACTGGCAACACAGAAATTAAACAGGAACAGGTATGACATTAAAAAAACCAACAAAAATAGCCAGTTTGATGAGGTCTGTGATCCTAAGATTTACAGCCAAAATTAAAAAACAAAAAAGACAGGAATATGGAAATTTTGGTAATATTATCAAACTGTCAGGTAGGGGGATGGCTCTAGTTATTCAGTGGTTTTGAGTGAGGGGCTTTGCAGGGGGTAGGAAAAGAAAGACTTTTAAGGTATCAAAGATAATTAAAGCATTCACAGTTTCAAAGCTGCTTGCCTTACAAAAATTAAGACATTCAAATTCAAGAATACAATACTGGGTTTTACAAGGGGGTCAAAATTCATTACATATACAACAGGGGGGAAAAAAGATACAACAAAATAAAAAAGCCAACACCTCTCTTGTGGCATACTCCCTCTTTGTTGTTCATCTCACAGAGCTGCACGATGTTTGTCTTTAAAGAGTCAAACTGAGCAGTCGTGAGAATATCCACTGAGAGATTCTGGCAAAAGAAAAAAAAAAGCCCTAATAAAATAAACCAAGCAAGTCAAAGGCCATCCTCCCCTGGAAAGCCAAATGCCACGGCTCGGACCTCCACTTGCCTGCTGCTCCTCACTGCTGCTGTCCAGTGCTCCCACAGGCTCATCTCAGGTTTTAAAGGCTTCCTGCTCACGAGCTGAAGGAAACCATCCCATGCAAGCACAGCCCGAGAGAGACACACTTTACACTCCTACAAAGTCTTGATTAGTCCTGCCGGTAGCAAAGGGTCCTTCAAACAATCCTTTTCCTCTCTATCCTGCAGAGGATCCTTTTGAAGGCCCGTCTGAAGTCATGGTTGAAAATGGTATAGATGACGGGGTTCAAGGAGCTATTGCAGTAACCGAACCAGAAGAAGAACTTGAAGAGGGTGTCGGGCACGGAGCAGCTCTCGCAGACGGCCGTCAGCGTGTAGGTGAAGAAGAAGGGGAACCAGCAGATGACAAAGACCCCAATCACCACTGCGAGCACAAAGGTGAAGCGCTTCTCCCGGTTCTGCCTGCCTCTCCACCGGGACCCTTTGGTGTTCCTCTCCTCCTCTGTCTTCCTGGGCAAACTGTCCCCAGGCTTAATTTGGCTCAGCTTAGTCTTGGTCTTTCCTCTCGGTGGTCTCTCTGACTTCTTACACTGGTTGTTCTCCTGGTGCTCGGAGGAAGAGGTCTCTTCCATGTCTATGCCATTGACCTCTCCTTCCTGCCCACCACTGCCTCCTGCTGCCTTCTCCCCGTTGAGCTGCGCTGTGGCTGGCAGGTCCTCCTTGTCAGTCAAGCCATTCTGCTTCTTCTCGGGGCGCTCTGCCCGCTTGTTCGGCGGAACCCTTGTTCTCCTCTTGGCTATCTGGTAGATGCGCATGTAGACCAGGATCATGATGAGGCAGGGGGCAAAGAAGGAGCCGATGCTAGAAGAGATGATGTACCACTTCTCATCGTTGATCTTGCACCCTGCCACCCCCTGGTCAGCCTGCTGCCCGCTCTTCTTCTCGATGGAGATGAGTGGTGGGAAGGAGATGACAGCCGAGATGACCCAGACAATGAAGATGATGCATTTGATGCGGCGTGGGGTACGCTTGAGGTTGTACTCAATGGCTTGTGTGATGGACCAGTACCGGTCCAGACTGATGGCACAGAGGTGCACGATAGAGGAGGTGCAGAACAGCACATCCAAGGCCAGGTAGATCTCACACCACACTTTACCGAAGTACCAGTACCCCATCACCTCATTTGCCAGTGAGAAGGGGATCACCAGCGTGGCCACCAGGATGTCAGCTGAGGCTAAAGAGACTAGGAAGAGGTTCTGGGGGGCTTTGAGCGCCCGGCTGGTGAAGACAGCGATGATGACCAGGACGTTGCCAAAGACGGTGAAGANTCGCTCGCCGCCGAGCAGCTTTATAGCCCCGGATCGGGCCGGGGCTGCCGCGTCAGCCCCACGTGGGGAGCTGCCCCCGGTGCGCGCACACGCACACACAGACACAGGCAGAGACACACATGGACAGACAGACACACACGGACACACACAGCCAGACTCGCACACCNAGGAGCCGATGCTAGAAGAGATGATGTACCACTTCTCATCGTTGATCTTGCACCCTGCCACCCCCTGGTCAGCCTGCTGCCCGCTCTTCTTCTCGATGGAGATGAGTGGTGGGAAGGAGATGACAGCCGAGATGACCCAGACAATGAAGATGATGCATTTGATGCGGCGTGGGGTACGCTTGAGGTTGTACTCAATGGCTTGTGTGATGGACCAGTACCGGTCCAGACTGATGGCACAGAGGTGCACGATAGAGGAGGTGCAGAACAGCACATCCAAGGCCAGGTAGATCTCACACCACACTTTACCGAAGTACCAGTACCCCATCACCTCATTTGCCAGTGAGAAGGGGATCACCAGCGTGGCCACCAGGATGTCAGCTGAGGCTAAAGAGACTAGGAAGAGGTTCTGGGGGGCTTTGAGCGCCCGGCTGGTGAAGACAGCGATGATGACCAGGACGTTGCCAAAGACGGTGAAGAGCATGAGCAAGCCGGCCAGGCTGATGAGAGTGATGGTGGTGTGCAGAGGGTACGGCGTGCCCCAGCCCGGCCCGGCCCCGCTGTCGTTGAAGGTCCCATTGGTGCCGGGAGGGGGGTAGCCCTCCTCCTCCTCCAGCTGCCGCTGGTACTCCATGGAGGAGAAGAAGTGGCCCCTCTCCGTGAACGGGCGCTCCAGGTTAAACATCAACCCCGGCTGCGCGGACACCCCCGCCCTTCGCCCCGGCTCCGCGCGCGGCTCCTCCGCGTCCTACTGTGCCGCCGGCCGGGGCGGAGCGGCGCGCCGGGGGCCGGGGGGNCGCACCCGCTCGGCACTGCCTGTGTTTGCACACCCGCTCGCTCCCCGGCACCTCGGCGCACACACACGCATCCACTGTCACGCTGTCCCCATCCCACGATCTCGCCCAGCCCGGAGAGAGGAGCGGCCCCGCGGAGCGGGTCCCACTGTCCCCGGGGAAGGGCGTGCGAGGGGCGGCTGGAGGCGACCACCGTGCGGCCGCTGAGCAGCCTCCGTGGGCCGGCCGGGAGTGCACAAAGCCGGGCCGCGAGGGGGTGAAAGCTGCCGCCCCGTTCCACGTGTGCGCCGGGACACGGACGGGCTCCGCTCCGGCTGCCGGGTGTGCGGCCGTGGTTGCTGGGAGCCCCGAGGGCAGCGCTTTCCCCACGGCCCCGTGTGTCAGCCAGGGAGGGCTGAGCTGCCGGCCCCGAGGGCGGGAGACCCCGCGGACAGAGGGACCCCGCGGGGATGGAGGGACCCCGCGCACGGAGGGTCCCCGACGAGCGGGCGCTGCCGGCGGGGCGGGCGGCGGCCCCGGGCAGCGCGGGGGGGCAGTGGCACCTGGTGGCCGCGGCGCCTCACTGCACCCGCCGGGCCGAGCAGCGTCCCCCCGATGCAGCATTCCCCCGACGGCGGAGGGTAGGACGGGGCGGCAGAGCATCCGGGGATGGGGCAGCCCCGCACTGCCGCACCGACCCCAGCCCGGCTCAGCCCCGCTCCACGGGCACCCACGGCGGCCCCACGCCACAGCACAGGCTCAGCACACTCTCTCCTGGCAGCCACCCAGGGGAAGCAGGCCTGGGCAGTCAGCTGCCCCTCAGGATGCCCCGCGCTTGGAAAGCCACCTCAGGCGCTCCCCGACAGCACCGAGGCTGGCATCACCCACCTCCACGGCTGCAGCAGCAGCAGGGGAACTCTGTAACAGCAAAGGAACAATAGTGATGCTCCGGGTATCCCACCCAGCCCCAACGCTGCCAGCTCTCAGCATGTACAGATCGCTCACCCGCAGAGCACACGGCCTCCAGCCCCAATCCTCTCACTCGCCGCCTCTTCTCCCTCGTTTTCAGATGGTTCTAGTGATGTTGACTTGGTGCTCCAGATTCAGGCTGCTCTCAATCGCCGTGCTGAATGCTCAGGCCAATGAACCGATTTCCCCTGCAAGAGGAAAGCCTTCAGGGAGGAAGGCCTGTCATCTTTGTCCCTATGCCACACACTGTGTTATAAGCCAGGCCCAGAAGCGGTGACGCCCAAGAGAGGGAACAGGAATGGGAGAGACGGGGTCTGGGAGCCAGAGAGCACCGTCTCTGGGACTGGCACAGGGCTGAATGAGGGAAAATGAGGGGGAATCCCAGTGCCTGAGCAAGTGAGTGCAGGGCCCACTGCAGTGGTGTGTCTGAGAAAAGGGCAATATGCAGAGAGTAACTTAAAAGCTGTAAATCGAACCCAAGATGACTGACATTCCCACAGAAAAGATCTCTGTCTGAGAGTAAATGTGATGTACAACCACAGGCTTCACTGCAAGGATGAGAGGGCTAAGTCACCTAAGTCTATGGCAAGGCCAGGTGAGAGGTCAGGGATATGCTGGACTTTGTGAACACCTCCTGCCTTCTGCTGTTTGCAGGGGTCTGCTGTGCACTGCGAGGATGTGTTGCTCTGCTTGGCAGAGGGTCTTCCTTGGATAAGGAATCTTCATCAGTCTTGACAGAAGCGTCCTTGGTCACTGCTTGGGTGGAAGGACACAGACAGGGAAGGGTGCAGGTCATGCCTTGCCTGCATGATCAACCCCTTCTGGGACGAGTCTGATCTCAGTTCTAACAGCTCACCTTCACTAAGGCCACCAGGGACTGTCTGAGACACTTTTGCTGCAGACCTGGGATGGTGCCTTTCTGAAAACACCCTGCCTGCCTTCCCCCCATGCTCTCTGCATTCCCCAACACAGACAGAATGCCGATTTAAATGACAAAGCATGACCAGCTGCCTTGATTTTCTGTCTCTTTTTGTAGCTAGACACCCTCAGTTTGCCTGAAGCTAAACACAGCCAACAACATTGCTCCTGAGCCACTGCATGGCAAAAGCAGCTTTGATCAGTTCAGTTTGCTGGGACAAAGAGCTTGAGGGGAACATGAGGCCAAAGGCCTGGAGAAAAGGATTTGTCCCAAAAACACTGCTAGAAAGAGAGCTCTCTGCAAGTGGGGAACAGCTGGGATGGCATTGTGCTCATCTCAGAGGGGGAGAAAACCTGCCTCATCAAAAGTACTTTCATTGCCACCATTGTTGTGCGTGTGACATCTCTGTGATTTTATTGACACCAGAAGTTCTCAGCACTGTCTGCAAAGTGACTCAGTAATGCGGAGTCTCCCCTTGATTTTCTCTGCAGGTTATCTCACGGCTCTGCCCAATTGTTGAGATGAAAGCTGGTCAGAAATTTCAAGGGCTGGCAAGCACCCTGAAGATCTCACATGACAACCCATGGCACACCTTGTCCTACAGGACAGCTGTCTTTACATGTCTGTACCATGCTTGATGATAATTTGTAATATTCATAAAGCCTCAACTCCCAGAGTCCTGGGATTAGGCAAGAAACGAACTTTTAGCCCCTGGAAGACTGTAGAGAAAAGTTTCACAGGGACAAAAAGCAGCTAGCAAAGAACATTTTTATATCAATTCCCTGGCGTTTGCTTCCAGACACTCAGTTTTTGCATGCGTGCTGCTGACAGCGTTAATATGAGTTATTAGACTCTGCAGATCAAACTCACTCGACAAGTGCCTGACAAGACAGCCCAGAGAACAGCCTGTTCTCTGCAGCATCCCCCACCGAAGACCTGCAGGAGCCTGCCCTTTCCCCAGAAATCAGCCTGGTTTCTCAGCAGAACCCCAGAAGGAAGCGGGCTCGCCAGACAAGGGGGGATAGCCTGCGTGCACACTAATGAGTGAGGCTGAAGGCTGTCAAGCCTCTTGTGATGGCTCCCCCTCCACCAGCTGCCATCCCGGGAGGGCAGCAGTGCCCTTTCCGAGGCACAGCGGCCAAGTTTGCGTTCAGCACATGTGCCTTGAGCACGGCCCCCGCAAACAAACTGACCTTTACGGCTCGTTTCAGGTCATTAATTAGGCATGCTGCTTCCATGTTTATACATCTCTTCCACTCCTCGACTCCAGCATCGCTTCCAGCATTGTCTCCACCGGGGGGAACCGGGACCACCCTCCCCTGTTGCCTCTCAGGGAGAAGGAGCTGAGAAATGTTCGTGCGGTCTCAGAGTTGCTCGCAGCACGAAGCAAATCACATATGGAGAGATAATCTCTGGAAAGAATTGCTATGGTAATAAGGCTGCAGAATGTGTGTTTTGAGCAAGCAGCCCCAGGAATTGTTTATTTCCAGAAGAGCAGTGAGATTCTGGCAGGGGAAAATTTTAAAAATACTGGTGAAGGACCAAGGCTTGCTTTTTAGACAGTCTGGTTCAGGCCTAAAGAAACTGGACAAACCTAAGACTATGTCCAGACACGGCAGCACAGACTTCTGAGGGGACCACATGAAAGGGGCAACCACTGGAACAAGGTGCAGAAATTGTTGCTCAGCAGAAGCTTTCAAGAGCAACTTGACACAAGCATAAAAGAGGGAAGCCTGGGAGCTGTGAGTGCTGTGCACCCGGAGGTAAACAGCAGTCACAGCTTGCTTTGCATGAGGTCTGTGATTTGCACTGATCTCAATATTTGCATATCCATGGCAGGAAGTCCTTTTTGTAGCTGTGTATTTTGATCATGCTACTGGGCATATCTGAATGTATCAAAGCAGGGTGTCTCTCAGGAGGATCTGCCTTACTAATTCATCAGTTACCCTTGGGAGTAAGGCACAGAAATCCCATGGCTTGTGACACCCTGTGGACTAATGACTGAGTAGCCCTTCACAGCAGCTTTGAGTTGGTGAGTTTTCCTGCAGGTCCAGGACAAGATGGCAGAGATGCACCCAAGTCACACAAAAAAATGCTTTTCCCTTTTACTATGTTAACCCCAGGAGGAGAAACACCACAGGAGCTCTCAGGGAAGAGGCACAGACATTCTGTAAGCAAACCTGGCTTTGCTGGGTATATGATGTTGCCACTGCAAAGTAATACAGCAAGCACACCATCCATTTCCAGGAAGATGTTTCAGTTGCTGTGATTCCTATTTTCCTATTTTTAAATTAAATTCAAAAATTTTCTAGTGTGGCCACCCCTCCAGCTGCTTTGAGACCCTGGGCACTTTTCCTCCTACACACATTCAGACCCACAGCCCTTCCATTCCCCACCCCTGCTGCATGTGCGAGTTTGGGGTTTGCTCTTTTCACAGATCTCACAGCAGTAGCTCCTGCAGAGCCAGGCATGTTTTTCAAGAGAGTTTTTCTGAACTCAGCTGCTGGATGTACTTTTCCAAGTTATTTGAATAAATCAGTAGGAAATGGATAGCTGCAGCAGTGGTCTGTGCTAGCACCTAATCCCCTTGTGAGCAGGGATGCTGCTGCAGTATCAGATGTTCAGAGGGGAAGGAAAGGAGACACACTGAATATTACCTACAGTGGCAGTTCTTCACTCCCCTCATCTGCAGACAGCTGGCTCAAAACAGCACAAGATGGATGCTGTGTGACCACCTGCTCCTCAGGTGGTTTTTTTGCAAACAACTTGAAAGCTCTGCTGGCCTTTCCTCTGCCTTTCAGGTTGCCTGCCCTGTTCGGCAGGATTTTAACTACCAGATTTGATTGCACAGCCCTAAACTAACAGCCAAGAGAAACATTTCCACGCTACAGATTATAGTGTGGCAGAGTCAGGGGTGAGGCTGACATGAGGACTGTGCTCGTGCAAGCCTCCCGTTTATTTATTCAGTATTTTCCCTCTTGCTTCTGCGTGGTGTCACGGTGGCCTCTGGAACATAAAAGGCTCGTTTCAGCACTGCAGGAGGAGCAATGCACAAGAAACCTCCCTGGCTGTCTGCATATTATTGGCATTGTGCCCCTCAGGCACTTCAACGCCTATGGGAGAATGGAGAGTGAAATGTGCATTTTCTCTCTGCAGCACCCACAAATACACACTCATGTACCTCTGTGCCAAGCATAAGGCAAGTGTGTTTTTATGCAGTGATTTTCTTTATTCAGTTCCCTGTCTGGGAATTCTCCCTCCTCGCTGCATTCTGCAACATGGCCAGAACTAAACACCAGGGGGCCATCCCTCAGCGGCTCCATTCCCTTCCCTAGGCTTCCCAGCGTGCCAGCTCACATGATAGATCCCACTAAAATTAGCCAATAACAGTGGAAACATAGTAAAAAATAAACCAAACTGCCTATGGACCATTCCTAATATACTACAGGGACCTTCCATACTGCTCACTGTCAGTGCCTCGCTCAGGGGACTGACTCATTGCCTCTCCTAAAACCCTGTACCAGACTACGATGGGCTTTTCCATACCTATAGGACCACAAAGCCAAAACACAGTGAAAACACAGCCAAATCCTTCCAGCCCTGGCCAGACCTAGGGTAGGTGATACTCCCCAGCCTGTGACCCCACTCCCACCTGGACGTGGCCCCCAAACAGCCTTGTTCCTGTGGGCACTCCCTGATCTGCTCCTGTGCAAAGGCTCCCCTCAGCAGCAATGCCCAGCAATAAATAACCAAGGCAGAAGCACTGCCACACTCCTAGAACCAGGGCAAGCAGGTCAGTGTTCCAGCCAGTCACGAAAGGAATGGCTCTCCAAGCCTGCACTGCAACAGCTTGCCCCAAGAGGTGGTAGGTGCCCTGTTCCTAGAAGTGTTCATGGTCAGGTTAGATGGGGCACTGAGCAACCTGATCTAGTTGAAGATGTCTCTGCTTATTGCAGGGGAGTTGGACTGGACTAGATGACCTTTAAAAATGCCTTCCAACCCAAACCATTCTATGATTCTATGAAAAGCAGGTCATCCTGGGCACCCAGGCCAGTATTCAGAGAGCAGAAAGGTTGGGCACCTTATAACCTTCCATAAATGAAACCAATCAAGTTTCTGCAGCTCAACAAGTTACCCTTCATGAGCAGAGTCAGCCTATTCTTCAAGACAAAATTGAGACCACATCCCTTTAAAGTATTTAATTTCCCAACTGGGAGACGCTGGCATTCAGTTACTCAGCCAAGGAGTAACTCATTCCTTCAAGTTCCACTCCCCAATGCCCAAACGTGTGCATCTGCCCTTTCCCTCCCCGTTCTTCACCATCTACATTGCCCCCTCTGGGCCAGGGGCTGCCGTCAGCAGCATTCATTCAGTCCCTCTTGCGGAGGCAGGAGAGCCCCAGGTGAGCTGTAACTCTCCGGTCCATCACCCATCCCCAGCAAACTCCTCCGGCATAGCCAGAGCAAAGCTTCCAGTGAAGCAAACAGCTCTGAAAAGAGAGGGCACAACAGAGAGCAGCCATGCAGTGATTGCAATTCCCACCTGCCAAGGTGTGGGTCTCACAGCAGGTTCAGGTCCTGGTGGGAAAGGGGAAGTAGATCATACACCCTCTTCAAAAACCAGACCGAAACAAGCTGCTACAGCAGGAGACAGCTTTCTGTACATCCCTGCATCCGGCAGGTTTGCCATCTGTGTCTAACACAGCTTGCCATGTCTGCATCAATGCAGGGTGTCAGCACTGGAGTTAAAAAGATCAAAGAGTCAGGGTGGCTGCAGCAGTTCTTGGAGACTGAGCTGTATAAAATGTCCAGGGAATAATTCCCTGAAATTACCGGGTTCCCAGAAAGCAGAGCACGTCAGCGTGGTTTCACAGGGAGGGAGGCCGCCGGGGAACACAGCGAGACTTCCTGTGTTTTCCCTTATTCCTTACTTCACCATCTAGTGGCAAAAGCATATAACACTGAGGAGCCATCCAGGGACTGCAGCGGCTCTGGAAGGAGACCGTGCTTTGCACCAGCTCCTCCTGCTTAGATCCTTAGATCCTCCTCTGTGTCCCCAGCTGCCTCGGCTGGGGACACAGAGGAGGACACAGGCAGCATCCAGAACCCTGCAAGTCTCCCAGTCCTAAATCCTGGCCCTGTATAAACACTCCTCTGCACAGGCTGACTCCCCTCCCAGATGGATCACTCTGCCCCCCCCGCGCCGCTGTGTCCCTGCTGTCCCCAACCCAGCTATAGCCCCCAGGCTCCTGTAACTTCTCCCCCAGGCAGCAGTTCCTCCTCCCTGCTCCTGCCCCAGCCTCTCCTCAGAATGGCCCCAGCTCCCAAGGGGACAGTAAGCGGGGCAAACCCAGGTCTCCTGGCAATCCAACCCAGCACAGGCTGAGCTAAGCCCCCAGGAAAAGATGTCATGGTGAACACAGCCCTTCCAAGTTGAGACTTTTCCTTCCCCACCTCAACTGAACTGTTAACCAGGGCTGCAGTGAGTAGAGGAAAAAGAGTGTTGGAAAGGGACACATACCTCCAAGGAAAAACCTTCACTGTGGACTCAGTCGGGTGTTAGGAGTGCCTGGGGTGCTGGGGAGAGCTTGCCTTCATCAGCTTTCCAGAGCTGCTTTCTCCCTTTGCTGCCCCTTTGCCATCAGGCCATGCCAAAGGGCAGAGTTCCACCAAGGCCAGGACTCCTTCCCACATCCTGGCCGTAATCCGCTCCCTTGGACATGGCAGGAATGCTTGCACATAGATCTGCTCCGTGTGAGGGAAGGAGAAGGCGCCTGTCTCTGCAAGGGGACTACTCAGAATGGGGAGGTCACAGTGGGTTCAGCCTCCACAGCAGGGCCAAGTGCTGCCCCACGTTTGAACTCTGGCTGGTCCATGGTCCAACACCTTCCTAGCCTGTGTGGTGATAGCCAGGCGAGCCAAACCCAGAGCAAAACGATCTTCATCTGGTGGGTGCAGGATGAAGGGCTCTTCTCTCCAGGGCCAGAGTTTCCATCCTCATGGTGGTTTGCAGATTCTGCATCCATCATCGTTACTGTGCTCATTCCCACACTGCCTACAAGACAATTATCCCTGCACAGACTGCACAGGGATGTTGCAGATTGCAAGGCACAATCACAGGAATATTGCATAGGGATATTACAGATAGCAAGGTACAACTTGTTTTTTTCCCTTAGAGGCTCAAATTAGGTTTAAACACCAGCTTTTGATGTATTTGCTTATTCAGCACTGTCAGTTGCTTTTCAGCAATACAAACTGGCTCTCTCCCCAGGAAACATTTATCCTATCTGGGAATCAAGGGTGGTAATGTGTAATGAGGACAAAGCACTTAGAGAAAGCAGGCTGAGTGAAGCACTATATCTCCACTTGCACTTTTTCAACACAGATTTTCCTTTTCCCTGGAACCATCCTAGGTACCAAGGGAAATTCCTGCCATACAAAATTCAAGAGCAAAATAATCCATGTCATTCCCTGAAGTGTAACAGAAAACGGAGCACATGTCAGCAAGCATTAATCTCTGCTGCTACAAACTCTCACTTTTTTTTTCCCTGAGAAGTCATTTTCAACCCTGAGCAGAACAACGGCAGAAAATTCTTCTGCCACAACTTTGTCTTTGCACTCTGATGAAGGATACAGCAGGTCAGTGCTCCCATCAACTGAGGATGCCATCCCCATTTTCACAAGGCTTGATGTCTTTAACACCTTCTGCCACTCCAAGAACCGATGGGAGCCATGCTGAAGGGAAGGGAAAGGAGGAATCTCTGCTATTTCATGTACATTCTGCTGTGGAGCTTGTCAGAGTCAGTGAAAGGCAAGGGCAGGAGGAGCAAGAAGGAAAGCAATCCGTGAGAAACACTGGAGCTCCCCTACAGACAGGGAGCACTGAACCCATCCTGAACTCTTTCTTTCCACTTGTTGAGGCCAAGCCATTTGCTGGGCAATGATCACAAAGTGGAAATTGCCGTACAGCATCCAAGCACTTCCAGAGGCGTAGTCCCAGTGCACTCAGACACGCACAGAAAAACAGCACAACTGAAATCTCAGCACCCTTTCATTCGAGCTAGGCTAGAATCCTCTCCCCCAAATCTTCAGAAAGGCAGCTCACTGCTATTGCAACTGGCTTTAACTGACAGCACCTCAAAACTGTTTTGTTGAGGAGCCCTCCTGATGCACCACCCACCCAGCCACCAGGCTCACGTGCTTCCTAGGAGGGTTTCCAGTGTCCCTAAGCACTGGGACATTTTGACACGCCAGCAAAGTCCTCTGGAGTTGAAGTCACTGAAGATCACCATTGATTCCTCATTACAATCCAATTTGTTTTCCTTAAGCAGAGCAAAAGACAAGAGTGGTAAAAAGCGATCATGGCAACTTTAACAAATATCTTTTAAAAATGTAAATTTTTAAACGTTTCTGGGGAGTTACATGTCTGTATGAAATAAGAATGTCATTTTCTTATTACTACTTCACTAACACTTTAACTGTGGGAGCATGTGGGTTTTCCTAAAGCAGAAGTGATGAATATTATTAAGCATTACACAGATTTCAGAACTCTTTACTGGACTGATAAGCATTTTGTGTCACTTCAAAAATTAAATCATTCATCCTTATTCCTAAATGGTTTGGAGCACAGACTGGCCACAGAGTTGTCATTTAATCAAAATTCATTCCTTTCTGAGTCTTGACACGTACCCCAAGCCAAATCTTTTATCTGGCAAGTACTCAGACATCAATCCCTTTACAGGGACTCTGAGACACAATGTAAAAACCTGGCTGTGTCCAAGGAGCCAACAGAGAAGCTGTACAGCAATGCACAGCTGCGCCATGTGCAGCTGATCCATCTTTTTTATTTTCCTCTCCCAGCCATCTGTTCCCAAATTCTGTTTTTCTCTTGGTGTTTCCATTGTGCAACAGAACTGGAGAAAAGGGGCTCATAACCAATACAAAGCAAGTTCAGAAGAACTGGCTGCACCAACAGGTACGCAGGGCAGAAGTCACTGGTCCTACACCATCTTTTTGCTCTCCCTGCCTTCCTCCACTTACTTCAGCTCAGCACAGTGTGGGAGGCACAGGAGTGAGATACCTGGCTGCTGGCAAAAGAGGGAAATCTGAAGCAAAAGAGTTGGCAGGTAAGAGCACAAGTGGAGAGTCCGAGATCAGAGTTGACAGGAGTTGAAGAGCTCACCTGGGGAAAAGAGGCAGTGCTAGAGAAGCCCCTCCTTCCCATGGGGGATTCTGCTACTTCCAGATATGGTTCTGTTTTAAAGTGACTTCAACCCTCCCCAACTTTCAAAAAGCTTCTTCAGAAAAAGCAGTGGCCTGGCCTCAGGATCATCCATCTGGTGGAGCCACAGACCCAAGAATCTTGGCTGTGCTCTCCTGCCTGCCAGGCTGTGCCTGGAGCTGCAGCCTGGGCTACCAACAGCATCAGTCAGGAGATGCTGGCCCCAGGGCACCACCCGCTCTCCACTTGGCTCAGTTTGCTTTTAGGGCATTGCCTCCAGTGCCTTTCAGTCATTCCAGGCAAACATCTGACTCTGTGGTGCTGCTGGGACTCTCTCCTGGTCCCCCACATCAGAACCACATGGCGCCCAAAAAGCCGTCTGATGCGGCTTTTTGGGCGGCTGGAAATGCCTGGCAGGCCTAAAAAGAAGTGCTTGACTTAGAAATTATTTAAAAGCCTGAAATCAGAGCTGCCTCACTGACCAGCAGCTCCATACCTAGTTAAATTTCTTGCCAGTGCTGCTCTGGCAAGGATAGATAATTCTAAGTTAGCTATAACTTCCCACTCAGTTAACATTACTTGGCAAGGACTAAAAAAGATGAAGGGCACCCAAAAACCGTGGGTCATATGGAGAGAAGAGTTTTACTGCACTGTCCTTACCATGGCTGTTTTCAAACAACAGCTTAAGATTTTCAAGGAAAAAATGTATTTCCATTAAAACTGACCACATGAAGTTTGGAAATCACTTCAGGGAGCACAGCTGTAATAATGCAGGACAGAATGCAAACCAGCTACTACTAGGTCAAGTGAAGCCAAGAACCAAACTACAGCAAATTAAGGATTCATTATGAGTCTTAACAAAGAAATACTTTACTAATAGAAAGGAAAAAGAGGGTGTTGTGGAAAGAGCTTTTAAAAAGGAACACTTGTGTGCAATTTTGCAGATAGCATCTTACTCAGAGGCAGTGGGGTAGATTGATCTCTAAAGACTCTTAAAAGGTTTTGCAGTGGAAAAAAATAGTTGTAAGGCACACAGTCAGATCATTAACTGTGCAGCCCAGGCTGCCAGCTGCTCACTCAGAAACTCCAGATGGCTCCTCCTCTAAAACATCATCATTTGATCTTGGTAATCAAATTATCTCCCACTCTTACAACCCGAAGTGAGGCAAGGATTGAACGAAGAGATGATGTACTTTATTTGACTGAGATGGCTTGCAAAAACGAAACAAATTAGCTTTCAAGGCACTCAGTCTCTTCTAGTATCAAAGCTAACCATCTCCAGCCCTTTAACACCTTTTTTTCTACCGTGGCCATCACAACCAGTTCACAGCACCACGTATGCTCTACAGAGCTGCCCAGCATTCAGATTTTATGCAGTGTTTGTACACTAAACAACATATACTGGGTATCTAAAATGCTGATCTCCCACCAGTGGAGAGCAGGACCTGTCACTGGAGAGCAGTGCTGGGACACTGGGTATCCTGAAGCACTCGGGCTGGATTAATCACACAAACATATCATGTTTGTGTCTCACCAGGACACACGAGACACCATCTGTATATTTCTGAGGCCTTTTGTACAGCCTTAAGGACATGGGGTGGCAGAAACAAGACACATTCTTCACTTTTCACTCAATTAGAGCCAAAATGCATGGTGGTTCTTGAGGCCAGGCTCACGTGGGGATGCTCACTCCAACCATGTGAACAAAAAGTGGTCATGACCAGCAAGTTCGCCCCAGTCCAGGTGGCTGCCAAGCTCTGGCTGACACCAGTTGTTGGCAGGATGCTCCCAGGTTCAGGGAAGATTCCTCTTCTTCTCTCTTTTTTAACTATGGGAATTTCTTATGTAGTTTTCTACAAAGACTTCAAGCAGGAAAATAAAACCCAGCTAGTGCAGTCTCCAACTTCTCTTCCAAAAAAACAGTAAGACCAGAAAATTGCCAGTATTTCCAAAAAATGTTGGGCTTAGACATTTTAAAAAGGTCAGCTGAAATATTCAAAAGTCACATCTTCCAAAACAATGAACTCTTACTTGCATGACGAGAGTACTTTAAATCCTGGCACCATTTAAATCAGCACACTATGGAAAAATTCTTATTAATTCTGGGTTTTATACCTAGTTTCAAGAGATGATGGAAGACAGTTATAGTTAATCAGAGGTAACAATTATTGCAGAGGGTGGCCTGCATCTGAAGTATAAATCCCAATCTGATCCTTGCCTGGTGGGATTATTCCCCACCAGACCTTAGTACTAAACTTTATCACCCACTCAACTTTAATTTTGAAAACAGAACTGTACTTTTATTTCACAAAGTAGAAGTACACAAAGAACAAAAGAGGTTGCTAAAGGCCGTGAACTAGGAAAAAGACTCAGAGCTGGGACTAGAAAACCACAGAGAAAGGCAGCAAGAATTATCAGAGAATGGAAGAGGTTTAGTTTGAAGAGAAGCTAAAAAACTAGAACTCCATGACTTGGAGGGAAAACTGCTGCCATTAATGAAAATAAACCCAAAACCTTCAAGAGTGGTAAAAAGCAGATGAACAGGAAAAAAACTGTTCATAAATTTCTAGTTCTACAAGAACTAGGAGTTACCAAATGAAATAAGGTGGCGTGGTTCGAAACAAACAAAAGGAAGTACTTTTTCACCCAGCACATAATTATATTGCAGTTATTAGACACAGGATGTCACAGAGGCCAGAAATACAAACTTAAAATTTAAAAAAAAAAAAAAAAAGAAAAAGGAAAAATAAAGATTCTTCTGTGAATTTGTTTAACCTATCAAGGCTACTAAATGCAGTGATGCAGATGCTGTTTCCTTTCTGCAAGCCCTTCAAACTGTGGTTGGTGAGGTCTGGAGCAGTACAGCAGAGGAACTGCACATCCCTGTTGTGCACATCTGCCACAGCCCTGTCAGACAGGGGTGGATGGCAGCTGCTCCAACACCACAGCACTGGACAGCCACGCTTGTGAGGAGACTGGCTTGTTTTCAGATTGTCAGATCACATATGGTTACAGGGACTGACTCAAGTCAAAGATGGAGATTTAGGTATTTTGATCAGACCCTCTACTGATTTTAATCAGCAGAGATCCGATGAAATGACAGAAGCACTCATTGCACAAGTGACTGCTGCACACTATGAGAGCCAGTTCCAGCTTTTTAAAGCGACCAGCTAGACTCCTCTTCCTCATGTCCAGACTCCTGAGGTCTTTCTGTTCTGACTTCCAAGGATACTGGCTTTTTGTTTGTTTGTAGGGCACAATGTAAGCATGACTTTGTTGAAGCAGTCTGTGCAATGAGCTTCACAGAGCTGAAAGACATCAGTTTAATCAGTGCCACAGCAGCTTGGCAATACTGTCTTTTAGTAAACCTGAAGATTAAATGCTGGTGTCTGTCTTTTAGGCATCACAATTCTATACCTACTTTAATTTTGTTGCTGCTGAAATGCAATTTGCACTAAAATCCAAGAATTATTTTCCCCCTCAGAGAGAAAGCTGTGGGATTTTTTTTACTACGTGCCCTAATAAACCATAACAAAATGAAAAAAAATGTTTTTACCAACATTTGCTTTATAGAAGGTCTCCAGTCTACATGACTCCAAGTAAAGCAGTTACTATCATCCAACTTTTGAAGTTTCCTGTAATTGCTCTACATGAAAATCTATATTTTAAGATCTTTTGAAGAGTGGTAAGTATATAATAAGAAAGTAGTTCTTAATAATTAGAGGTGCTGCAAAAGTAGACTTACATCCAGGTTAATGTCAGACTACAAATACTAGAAAACTTTCAAAAGACTCAGTGGCAGCTTATTTACAAACATACTATTTATAATGAATGCATTGATACAGAATGACTCTTATAAAAAAGCAAGGCAATCTTTTATATAGACATAACAATCAACATTACAATAATTCAGATTAAAAGTACATTTTTGTAGACTGTTTACACTCTCACTTAGCTTTTAACCACAAAATTAGTGTGGTCTGGTATTTTTCCACAGCAAAGGTCCTGTGCAGTCCTGGTTAAGATCTAAATCAGAATAATAATAAACATATTTTTTGATATTTGCTAATGTGAAAACAAAACCCATTCATAGATCCTATCATCTGTTTGTAATCGTCCTTACTGTGCCTTGAAGTTTGTGTTGTGCAAATTACTGCCAACTGCACATTTCTAACTAGAAGCTATTCTGGCATGTCTACTTGATACAACTGAGGTGTGACACTGACAGGAAAATTCTTAGTTGCATCCAGATATGAAAAGTCTCCTGATATGGATTTGTGCTGATTCAGAAGTTTAATTTTTTTTTGGGTTAAAAACAAAAAGGGAGAAAAAATAACCTCTTAAAGTTTTCTAATAGTTAAATAAAAGATATTTCTCAAACTCTGAGGAGTGAAGATGACACTTGAATTCCAGGTGACACAATGGGTTTAAAAGCACTAACCAGAGAGACAATCTAAGTACTAATTGTCTAAATCATGTACATGAGCAATCAGGACCTTCAAGAAGTCTAAACGTGAACGTTCCTAAAAATACTAGATCAAAGAGAGGCACTGAAGCAAATATTCTACAATCCAAATCTCTTTCTAGAAGAGGTGCATGAAGGTCAACATTTCCATTGGCATCTGCCAAACTGAAAAGTCCCAATTATACAACTGTGTGACCCAACTTTACAAGCAGCATTTCCACTGCATTTATACCAGACTATTTTGGGTGACAAACTTAAATATGGGACAGCAAGAGACACAACTTTAGTGGGTTTATGCTAAAAATTTTTTGCTAAGAATTATCCAACAACTTCCTATTTAGTAAATTAAAATGCAACAACATGTGACCAACACGAGTCACAACAGCAATTGTTCCTTCTTTTCATTGTTTAGCAAATCTCTGAACTGCTTTATACCTTCCAGACTTCCATACTATAGACTACACAGTCTATAGTAATTTAGCTTGTTAAATCAAGGCATGATTCAGGATAGTGTCTTTATGGGGCATGACTATGTATGTACATAGGCACAGACACATACAAAATTGGTATTTTGGCTATGAACAAGCAATCAAGGTCATGAGTTTCACCCAAAGTAAAGATTGTCACATTTTTCAATAATCATTCTAAATTATTTCCCTCAGTATAGCAAGGAGGATAAATATTTAATACAAGTATTTGGGAATCACTTGTTTCTCAATCTTATTTTCAAAAACGCTGTAAATAATTAATTTCTCCACCTCGTCTATGCTTTCATACATGTATAGATACATAAATACATTTTTGTATTTATGTATACATACAGTTGTCAGAATAAAGTTCTTTCCATTCATACTTTAACTGATTAGGGCAAATAAAATTCTTAAACATGTAAGCCAGTATGTGTGTTCAACTGAATGTCACCAGGCAATACCATTTAGAAACTACACCAGTTAACAATCCAGCATCCTGGGAAATGCAAAAGTCTGTTATTTCAGGAGGTAAGACTGTTTTGAATGATCAAAATGGCTGGATTTATATGGATCTACGTATAGATCTGGATATAAACCCATGTATGTACTTACATGGATTTATATGCGTGTATTCCAAATCTGTACCAGATATTTAATGCTTAAACTTTCAGACCATTTTAAAGAACTCTTCAAATTCTTCTGACTTGATTTCTCCTGTACCAAAACCTCTCTCACACTGCTCTTATTCAAATCTCCCTTGGGACACTGAAAAAATAAGCATTCACCTCAAAGTGAATAAAATTAAACTCCTAAAACAGGGCTCAGGATTATCTGGCATTGCAACAACCATACTAGTACAAAGATAGTTTGAAAAAAATATCCTGTTTTTAATATAGTAATGAATTAAAACATAGTTTTATTTATTCCTATACGTGTACTGAAAAGAATAGCTTGTTCTTAAGTGAGTGTAACGAGCACTATTTTGGTAACCAACTCCTCCACAGGAATTTATGTAAGAGAGGGTCAGCTCCAATCATACAGTCATTACCCATGTACCTTAACAAGGTGAATAATCAACATATTTACAAACTAAACAAATTCAATCCCTTGAACTCTTATAAAAACGGGATTGAGGAGCAGACAGGGAATGAGACCAAGACGTTTGGAAACACAAGGGGTCGCCACTTTTGCTTTAAGGAACCATATTAATCAAACCAGTTTCCCCCCTAGTGACCTGAGGGCACAAACACGGACTTTGCAGTATATTCAGAACTTACAGTCTTGATAATAAGCATTTCAGCATCCTCATATTTTAACACCTTAGTGCTGAGAAAGATTAACTCAGGCAGAACTGTAAGGAACTAGCCTTTTATAAACTAAAGTCTAAACTGAAAAGCTACAGTAGATGAAAAAAAAAAAAAGGGGGAAGGGGGAGGAACGACAGAGTGTGTGAGAAAGAACAGAACATTACTTAGTAAAATCCAGTGACATCTACAATAGTTTTACAGCATGTTTAAGCCCTCTAAGGTTTTATATCTCCACCTGCCTTCCATTTAAAACTTACTCCTTGTTAATGAAAAGACATACAGCAAAACAAAATGCAAATAGATCAAGGAAATACGTCTAAATAAGCATGCCTGAAAGCCAGAAACAATATTCCCAAACTTCTGCATGTGAAACAGATTTCCCACGGCATCCATTGATTTGATTTTGTGCAAAAGGTGCAGTTCTCCAAGTCACACTACCCCAGCAGCAATTCCAATGAGCATAAACTGAACAGTTCTTGGGTAACCATGGAATGTGACTGCCTCGAGTTCTTACCCTCCTGAAAAAGGACAAATGGCCCTGCAAGTGCAGCAATAGTGTACATCTCCCTGAAGCATCTTCTGCCTTCGAAACAGCCAAGAAATTCATGATAAAACTGAATGTCCACTACCTAGAGTGTTTCTCTTGAGCTACCAACATCTCTGCACAAATGAAAAAGGTGCCTCTTTTTTAATAGATCGGTTTAATACTGAAACAGATAGGATGAAGTTAAAAAAGAATAATCAAGATACTGAACTGAATATTTTGAAGCAAGTGCCCCAGCTGTGGGGAAAAGTGCATTTAGTTCAGCAGCAAAACAGCACAGTGTGAAGATATTGTGCTTGGACACAGAAGTTCCATAATGGAAGGAGGTACAAGGCAAGTCAAGATATAAAACCATAGTACATTGTTAACCAACCTTAAAACTTACATATATTGCAGTGTTTAAAAGTAAGACACATTCATTTATTGTACAAGGTCTATAAGGAATCCTTAAAATTGCCTGTTGTAGTTTATGACTCAACATTGTAATAAAAATGTACATATATATTATTTCCTTGTCACTTAACTGTACTGTTAGACCTCATGGACTTGTTACTTCACACAATGAAAACCGCTCTTCACTGAGGATACTCCACATTTTTACCAATCTGAAAAGGTTTACTTGTGCTAGAAAAGACCAACCGCAAAAGGCTCAGTTCAGATATGTTATGCCTGCAACTGATAACTCAGGGAAGCAATACTTAAAGGAATTCAAGCTTTTTTTTCTTTTCTTTTCGTTTTGACTGCGTCCTTTTCACCTGCCAATTGTTCTGATGAGTATGTTTTTAGTACACAAACCGGTTGATAAAAATTCATCAGCAGAGGCATATAAACTCTAGATATGATTGATTAAAACAGAGCAAATCAGAATAAAACAAAATCCAGTGATTTACTCTGACTGTAAACAATATAAAAACACCATTTGCTTCAAATCTCAAAATAAGTTAAAAGAAAATCCCAACCTCAGGGCACATGACCCTTTCAGGTTTTGACACAAAAAAAAAAGGGAGGGGGGAGGAAAACAGAAAAGTTCATTATATAAAGGTTATACATTTCTCTTAACTGAAAGTAAATCTAAACAAAACTGGTTTTGTCCCTTAAATTTAGACTTTGAGTTCATTGGCAATTGCTTTAAATGAACTGGCATTTTCAGATTATTCAGACAACTTCCATCAAGTTCAGCAAAGAAAACTTAGACAAGCATTTTTACAGAATAAAAAAAAATCTAAATGGCTATGATTCCTCTATTAGCAGAAACACATAATGCAGTCTTAAATTTGCCTTTTTATATTATTTATA
>VZTH01000056.1:0-18364 GCA_013397815.1 Aleadryas rufinucha
GCATGGTTGCAGGTGGGCACAGAGCAGCCCTTGAAGCCCCTGAAGATCTGAGGAACACTCCAGGCACCAGAAAAGCAGCTGGATGCCAGCATTCCTAACCAGGGCACTTCTGTTTTCACAGCTTTTCTCTGCATTAACACCCATTAGGATCACTTGCAAGGAGCTACATTAAACATGGTCAAGCTTCAGGCTCTCTCTCACTGGATTCCTCACAAACTTTATTCTGTATCTTTAGATGAGATTCCTGACACTTTGTATACATGACAAACAAATCACAGCATCTTCTTCTCGGGGAAGGAGGTTTCTTTGGCTGTCCTCAGAGCAAGCAGTGTGTAGAGCAGCCACTCAACCAAAACCACATCCCCACACGATGTCAAAACAGCTCATGCACTGAAGGAGGGAGGGACAGGCAGCTAGTTTCCCTCTCCTAAACTTAAAGGATATATAACACAATGCGACACTTGGATGTTCTCCTGAACCATTATATTAAAGAGCAGTAACTCGGTACACCACCAGTACAGCAAAACCAAACTACTTTCCTGAAAGTAAAACTAACATTTATCACACATGCTGGGCACACCTGAGACATCACACTCCAGGATTTTTCAAGGGAATAAACGTTTCTGAACAAAAAAACCCCGACAGCATGGTCACACAGAGTCTGTGCTGCTCCAGACAGCCTTCCTTGGCAGCAGCTCCAGTTTCTCCCCTCTTATCACACCTTCCTTCTCAGGCTGGGGAGCCACTGGAAGTAGGCATGGGAAGTGGCCAGTCATGCAGCTGCCAACACTGCAGAGAGCAGGGCAGGAGGGACACACAGTTCCTGAGGTGGCCCTTGGTCACACAGCCCAGAGCACCACAGAGGCCAACCGCAAGACTCCTGGAAAGGTCTTGGTCTTCCTGTTTTCTTCATCTGCATAAAGACACAGAAAAGAAAGATCAAATCTATGCTGGCAAATCCAAGGGCTCCAGTTTAGACTGAAATCCCTTTTTCCTGGACCTCACCAGGCCATGGAAAGAACACTTGTTACTGCACACCTCTTTGATGAGTCTGACATGGTATAATGCAAGGACCTCTCTCCCTCTCCTCCTGCTGCTCCACCTTCACTTCCCCAGATGTGGGAAATCAGATGTGAATTCAGGAGCACGTGTCTAGGGAACTCTAGAGAGAGTGTTCCAAGGCACTAAGAGCCACTGTCTTTGGCAGGTCACTTAATCCACCTTGTACATCGAGCAACTCTTGTATGGGTGTTGTGAATTCTTCCATCATTTGGAATATGGAAGACAAACACCCACACAGGGACCTCATGGGGTTTACAAAATGCTCAGCTCCTTATGGTTGAGAGACTGGGAGACTCAGTATGAAATGAACACTGGAGTGGAGAAAAATACTTCTGCATGCAAGCAGCAGAAAGTCTAGAAAAGAGGACAAAACCCAACGACGAGACAACTAATCCTCAATTCATTTGTTCCCATTAAACAATTAGAAATCCATTTTGCTGCACGAAGGTCAACCCGATGCATCGCATCCAGCTATTTATTACTGTGGCATCTCCAGCCCACAGAAACACCAACATTTCCATCTGTTCCAGCAGCACCAGCCCCTGGATACACTCAAGAGGGACTGCAGAACTCCCAGCACAGTAACAGACTGCTCAGCTCTCTGTCACTCAGTTTTCACTGACAAATCTGTTCACACTGCCAAGGGGACCCAGCATGAATGGTACTGCCACGAGTACAACACTGGGATGGACAGGTTCATAAAGCTGGGCCTTGCTGGAAAAACCTTCCATCTGATCTCAGTCATCTTGCCTCAATTCTGCTGGTTGCCCAGAGTAAATAAAGGAGGTGTAAAGGTCTTCTACTGACTTGACTGAGACAGCAGGCACTGAAGACTCTCCAAGAGAATGAGGTGTCTGCAAATGTGTGTAAAAAACCTGAGAGGGCCCAATTAGTGCACACTCAGCTCATTAGCTGCCCTGATCTTAATTATCTCTCACAATTTACAAAGAAGTGGAAAGTCAGCAAATGGATAATTAAAAAAACACCACAACAAGACTACACAACAACAAGAATCCCTTAGTTCCCCCCGCCAAAGGGCAGCTTTTCCTGCACAGCAAGCTGGAAAGAGCGATAGATTATAACAAGACACAAGGCACCCTCTCTTAGCAAAGAATTAACAGCTGTCTCATCTCTCAGCAGCCCCACGCAGAACCAGTGATGGCAATGACAGAGGGAATTTCTGCAAGGAGGCAGGAGCTGAGTCAGAGGAAGCCCCTCTGCATTTTTGCTTAAGAATTCAAATTAAATTTACATTTCAGGGATGTTCCCTCATGTCTCAGCCACAGACTAGAGCTGATGTTTGTATTTTTTTAACTCAGTATGGAGGAAAAAACTAGTGAAATGACAGACAAGCAGCAATTCAACCAGAGCTGTTCAAAAACTGGGTACTTGCTCTCAAGGCTGCTTCTGCTGTCAGAGCACAAGGGGACTGAGGCACTCCTGCAGCAGCAAGGACAGCCACACGGCTGGGCAGCAGGAATTCAGTGCTGACAGGATGCCAAGACAGGCATCACTAGAGCCCAATTAGCCAACCACTCAGCTGGATACCAGCAGCCCACTGGAAACCTCTGCTAAAGATACAGTAAAAAATACGAGTGTTAGGACAATAACAAGGTTACAAGGTGATTTTTATCTCTTCTTGCCACCCACGCCATTCTTATTGAGGGACAGGATGCATTTATATTCCTCTATTCTTCAAATCACCAGCTATGTCTGACATTTATGGATCTTGCTTTAGTCAACTAGGTGAGGAACTCTCCAGATTCCTGCATCTGAAACACAAACTCAGATTTGCAGTCTTAACCACATTACCTTCTTCCACATACATACAATAAGATGATGGTTTGTCTTTCAGTTCATTTGATAAACTGACAGAGCAAGGACAGTAATATCCAAGACACACAGCTTACACTGAGTTTCTCTAGCACAGAAATCTAAGTAGGCTAGACAAAAACCTACAGAAAATGACTACTTTACAAGTTACTAGCATTACACTCATTTCTTTATTAGCTTTTACTCTTATTTCAGAGCAATGTCAGAAACACAGCCCCAGAGCAGGCCCCCTGCTGAACACTTCAATAGCTGACATTTGCTTGAAAGGTGCTTTGGTCCCTGTAGTAAAATGTCTCACAAAAATACTACAATTTAAGTAACGGAAAAGGGGAGAGCATCACCTGTAGACAAGTGTTCCTAGTGTTTCTAATGGTACTACCCTAGACTGCATTCAGGACCTGGGGTTTACTCCCTCCTTAACCTCTCTGTTCAGCAGCTAATCAAACTGTTCAATAGCCAAGGGCTTCTCTTTTAACATGCTCTGAAACCCAAGGTGCAAAGCATACACATATGCTTTACATTCACTCTTAAGAGTTATTTTTTAAAATAAACCTGTAGTTGTACATAACCTTATCCCCAGCAACAACCAGGACTGCAAACCACTTCCCTTCAGGTCAGTTTAGGATGAGCAAGACCCTTTAATGCAAATATTCACCACTAGTACTTCTGGTCTTTGTATTTACAGGTTGCCCTGAGTTATTGCACATCCTCTGCCAGACCCCAGAGATCTAAGAGGAAAACACACACTTCCTGGCTCCCAGGGGTGCAAAACCATGGAAGTGCCGAGTCAAACGCATCATAAGAATCTGGAAGTGGGCTGAGTTTTCAGAGTCCATTCTCAAACTGAAAAATTATGGGGCACATATGGGAGGTTGGAGAGACCACAAAGACTCCCTGAAGTCTGCAAAGGAGTCAGAGGACAGGCAGCTAGAAAGGTATTTATGGTCCGCATAAATAATAGTTTTCATATTATGTTTCTGCTTGCTTTTTATAAAAGCAGAAAACCAACTCCACAGAAAACCTGCATAAGACTGAAACAAACACATCTGCTGAGCCCTGGAGCTGATTTCATGGAATGACAGCCGTGCCAGAGCCAAACTCTCACCTGGTCACAGCTTGGCCCCATCCAGCTTTGAGGCTGCTGTTTCACTGTCTGCATCTCGAGATTCTTGCTGCAAGCAAAGCTCTGGCTCCACCACTTCAGCATTCCCCTGCTTTCCACTGGGCTGAACATACAAGGCTGAAGGATTTAGTTCCTCAAATTCCTAGAACAAATAAAAAACACACCACAGTATAGTAAAAAACCCCTACGTTGTAACTACCACAAAGAATAAAAAAGATTCAGCAAGTCTCTAACAGGTTTTATGAAGGTGCACAACACTCAAGAGTTAGCTCCAAATTCTTGCAGACATGGCCTTATTATGAAAAGCAACTCTTCTGCCAGCAGTAGAATTTCTCAACAATGCTCCTCTCCCCCAAAATTGGGGGTACACGTGCAAAAAAACCATCATAGGATCTAATCCCGCCAAAACATGCAATTCTGCATCTGCTGAATAAAACAACAGATAGAAACACTCCAGGCTGTAAAATTCAGCTTTCTGCTGAAATATAAAATTGTGGCAGTACCTTTCCAAGGGTTTGCATAATCCACACAGTTCTTACTGAAACTGAGCTGAGACACACAAATAATGGCACAGGTAAGCCTAAAGCACAAATGTTCTGGCTTACAACTGGTGTGTCTATCCAGACACAACAGGCAGTCTACAATGGTGATGCTATCCAGCATTGTACATTTCACTGGCAAAGTATGAGAGATGTTAAACCAAGACCATTTCCATACCAACTTTTAATCCATTGCTAGAAGACAAGCTGAAAATACTTTGTTCTACTAAACAAAACATCTCTGCTGTATCATCAGATTCCACCTCAACCAAAAAGCAAGCTCTCACCACAGAGTTAGACACTCTGGGATGCACACACAAAATGATAAGCTACAGGAAAGCAGGGAATACCAGTTTTGCTCTTCACAAAACCACTTGCTTCAAGGGAAGAATCCTCCCTTTACAGGCACCCAAACAGGGATCCTTCCCTTCCCCTTTCTTTCAGCAGCACATGCCTCCCTCCTGACCTGGGAAAGGATGTTCTCTCCACACACATCAGCATATCCCATATCTCTCAAGACAGAGTGGAAGTAGACATCCTCCTTGGTGGATGTGTCACACAGGAAGAGGTACAGAACACCATTCACATATTCATCCACGATGCCTACAAGTTCCTTGAAGCGACAGAGATGCTTGAACAGGAGAATTGCTGCACTGGACCACGTACCCTGAAGAAGAAACAACATAAAGTTACTATAAACAGACCAATATCCACCACCTGAGACTTTTCCTTCTGGTGGGCACTTGTCAAAAGCCAACTGAGCTAGGCCAGGCTAGTGATAAACACAGGAAAGTCAGGCAGACAAGCTTCCCAGCATGAAACTAAACCAAACTACCCCAAAGCCTGCAATTCTCATTACACTGGGAATGCCCTTTTGCCCTAAATACCTACTTCCAAACATATTTCAATGGCAATCACCAGTGCTTTTATCCCAGTTGCCTAAAATACAGATGTTTGTTGGTTTTGTTGGGTTTTTTTTGTTGTTTTTTTTTTTTTAATTCCTGGAATCACAAGACTTTACAAACATTAAAAGTATCAAAATTTATTAAGATGCTGCTAAGCCCCACCATAAGGAAAACTGTGATTAACCCTCAAAACCCAGGAGAAATAACTTTTTAAAAGGAACATCTTTAAAAACACAGAGGCAGCAACTCTGCTCACATACTTTCCTTCAGAGATTGTACTTCTCAGGCTTCTTGACCTAGAGGTTTCCTATCACAGAGAAACTTTATTATGACCTCTATAACTCTCTGTCTGTGCTAACCGCATCAAGCCAACTCACTCAAAGCTCTGTCACAGAAGAATGTTTTAAAACAGAGGGTCGGAGCTACTAATGCTTCAGAAGGACGTTGGGGAACTACTGGCAGGGAAAGGAACAAGTTTGCTGTGTTGCTTAACAGCAGCCATCTGTTCCTGCAAGAAGATAAGCAAGAATGCTCTGATGGCAAGGAAAGCAGTGGAAGGGTGATTGCTTGTAGAGCAAAGGCTTACTCAGCACACTCTGCTGAACATAACAGCACCAATTCTGCGGTAAATATCAGCAGGACCTGACTTCATCCAAACGTTTGCCCTTAGCAGGAGAAAAAGACAACTTCTACTTGGTAATTCCTGAGCATATGCCAACAAACAGAACTGCATGTGCACACGTACCTCCACGGGTTTTACCCATGCCAAGGAACACGGGATGGCCTGAGCAGGGAGCTTCAAGTAGTGCCACCTAAAATACACAGCAAAGCCATTACAGCAAAACCAGGGATAAATCAGCAGGAGAGCAGAACTTCCTCCTCTTCTGGGTTTTAGGATCAGTTTAGGAATACAGAAGCATACATTGGATTGTGCACTTAAGACTAACACCCAACAGCAGCTTCAGAAAACTCTCCATATCCAGAGAATGGGCACAGCAGAAACAGCAGTAACAACCAGCCCCTTACGCATTCCCTGGCCCAAGCACCTTCCCATCAAAATCCCTTGTGCAGACAAAGTTACAGACAGAGAGCCATGGCTTTTGAACCAAAGAATGCCAACGGCCAGGCACAAGGAGAGGCAAATGAGGGGGAAGACACAAATATGGAAAATGTGCTGAACTGCAGAGAATGAGCACCTCTGACACTGCAAATGCGTCCCACTCGGACAGATGTGCCTTCAGGAGAATGCGTATATCCATTCGTGCAGCCCAGGAAGGAGGATCAGGGAGCTTGCCCCAAGGTGACAGGAAGCAGCAAGAGGACATTCAGGAGTGAAGGCAGACACAGGAAGGGATTTAGCAGTGTACCCCAGGGGCCAGTGCTGGGTCCAGTATTGTTCAATGTCTTCATTATCAACCTGGGTGATGGGGGAGAGTCTACCCTCAGCCTGCTCATGACACAAAACTGGCAGGAGTGGCTGAGGCCCTAGAGGGTAAAGTTGCCATCCAGATGGATCCTGACAGGACAGAGAAATGGGCAGACAGTAACCTCACGAAGTTCAACAAAGTCCTGCCCTTGGGGAAGAACAACACCATGCATCAGCACAGTGTGGACCAGATGGAAAGTATCATTTTTACCAGGAGGGTGACCAAGCACTGGAACAGGTTGCTCAGACAGGTCATGGAATCTTCATCCTTGGAAACATTCAAAAACCATTTCAGCACGGTCCTAGGCAGCCTGTTCTAGACAGCCCCACTTAAGCAGGGTGCTTGGACAGGATGGCCTCCAGAAGCCTAATCCAACCTCAACTGTTCTGTGATTCTGCCGCCCATGTGTAATTTACTTACTTGAGAAATCTCAGCCAAGACTTCTGGACAATTTGGAGGTGCCCATAGTCTGCGCAGAACACCTCTACCTCCTGGTCATTGATCACACGGTGGATGATCACACGGTACCACCACTTGGAGACCATGACACAGCAGAGCTGCCCAGGCCGCACTGCCCACTCAGGCATGATGTATTTATCAGAAGCAACTTTATGTGAGTAAACATGTCTGTAAAAGATCATAGTGAGAAACTGCACTTAGTAGGATGCAGGAGATGAACAAGGAGAAATATATGGGGCATCAAAAGAATCCTGACTTTGAAAAGTCCCCATGACATGAATTTTCAGGAGTTGTTTTAATAGATCCTTTATATCTCTGTTCTGCCACACTTAAACTGAAATGGCAATAAAATTGCAAACCCAAACTTTTAACATTTGAATGATACTCTCAGGGTCCAACAAAAAGTTAATTAATGGGGATTGATCAGAGGCTAAACACAGTCATCATAATCATTACTTTTTTACCACTACCTTGACATATCAGCGTTTCTCATGAACCAGGTTCTGGAGTACCGGCCCAGGTGCAGTGTTGGAGGCGGAAGTAAAAGCCTTAACTGAGCACATTAGCAACAGCTGCACCAGACATGACAAAGGAATCCTTCAAGCTCCTTTCCATAACCTTTCTGGGCTTACAAAGCTCATAACTGCTAGGACAGAGACAAACCACAGGAACTGCTAGTGACCACACTTATTGCTTGTTAGTTAAAAGGAACAGATAAGCATTTTGAGTAGTGAGTGTTTCAGGACAGCACCAGCATCTCTGTCCCAAGTAATGAAGTCAGCAGTGACCATCCCCAAGAGCTGGGTGCCCCGTTCCCTCAGCACAAACACGCACTGCCCTGCCGTAGCATGCTCCCACCTCATCTCAAACATCAGATCCTGCAGTTTATAAGATGCTTCCGTGCTGCAGATGTGGATGTAGAACTGGCTAGGAGAGACGACGAATTCCACAATGACTCCCACCAAGCACCTTCTCTTCAGAGGTGGCAAACTGCAAAGGCTTTTGTCCTGAACAGCATCTGGAGGGATTTCTGGAGTTGGTGATAACTGCTCAAAACCTTGACCCTACAAAGGGATAAGTGGGAGGTNCACTCGGACAGATGTGCCTTCAGGAGAATGCGTATATCCATTCGTGCAGCCCAGGAAGGAGGATCAGGGAGCTTGCCCCAAGGTGACAGGAAGCAGCAAGAGGACATTCAGGAGTGAAGGCAGACACAGGAAGGGATTTAGCAGTGTACCCCAGGGGCCAGTGCTGGGTCCAGTATTGTTCAATGTCTTCATTATCAACCTGGGTGATGGGGGAGAGTCTACCCTCAGCCTGCTCATGACACAAAACTGGCAGGAGTGGCTGAGGCCCTAGAGGGTAAAGTTGCCATCCAGATGGATCCTGACAGGACAGAGAAATGGGCAGACAGTAACCTCACGAAGTTCAACAAAGTCCTGCCCTTGGGGAAGAACAACACCATGCATCAGCACAGTGTGGACCAGATGGAAAGTATCATTTTTACCAGGAGGGTGACCAAGCACTGGAACAGGTTGCTCAGACAGGTCATGGAATCTTCATCCTTGGAAACATTCAAAAACCATTTCAGCACGGTCCTAGGCAGCCTGTTCTAGACAGCCCCACTTAAGCAGGGTGCTTGGACAGGATGGCCTCCAGAAGCCTAATCCAACCTCAACTGTTCTGTGATTCTGCCGCCCATGTGTAATTTACTTACTTGAGAAATCTCAGCCAAGACTTCTGGACAATTTGGAGGTGCCCATAGTCTGCGCAGAACACCTCTACCTCCTGGTCATTGATCACACGGTGGATGATCACACGGTACCACCACTTGGAGACCATGACACAGCAGAGCTGCCCAGGCCGCACTGCCCACTCAGGCATGATGTATTTATCAGAAGCAACTTTATGTGAGTAAACATGTCTGTAAAAGATCATAGTGAGAAACTGCACTTAGTAGGATGCAGGAGATGAACAAGGAGAAATATATGGGGCATCAAAAGAATCCTGACTTTGAAAAGTCCCCATGACATGAATTTTCAGGAGTTGTTTTAATAGATCCTTTATATCTCTGTTCTGCCACACTTAAACTGAAATGGCAATAAAATTGCAAACCCAAACTTTTAACATTTGAATGATACTCTCAGGGTCCAACAAAAAGTTAATTAATGGGGATTGATCAGAGGCTAAACACAGTCATCATAATCATTACTTTTTTACCACTACCTTGACATATCAGCGTTTCTCATGAACCAGGTTCTGGAGTACCGGCCCAGGTGCAGTGTTGGAGGCGGAAGTAAAAGCCTTAACTGAGCACATTAGCAACAGCTGCACCAGACATGACAAAGGAATCCTTCAAGCTCCTTTCCATAACCTTTCTGGGCTTACAAAGCTCATAACTGCTAGGACAGAGACAAACCACAGGAACTGCTAGTGACCACACTTATTGCTTGTTAGTTAAAAGGAACAGATAAGCATTTTGAGTAGTGAGTGTTTCAGGACAGCACCAGCATCTCTGTCCCAAGTAATGAAGTCAGCAGTGACCATCCCCAAGAGCTGGGTGCCCCGTTCCCTCAGCACAAACACGCACTGCCCTGCCGTAGCATGCTCCCACCTCATCTCAAACATCAGATCCTGCAGTTTATAAGATGCTTCCGTGCTGCAGATGTGGATGTAGAACTGGCTAGGAGAGACGACGAATTCCACAATGACTCCCACCAAGCACCTTCTCTTCAGAGGTGGCAAACTGCAAAGGCTTTTGTCCTGAACAGCATCTGGAGGGATTTCTGGAGTTGGTGATAACTGCTCAAAACCTTGACCCTACAAAGGGATAAGTGGGAGGTGGCACTCATGTTTAATCATGCACTGGACACACAGAATTGGCCTTTCCATTAATTTAAAAAATAGTTCTGCTTTCCTGGGGACTTGTGAATTACTGAATATCAGAGAACCCAAACAAATTTGACAAACCTGGATGAAAACTTTCCCTGTGATAGAAACAATCATTTTCACACTCTCTTTCTTACTTCCCTCCAGTGTTAAGAAGCGTGCTACAAAAATACCTTGCTCATATTCCTGCAAGGAATGAAGGAGAGGAATTGAAGTCACATCGCATATTTGGACAAAAGTAGTGAACGGCCATTGCCAAAAAAGCAAAACAAAACCAAAGTCCAAACCCAACCCACCTCTTTGTTGGATTTTACTGAAAAGGTATTATTTCTGTGTTCCATGACCATGAAAAAGTACATGATTGAACCAACAAAACTCTCTGAAAATGATTCAGAAGCAACAGAAGACATTAATGCATCCCACTTTCACACTAGAGCTACTTCCCAGAGACAAAACCAGTCAAAATCTACAAATTCTGTTCTTTTCTCACTTTAGACACATTTGTACAAGTGAGCTGCTAGCACAGCTTTCAATTTTTCGTTATTCTAACTGCTGAAAGCATTATTTCACTTGAAGTAGTACGGATGGGAGCCTTAATCAGACATCAGCTACTTTCACTGCCTCAAGAGCTTTCTTTTGTGCCAGCAGACAGCACTTCTCCAATGATCAGAAGTCAAAAATACTTCAGTTTTACTCATTCTGAACACACTTCAAGTTATCACTGCATCATACACCAGGCAAGGTGTGGGCAATTCATACTCCAGCACATTCACCGTAGCTTACATGGCGAAATTCAACCGCAAACAAAGGGGTTTTGCAATAGTGGCTCTCTTAATCACTTTGTAAAGGTGCAGATCATAGAATCATAGAATATTCTGAGTTCGAAGGCACCCACAAGGATCATCAAACTTCAACTCCTAGAGCTGCAAAGGACCACCCCAAGAATCTCACCACGTGCCTGAGAGCACTGTCCAAATGTTTCTTGAATTCTGGCAGGCTTGGTGCTGTGACCACTTCCGCGGTCTCTCCTTCTGCAGGCTGAGTAAAGCCTAATTCCCTTCAATTTTTTGGAGCTAAAAATTTTGACTAAAATATTTGAGTTAAACAGTGAGTTAACATTTTTAACATCTAAGAGCAACTGAGGGAATTCTGGCCTGAGCAGCAGCATCACCTCTAAAAAACCCTTACAATTCCACAAATTTCCTCTGTGCAGAGCCTGTGAATGGTGGTGTTTCTAAGGGACAATTTTGCTCTGAGAATGCTCTTCATATCAGACTGTTAAGGGCACACATGAGCTTTACAGTCTAGCTCGTATGTTGTTAGTGACAATAGACATTTCTTTGAAAGACTTACAGGATGCGTACTTGAAAACATGCTCACAAAATGCAACAAAGTTATAAAAAGACAAAGCAAGAGAACACAGTATAAAACCAGGCTTTATAAGAGGTGTGGCTTGCAAGAGTGGCCGACTCCTCGTCCCAAGCTGGACCAGCAGCTGCCAGGAGTGGTGTGGGTGATGCTTTTCCTTCTGTCAGGGCAGCAAGAAAAAGCTCCTGAGAGCAGCAGCTCTGTATTCTTTCTCCTTCTGGGAACTGGGCAGGTAGACTCAGCCCTCGTGCCCCATCTGACCGTGACAACACTTCCAGGATTAGTCTCAGGATACCAGGCAGCAGGGCAGGGATCAGGTTGCATGTTTCCTCTCTACCTTGCAGCAACCTGATGAACAAATGTGTATTGCACATCCAAACTAACACATTCCAAACTGCTTTCCTCCTCTTTAGAGCATTTTTTAAACAAAACAGCAAACTTGGTGTTTCATGACAAACAGTAGTTGTACGAACATCTTCCAAGTCTTGTCTTACCAGGATCTTTAAACAGGTTCCCTCTGCAATTCATAGGAACAAAAATCGGGAGCTATTTAGACCATATCCCCCCTTTTGGAGCCTTCACACAAGCAGACTTGTGGTTTGATCTAGGGGAATTCCTTGTGGACCTCCACAAAGTAAAATTTCTTTAAAGGATCAGCACAGGCTGCCAAAAATCTCTCAAGTATATGTTTTATCAAGTGCTACACAAAGTCCAACTCATAGTTCCAGGCTTCCAAGCTCATTAGTACACAGAACACCAAAGTCAGGAAGAACCCTTGGGATCCTTTCCATGCCTATAAAGCTCCAGTTGTACAGCTGGGTATAGCCATAAGACAAGCTTGGCAGAGGAAACAACTCAAAGCAGAAGGATTTTCCTGAGAAAAACAAAGGTCTAAAGATGTTCAAAAGAAAAAAATAAAGGAGGGACAAATTCTGCCAAAAAGATCTGGCAGTTCAGAGCCTTTGCACCGCTATTCTCCATCCCTTTCTAAAAATACACTGCTAAACAAAACAAAATAATGATAATTTCCTACCAAATAGCAGACTTGAGACTGCAGGAATCAAGGTCACTGAGGAACATTCCCCAGCTCTGTCAAACTGGTTGACACTGAAGCTCTGTCAATAGCAGCAAGGGAAATTTCACACAACTTGTCTCACAACAAAGTTATTAAAGTCCAGTTACAAGTAACTATACCAAAAGGTATCACCACTCTTGTAAGCAAGCAAGATAACATCCACTACCTTGGATGATCTGACAGACCTCAAGACCAGAAAAAGACTGACTTTGGATGCCACATAAAGCTATCCACCAGGTCAGTATAAGTCTGGTCGCCTCCAGAAAAATCTAAAGCAGGTACAAAAATGTTTGAAAGCAGCAGTGCATCAGCAATGCAAACTCAACAGAAACAAGGATAGTAAAAAGAGTACCACCCCTTGGAACATGACATGAAAAATCTATAGATCATTTGTCCAGCCACTTACTTGTCTGAGGTGATCACCCAAATCTACTGCTTCTGTTTGCTCCGGCTCTGAACCCATCGCAAGTGCTGCCTGGCAGGAGCTCTCTGTCTCACAGACAGGTTCCAAAGGAGGCATCTCAGCTGCAGACACTGCTGCAAAGACCGTAATTTACCTGTTATTCTTTGCTGGACTGATGCAGTGTTGCATATTAAGCAGCAAGGGAAAACATCAAGAAATTAAAGTCTGAAAGCACTGGTGTTGTTTTCCTCACTATTTGTAGCATTCACAGCCACCACATTCATGAGGATTCACTGTGTCAATAAGTTAAAACAAAACAAGAATCACTTGCTCTTGGTAAGCAAGCTAAGGGTTAAAATCCATCGCTAGAATAATGTTAAAATGAATTTTCCCTGGAAAAGCTATGAATTTGGCAGGAACTCTATGTGATTATCCATCCTCTCCCACAGGTTTTATGGGAATGCTGAGGGCATCTGCAGTCCTGTCTCTTTTGTGGAACACTGCAGCCATGCCTTTCAGGCCAGTGTTAAATCTTCACTCTCAAAAAGTGTATGGCAAAGGCTTTACCAGCCTTCAGAGCAGACATTCAGAAGATCCTTCTAGTTTTTTCACCTCTTGCCTGGAATGACTGGAAATTCCAGTCCCACACACATTCAGCAAGTCCATACTCTGAATGGGCTAATCATCCCTTCTTTCACCTCACACCAAAAAAACAGTGGCAACATGATGAAACCTTCCAGTTAAATTCTCTGCTACCAAGACAACTGCCTTGTGTCAGCTGCTCCTGCAGCACTCAACAGCCCTTCTGTGCTAAACCCCAGGGGAATCAGGACTTCTACAGCAACTGGAAATGCAGCAACAGACACTTGAAAGGCAGCTGCTTGGCCACAGAGCTTGTGAGAGCTACATACTTTCAGTTAAACACACCACCTCACCTTGCAGCATCTCCTCTTCCTCAGCCACATCTTGAGGCATCTCCTCTTCCTCAGCCACATCTTGAGGCATCTCCTCTTCCTCAGCCACATCTTGAGGCATCTCCTCTTCCTCAGCCACATCTTGAGGCATCTCCTCTTCCTCAGGCATCTTTTCTTCCTCAGCCACATCTTGAGGCATCTTTTCTTCCTCAGCCACATCTTGAGGCATCTCTTCCTCCTGAGCCTCACCCTGAGGCACCTCTTCCTGTTCTACATTGTTTGCCAAGTGCTTCCTCAGGACCAGCAAAGAACCTGCCTTTGTCTGCTCAATGACAATGGAATCAGACATGCTTCTGAGGACTTCAAACATAGACAAAAATCCGTACTGCCTGTACTGGAACGCCCGGCCAAAGCGTCTGAGGAAGGCCTTGTCAAAGTCCCCGAGCAGAAGCGGTGAGGAGCTCAGCAGGTCCTGCAGCTCAGCCTTCACCGTTGTTGGCAGGACAGGAGTCCTAGCATTCAGAGTTTGGAAACTCTGTGGATTCTTGGAGATCTGAGTGGGAAAAGTAGCATTCGCCTTCATAGCAGTTTTCTTTGATGCCTTACTACGTGTCTTTACTTTCTGGTTGGCAACCAGCTTGGCAATCCCTTTGGTGGAGTCATCTGCAATGGCTACAACAGAAAGAAATAAACAGACAACCAGAACAATGAACCATTAAAAGCCCTACACTGGCAAAGCTCCTCTTCATTCCTTCTTTCCTCTTCTCCACACCCTTTCCAGAAGCAGCTGTCTCCTTCAAAAGCAACCACACTAAATCATGGCTGATTTCCAGCAACTTCTTCCTTTGCAAACTGTATTGAAGTATTTTTAAAAGCCAGCAACCAGTTTGCAACCTCATCCTTAGAAATTCAGACCAGGTAGGAAGGCAGGTCAAATTCTTGGATGCAGGATCACAAACAAAACCCAAGCTGCTGACAGTTTTGCTGGGAAAGCAGAATCACAGTAAACTCTCATTACAGAGCACCCCCTACCCAGGAAAGGTCTCCCTGGAGAACAGCCCAGGTCTTCTCCAAGCTTCTAAACAACTTTTTCTTGTGTTACTGCAGCACTCAAAAAGCCCCCAACCACTTCACCCTTCCCAATCAACTCTTCCCCAAAGAAAAATAAAATTAAAAAGGCTCTTTGACCCAGGCTAAACTTCCTATGGAGTCAGGTAGGGAAACCTTCACAGCTTCTCTTGAGAGGCCCCATCCCTGCTTTTGGCTCCTGCTGTAGTCTGCATTTACAGGAAAAGAGATGCTTACCAGTTCCAGTGTACCCATAAGGAAATGTTACCTCAGTTTCTAAACTAAGTGCAGAGTGCAAAAGTGTACAAAAATAACTAGAAGCCTGGGTGACTTTTTCAGGAGGGAAGAGCACAAAGGTGTTAAAAGGCAGATTAAAATACAAGAAGAAATATCAAAGACAAAAACTTAACCAGAACCGTACAAGAAACAGATTAACAGATATGCGGCATACAGCTCTGCACATCTCAACAACGCTTCACACCACTATGAGGCTCCAAACAACTCCTCCACCCGTTTGGAAACAAAACCTCACCTTTGAGGATTAAAGTGCCATTCTTAGAAGAACAGATTTGGACAACTTCAGGCATTTGTGTCACCAGCTCCAAGGTGGACTGGAAGCCCAGGTTGCGCAGAGGGAGAGGTTTGCAGACCATGGTGATGTACTGCTCCTCCAGCTGCTCCGGCGTCAAGCCCGCTTTGGCAGCTATCAGCATCGCCCTCACCTCCTTCTTCAGCACCTCCATGAGCTGCGCCTGCTTCAACGCCTCTGTACTAAAGGGGAACACAAACAAGCACACCACAACTCAAACCACAGCTGCTCAGAATCACGTGGAACTTTGACTTTTTCACACTTAGCAGCTGAAAGCTGGCAGGGGGAGCTGTCAGCAGGTTCACCAACAACCCCTGTACTCACTCGCCAGCCCCCCTGGAGTTTAGCGCACCCCTAAACCTCTGCTCTCTACAATGCCTGCCACTCCAGACACCCTGCGCGTCCATATCACTGCCCGAGGACACCCCACCCANNNAAAAAAATTGCAGAAGACCTGTGAGAAGATGATCGAGTCCAACTTAGGACCCAACACCACCGTGGCAGCCAGACCAGAGCGCCGAGTGCAACATCCAGTCTTTCCTTAAACACCTTCAGGGACGGTGATGCCACCACCTCCCTGGGCAGCCTGTTTCAATGTCTAATCACTCCGTTCTGTGAAGAAATTCCTCCCTAGTCCAACTTAAACCTCCCCTGGTGCAGCTTGAGACTACGTCCCCTTGTTCTGTCTCTGGTTGCCTGAGGGAAAAGCCTGACTCCCGCCTGGCTGCACCCTCCCGTCCGGCTATGCCCTCCCGTCAAGTGGTTGTAGAGAGTGATAAGGTCTCCTTTGAGCCTCCTTTTCTCCAGTCCGAGCTCCCTCAGCCACTCCTCGTCACACTTGTGCTCCAGATACTTCCCTAGCTTCATTGTCCTTCTCTGGACTTGCTCCAGAACGTCCATTCCTAATGTTATTAAGAGGGGCCTTGTATTGTAAGGAGTCTTTATATTTTTTAGAGGAAAAATNGCGCGTCCATATCACTGCCCGAGGACACCCCACCCACCCCCGCGGCTCAGTACTCCTCGCAGAAACCCCTGTGACCCCCAGCGCGGGGGTCCGCCCCTCGGAGCCTGGCAGCCATCCCCGTTCCCCTCAGCCCCAAGCCGGGACGCCCCCGCGCCCCCACACGCACGGCGCCATCGCTGCGGCCTCGCTGCGGCCTCCGCCCGCGCCTGCGCGGCGCTTTTCCCGCCTTTCCCGCCTTTNGTCCATTCCTAATGTTATTAAGAGGGGCCTTGTATTGTAAGGAGTCTTTATATTTTTTAGAGGAAAAATAAAAGAGGAAAATCCACAGTGGAGACACAGAATGCATATTAGGAAAGAGCCACACACAAAACAGGACCGGTTCCTTCAATGTAACAACATTTAAAACTAGATGTGGTTATTAAGAGGAGTCTTGTATATTTTTTTAGTCCGATCTGAGAGGAAAATCCACAGAGGAGACACTGAGTGACTTTCCTGAGGTCACAGAGTGAGGTAAAGTGGGGTGCAATGGCTGTTTCCTAAGGGATCACTGATACTTGAGAAACCCCCTCAACTGCACAGCTGATTTCCACACAGGAGTACTTTTCAGACTAAAACAGGAGCTGAACCTGTGAATTTTGGGACACCAAAGGTTGCAAACCGATCAGCATGTGCTCTTAAAAAATCTCTTTGTTCCAAAAGTTGGCAGCCAAACACATCTCCCAGGGATGGTGGAATCAGGACCCACTGCTTGAATAAAACACCAGACAAAACCAGCATGTTGCAGGTTTGGAGGTGTTAAATATGTCATGGTGCTTTTGACAAGACACCAACTGGGATCCAAAACCAGACCTGAGCTGCCTTTTGCTGTTGCTGCTTAAAACACCCACCTGCCTTTTCAGCAGCTGGAGACCATCTCCGCCAGTCCCATGTTGGCCAAGGGATAAACACCAAGTGGAAAAGGTTTCTGGAGCACTTCCAAAGAATACACACTGTAAAAATTTATTAATTACATCCCATTTACACCCAACTTTTCTTTGCCTTTAGCCCTCTCCATTCATCATTTCCCTGGTGACCTGCTGACAAGGCACCCAGCACAGCAGAGAAAGCAGGCAGCTGGTGCTCCTGCCCTCCCTGCCTGCAATATCCTGAGTCTGGGTGGAGCACAAGTCTCCAATAAAACAGGAATCCGTGAAGAAAAACAAGATCAGCACCTCCCCAGCTGTCTTCCCTGCTCCCTGCAGCCACTCCTCTGCATCAGGGACTGGAATCCCTGAGCTCAGCCCTGCCCTGCTTTATGTCCCAGCTGTGTCTTGCTGAAGTGGAATTTCTAGCCAGGTGCTGATTTCTTTAATACAGTTGGTGACTTTAAAAGTGTTCCTTCCACAGGTTTTTGCAGATGTCAACACAGGCTGAGCAGCATGAAAAGAGAAAGCTCCTATGTTTGCTCTGCCATGCTCCTGCTGTGGAAAACTAGGGAGGCATTTAGGCACAAACTCCTTTGGCAATTTAGATTCAACAGCTCTAACTCTGTGATGGCTGTCATATTAACTAACACCCATTCAGGAAAGTTGGGAGCGGTTGCTTTCCCTCCTTGCTAAAAGGTGACCCTAGAGAGAAGGGGGTTGCTGCCAATGTCCCTTCACAGTGCCAGTCACAAGGCTTGTGGAGAGCAGAGCAGTGTGAGGTGGTACTCACCCACACACTCACCACAACATCTCCTCCAAACACTCCTGAGTAAGCCACTGG
>VZTH01000058.1:0-30494 GCA_013397815.1 Aleadryas rufinucha
GCGGCCTGGGTCGCCGCGGCATCCTATATCCTTGTGACAGGAAGGAATTTACTGTATCTAGAGGGTGATTTTAGGACAAGAATCTCACCTCCTGCTTTTGAGCAAGGCTGGCACAACAAACTCCACACATCTGACCTGATCAGCCTGATCTCTAGGAGAATTACTTCATGATACCAAAGTTAGGAACCATGTTAACCCTCAGGATGTAAGCAAAATGCATCAGGGAGATTTCTAACGCTGAGGGGAAACACCACGTCACCCCTTCAGCATGAGTCTTGTCTCTGACACTACATCAGTGTGCGCTGATACAGAGTGCACATGCTTCTTAAAGGGGTATCTGTGAAAAAGAAAACAAGCAATGGGACTCCCACACACCAGGCTTTAGTGCAACACAATTCACTTCCAGAAAATGGCCAGACATCACAATGGTGAGTAAAATATACTGCTTCAAAGAAAAGGAATAATTTATTTCTCTCACTAGAGGGTGGATGAAACTTTTTCGGAAGACAGAGAAGGAGCACATTCACGTGCTCCACCATTAGGCCAGAGCACAGGAGAGAAATCTAGAGGCTACTGGCTAGACAGAATAAAATAAAGACAGTCTGAAACTGAATGATGCTCCACACCTTTAGAAATATGCTGAGTCTTGTCATTTGCCTCTGATATTGGAAGGAAACAAGTGAAGGAGACAAGAGTGCTCGTACTCTCATGCATTTACACTTGTTAAGACACCAGTGACTTTTAATTTCCAAATACAGTCCCATGGCTATGTATTGTTTTCAATACCACACTGATTTAAAATCAGACAGCACACGGTATAAGTCTCCACCAAACTGACACTGACCCGAGCTGCAGTTCAGGGTGAAAATCTGTAACTGATGCCTGTATGCTCCATGTGACTGGGAATAGGAAATAAAGACAGTTTTCTCATCTATATTCCTATCCATCACACCTTCATAGAAAGGATACTTCATGTTTCAGAACTGGGCGTTTCATGAGATCCTGAAGAATTCCAGTGCCCAAATAAATAAAGAGAAAAGCCAGGTATATTGTATTTGCATTTGTAGAATAGATTTTGAATTGGCCTTCTTACACTGCATGATGATTTGTGCTGCATTTTGTTGCTGTTGCAACAGTTTTTTCAATAGTAGGTTACATCTAATTGGGCAATTTGCATACCCTTTCTGCCTGTCACATTGCTACCTGTGACACTTCCTTCAGGAGTGACTTGAAAGTGTAAACTATACTCACATTGTAATTTCTGACTATAGGACACTATGGAAAGGCAGCTCAGCTGAAAGTCTGAAACCAGTATACATAAGATACAGTTTTCCCACTCTTATATGAAGTGCAGCTAAACTTTATGGCTGCTTTACTCCAGAATGAGATGATCCACATGAGGGACTCAATTTCAGCTGATTTGCCTTAACCTTCGTAAGTCCTTCTACAGACATGGACTTAATTCATGTTTCCCCCACTCTGCCCTTCCTTCCTTTGCAGGTAACTGTCTCAGGCTTTTCTATGTTAGCTATTTGAATCTCTGTTCCTAAAACTGTTTTCTTCCTACTGATGCTTTCTGCAGCTGTGGCAGATTGCATTGTTTTTCCTTTCCTATTGAAGGGCAGGGGGTGATATCCAACATGTTAGTTTCTTTTCAGCATGCCTGGCAGCAAGGCATATGTGCCTCTGCCTCTCACACTATTTTCTCCATCCCCCGTGTTACTGTTTGTAACAGATGTTTTCTCTGGCCTTTGCTTCTTCCTGTCTCAGCACCCCTTGATTCTACTGGGACATTTGTACCCTGTCATTTTGAAGCCTCTGACAGCTTCTTCTGCCAATACTAATGCCATTATATGTGCTAATATGTCCTACACACGTACAGGCATCTGTGATATGTGTCCCAGCCACTATCATTGCTTATGACTATCCCTGGGGTAGGGCCAGGGAAGTCCAAGAAGAGCATCTTTGTCCCATTCATGCTTGGATGAGCACTGGCATTGCCCCTGAATGCTCATCGCACTAGATTTCTTAATCAATCCCACAACGTTTATTAAGAAGGAACATTTTTTGTCTCTTTTCTCAGATTTTTTCAGTAAGAAGGAAATATTTCCAATTCCTCAGTGGCTAAGAAGTGGTAAGTCCACTAATGAGGGGCAAAAGCAGGATGCGTAGCATGCCTGGATAACAAGAGAAGGGCTATTGCCTTATCTTTCCCTTTAATAATCTCTCTTTAACAGAAAAGCACATAGTTCAATACACAGCCTTGAGCTTTAAACTTCTGCTTGTCCTACAGGGGATTTCCTGCCCTGTCGGGTGAATTCCACTTAATAATACTGAATTCCTCTAACAGAACAATCCCTTCCTGTGGGAATTTAAAGACTTCAAGACTGTTTATTATACTTTAACTGGTGATTTTCCCTGTAGCTTCAATTGTATTTGGTTTAATTGCATAGAAAATGTTTATTCCCTTCTTATATTTTTCTTTCACAGTCTCAGCTCACTTCTACTTTTCCCACAAAGAGAAGCAAAGTTACTTTTAGGTCATATTATCTAACCAATATGCACTTAAGGATGCACTTAAACCCCCCCACAGAGAGGTGTTATTTGCAAAATGTATTACCTTTTCTTTTCTTCAAACACTGTGTGTAATCTCTCCCTTGCTCAAGTCTCTCCGGTGTGACATAGGTAAATTTCACAATAACAAAGCAAGTTCAAACACCACCTCACTGTACATTATGTGCCCTCTGGGAGACTTTACCTCATATGCAGTTATTTTGGACCCTTCACAAAAAAAGCACCACAGCTCTACAGAAATAAATACGTGTACCAGTTAAATAATATTTTGCTTATACCTAGAATAAGAAATAAAGAGGTATTTTAATATTAAATTATTATTTCCATGCAGTCTAAGCAGCAGAACACGGTTAGCAAACCCATGGCTTGTTAGTTGTGCACAATTTACACGCAGTTCACACAGTCCTAGCCCTCAGGTAACCAGCAGCAGATCAGAGGAGCTGCTGGAAACTGCAACCTCCCAGGATGGGGAAGAAACAAAACCACAAAGAGGAAGTGCTGAAGTCAGTGCATCTAACTCACCCCGGGGCCTCAGTGGACACCTAGCACAGCTCCTGACACAGCCATCACCACCTCCGGCTGCCAGACCCCAAAATGTCCAGTTTTATGTGCCATATGTTTTACAGCTGTTGATTATGAGATATTTCCAACTGATGGCTCATGCAAGGAGGGAGCGCAGGTACCTGGAACCCAAAGGTGCTCTTACTACTGTATAGATAATGGCAAGCAGAACCGGGGCAGGTATAAATCACCACTGTCCTCGGCAGTGCTGCGGTTAGAGGAGGAGACCAGGGCAGAACGGAGCGTGCGTAAGGCAAGACAGGGATGGGAGTCGCAGGGCTGAAGGAGATGCAGGAGTGTATCCTCCATATTGGACAAGTCCTCAGGTCTGAGACAGTTTATGTTAGGACAAAGCACGTCCCCATAAGCAGATCCTACAGCGAGGCTTTCTGGATCTACTCTTATCTTTCTTAAATTAATTTTGCAAATATTTTGTCTCCATAAAGAAATGTTAGTTCAAGGAAAATATATATGTAACATAAAGTAGTGTATTACAAACAATAATTAGTGGTGTAATGCAAAGTGAAAAAAGTCCTCATTCTCTTTTCCATTTGACATGTAGAAACCTGAATTAACTCAATTAAGTTAGAGAAATTTCTTTGGTAGTGGTAATATTAAAGAGAAGGATTCAACCATATATGATCTACATACCTCTAGAAATATCTATGATAAAAACAAGTGTATCACAATAATGATTTTTTACTTATGCTGCACCTACTGTTAGAGTTTTCTATTTAAAATACATTAGGATAATAAAAAATCTATCAAGTAACAAACATGTAGGCTATCTGATGAAACATATTTGAATTTCTACTTAAACACTAACTTTTAGTTGAGGCATCAATCAAAGCCAAAGATCTAAAAATCCAAGTACTTCAAAAGAGACTTTTGGATACTGATTCTGTAGCCTGAGACCATCTTTGAGGTATCAACTCAGTTCTCTGATGATATCTGTTAAAATGCTGTTTGTAGCCAAACATTTGCACAATGCACATCATGAAATGGATTTTCTTTTTGCTTAAATACATTTTTATACCCTGGCATTTTGTTAAAAAGAAAAGAAAATGAAAAGTAACCTTACTAGATTTGATAACCAAATCACAGCAATCTTATAAAACAGGTTAACACATAAATTGTTACAGGACATTTTTTCTTTTAATCTCAGTGGTAGTACAGAAATAATATGGGCCACCTTGTTGTTATATAACACTACCATTTTAAAAGGGAGATGTGCTTGGTGATATAGTAGTTTTACCATCTGTAACCTCTTTGATTCTAATGAAAGCAATAATTTTAATTAAATGCTACAAGTAATAGCATAGTATAACACCTCAAATTGAAGAAATAATTTCCAGCATATGGCATAAGCTTTTGTATTTGGTCCAGACCAACAAAAAAAGAAGTGTTTTATTTAATATTTGAAGTTGTAAGACATTTTTATTACCATGTAAAGTTTCAGAAATATTTCTGAACTATAGAAACCAGTTTCAAGTTAACAACTGAGGTTCTGGATCCACTTCAAGGCAGCAAAAATAAAATAATACTTGAAGTTTAGATCTCTCTGAAGGCTGCGAAAAACCCTTTGATTTTTTTCACTTTGAAAATAGTTCACTTGCAAATTTTAACTACAATACAGATAACCATCTGATGGCTGCTCAGTGGATCCTACGAAATAAAATCAGCTTCAGTCTGTAACATTTAGGTAGTACTCAGGAGCAACATTTGTTAGCAGAAAAACCACATTTTATATCAGTTATGGAAGTACTCATCTTGATCTGAATGGCTCAGGTTTTGGAAGAATTTCCTTCCCACATTAGTCATGCCTACATGCTTTCCAAATTATTAGCAGTCTAGACTATGCAAACACAGCTTTGCCTTATTTGCATATCCATCCCCCGATATTTTAAGATTGCTCCCTTAGTAACTGTATCCTGATGGAAAATGCAGACTTCCCACTTGTAGACCAAATAAGAAAACAACAATGCAGTTGACATCTGCCTGCACGATATCATATAGATTACAGAAAAAGTAAATATCCTTGGCAATGACAATAACATGGTAAACAGTAATATTTGATATTCAAAATATTATTGCAATGTTTTTAGCTATCATAAACACAAACAATGTAAATCTGTGTTGAACTGTTGGCATTCATGATTGAGTCTTTTGCAACCATAAAGGCTGGAAAAAGTTTGAGGACAGACAAAGCAAGCAAAGGGAAATAACCACACAACTTTCCATTGCCAATAGCTGCTAACTTGGTTATTTCACACTCTAGAGTTAAAGCTTGATTTACTGTTCCCAAGTTTCAGCTAATTTCTCCATTGTCAAATCTGGTGTGATACTGAATGAGTAAGTGAAAAATTCTCTGAGCCTGACACATCTGACAGATGACATAGACGATAAGTTTGTTCTCCCATCACAGTCCAGCCTCAGTTCTTTGGAGACTACATTCACTCCGAGTGATCCTGAGTTTAAGAGTCACAAACATTAGATTTCTAGAAAAAGTCATATGAGAGAAGGAGACAGAGTAAACTTAACAAGAGTTACTTTTCATGCTGAAGATACAGTCATGCATCAGGATGAAAGAAGAGACAGACAAGAGAAGTTGGCAGTAACACCAGCTTGTTTTCAAAAATACATTTTTTATCTTTGCCTCTGCAGGAGAAACCTTTTCATCATTCATGTGTTAAGCTTCATTTAGAGTCTAGATGATTGTGTCCATGTACACTTGCAAATAAAATATTATTTATGGGCTGATCTAACAAATATTTACTACTGAACATATGGGCGAATGTTCAGCTGGTGTAAATCAGCAGAACCACCAATCTCATTTACATTAGCTGAGGCTACAACATGTTATGTTTATTACATTAGGGACCCATTCATATGGATAGGATTTACCAGGGTAACCATCTATAGGTTGCTTAATCCAATCTACATATTGATGATGATGGCAGAATCCCTTCCCTACTTATGCTTTATGCAATGCAGAGCCTTAAACCATTGCTTAATGAGTATTTGGTTATATATCATATAAAAATTAAAGATCAATGTTGTGTGCCTGATATTTTCATAGAAACCAACTGAAAAGTTACAATATTCGTTTGTAAAACCGTATTATAAGTATACAGACATATGAAGTACTCAGCAATGCACACCCCAGGCCAAAAAGGTGTGAGCCATAGCATAACCCAGAGCGCTTCCTGCGAAGGGCAGCAATCCTTTGGCTGCTGTTCAGGACACTCAACACCTCAGAGAATCTACTCAGCAAGCCTCAGTGTGGAATCAATGACTTGTCAGAATATTATACCAAAATCACTTGGGTTTCCAGAGCAAGAGAGACTGGAAGCACTTTTTCCTTACAGACTCTTTATTCAAAGAGGGAAGTGTTGGTGTGAAGAGCTTCTAGTAACACTCACAGTGATCCATCCCTATGTGTAAATTAGCTTTACACCATTATTTTAGAAAACCCAAACAAACCCACAGTGAATCAGTACTTTAATTTGTCTTTTGGCTCTGGATGAAGCACAAAGGTAAATCTAAAAATTACTAATGCAATTTGGAACAGAAGTTATACAACATATCAGAAATTTCATATATTTTTGTCACTTCTTGTTATAGAACCACAAATAGCAATATATTTATTGCTAGATTTGCCTACCCACTAGACAAAGAGCTTATTACATAGCAGGATAACTGGAGGTAAAACTGAGTTTTCTCCTCTCCACTCCAGCCTGTTTTTTCTCGTTTTCTCTCAATTACCATATTTTCCATATTGCTTCCTGCAGCATTTATAGCTTACATTTTGAACCAAGGATCAAATGCTTAAAAAACATATTTCCCTCCAGGTTTTAAACTTCTTTACTCCTTCTTTCTTTTTCCAGAAAACTATTCAAAGCTGTTGCTCAAGTAAGTAGTAATAAAAGGTAACAGACAACTGACCTCTATATTTCTGGAAAAGTAATTAGTGAAATTCTCTAGAGACCCAGAGACATGGGTGATATATTACCACCTGTAAGTAGTTTAGAAAGGCATATTTTACAACACCCACACAGTTATAGTCAACTTACATATTTTAACATAGAAGCATTACAACCAAGTTAGACAGAAATGTGTTTTTTAAGCAACCTATTTCAGTTTCCTTGGACTGCTACTGTCTCCTTTAAAACATCCATCATTATAGACCTGATGTCACAAAGACAGCTGATGGTGGAGGCAGACATAATCAGCTAAAGTTTTCAACACTCCTCAGCTCATCCAACAACCAATAATCATCTCCTTGTTAGGATTTTGCAATAAAGAAACAATGTAAACCAGGCACACTCATTTTTCATCTTCTCCTTTGGGGATTTCTGCTTGTCACCGTCACTGCCTTCATTTACCCCTTTATAAGAGACCTAGAAGCTGTCTTCAAAAAATTATTTCAGGTAAAATGTTGAAAAGTGTGATTGCCAGCCAGTGATTTCAACTAAGGTGTCTTATTTCCTCTTTTAAGACTAGAACTAAATCTTAAGTATCCTTGAAAACACATTCCTTTCTGTGCTTATGCATTTCTAATAATGGCAAGGATTTCAGATTTGACTATTTTCCTCTTTAAAAGGAAAAGATGAGTTTTCATCTCAATGTTCTCATTTTTACGCACTTGAAGTGCTAGATACAGCAGTGCTACGTATAGGAATTCTAGTGAAAACATTCCAAAAGACTACAAAAACCAAAATGCCAGAAGGAAAGAAATCTACCACACAATACTTTTGCACAATCAAATTATTTAGTTGGTCATCTGAAAAAAAAAAGTAAATAAAATATGTGCTGGTTTTGACTGGGATAGAGTTAATTTTCTTCACAGTAGCTAATATAGGACTGTGTTTGGATTTGTGATGAAAACAGTGTTGATAATTAAGGGATGCTTTCATGAATGCACTTCTTTATGGGTACATCTTTTGTATTGCCCCTGTCAGAGTCTCCACAGGGAAAAAGAAGAGTGGCTGTATTCTCACTCCCTCACTGTATTCCAAGAATGACTGAAAATGAGAAGTTGCAATTGCCAAACCTTTCTAGTTTCCTGTACCTGTTGCTAGACATGCGGGTGCATTGACAGGAACATGATGATACAACCTTCACAGTATTGCTCACTTCCTAATTTTAGGGCTAGACAGTATAAAAGGGGAGATGGAGATGCCTGGCATATGTCAAGTCCAAGATCTCATTCAGCATGTTGCTCTGCTCTCACAGATCCCTGGATTTACACTCAGTGTACTTTTCTAGTGATATACTGCAACAAAGCAACTTTTACAAACTTTTGTCTTTCTTTTAATCAGAAATGGAGCAAGGAATGCAAGAAAAAAAAAGCACCAGCAATTCAAAGTTCAGTTCCAGAGAAGTAAAAATCAATTTCTGATTGCATGAACACAGGACAAAGCTTGGAAATAGTTCTTGATTAATAATGTTCATGTTATGAATAGATTTACCAGAAGGAGGAATGCAAATCAAAGATTCCATAATGATTTCTAGTAGAAGCCTTCATGACTAGAATCCAGACTGAGATGATTTAGAATTCATACAAAGGCATTAGTCTTCTATTTGGAATCTGTGAGAGCTACCAGTTTTCTGGCATTAATTATATGAAGACTTCTCTTGATATATCTCTTTCTACTCCTAACTGAACATTTTTAATTTTCTTTTAAATTGAGAACTAAATATGATATCTCCAGAAAAAAATATAGCAAGGGAGATTTCTTCATACTGGTGAGAATGTCTATTTTGCACAAGTTTGAAGTGATGTAAGCTAATTTCTGATTCAAAAGGCTTTATGACAAACACAGTACAGATGACCTGTCATATTTGTCAGAATGCCATGTTAAAACAGCTATAGAGGTTTGGGATTGGGGCTGACTAGAGCCTTACCACAGGAGACTAAGGCAACTCTCAGGCAAAGGAGCCTATTTATGTTTGTCTACCTTAATATATGTAGACAAAAGCCAGAGCTGGATTGTAAAAATAGAAGTCAAAATCAGAACAGGTATCAGTGAAGTCAAGCTGTTTTAATCATGAAGTTAAGCTGGTTAAATCACTGATATTTTGTTTGGTTTTGTATTATTCTTTTGTTTGGTTTGAGTGGTTTTTTATTTGTTTCTTTTAGGTGTTTTCTGTTTGTTTGTCTTAGTTTTTGATGGTGTGGGTTTTTTGTGGTGTTGAGGGTTTTTTGTTTGTGGTTTTGGTTGTTTTTTTGGTTTTTTGGTTTTGTTTACGTAGTGTGCTTGCAATTAAAATTAACTGCAATCTTTATAGTGATATAGCCTGTCGTGGACTAAAGACCCTCAATAGGACTGTGTGCATCAGATGTTGCATCTTCTGATTTAGTTGCCTGATAGAATAATAGAATCATCAAGGTTGGAAGAGACCATCAAGAACATCAAGTCCAACCATCAACCAAGCACCACCCCCCAGCACTATAACCCCTAAACCACTGAGCTCTGTCACCCAGGGCTAGACACAGACACCTCTTGAACTCCACCACCTATCCCACTTCATGTTAAAATACAACAGAAAAAAAAAAGGGGGGGGGGCATCTATAGGTCTTGATATATTTTTGAAGAATAATGAAATTAATTTATCACTGAGAAATATAATTTACAGAAAGATACAGTGACCTGATAAGAGCATACAGCAAGTAGGTGATCCAAAAATAAAATCCAGGTCTTTCAGTTCTTAGAGCACGGGTATCCTGTGACTGTACATTTTAAGTAGCAGCATAGCCCAGAACCCAGAAAAGGATAAAAAATTCAAGTTAGTTAAGCATTCACAATAGAAATTTAATGATCCTGCAAGCATGCAATTACAAAGGCACCTCCTTTGAACCCTGTCTCAGTGCATTGATGTCTCTTCATCTGCTTTGTATGCTTTCTAACCTTTCACATCTATAACCCCAATACTCAAAAGTTAGTGTTCAATGACACAGCTGAAAGTTTAAAACACACCTTACATAAGCACATGAATTTCCCATCCTGGGCTGATGCTCTCACAACAATATTGTGCAAGCCTAGGTTGGAAAACTTGTTATGTAAGATGGTCCTCCCCAAGTGAGCATTCATCATGCATGCTGCTGTAGGAAGCAGAGCATAATGCAAATACATGTATGGAGATATTTTTCACCTCATAAACATTCCCATGTAAAAATAACTATTTTCTACCTGTGAAAACTTCTCCGAGTTCTCTTTATAAGCCCAAAGTGAGAAGAAAAATGTTTTGCTTTTTCACAAAACTAAGAAAACAGGATTTCCCTGTATAGCTGAGAAAACATTTCTGTTCAGCTGTCACACTGCTCAACTGAATAACTGCAAGCCAAATTATTCATTTGGATTGTACATAACTCTTGCTCATTTTAAATAGGTGCCATCTAGGAGTAGAATTTGACCTAGTTTTTTTCTCAAGAATATGCACAGAGAAAAGAAACAGGAAGAAGTGGTGAGATCAATTCACAGCTGATTCAAATTTCTGTGGAGCCACTAAATCCAGAACACAGTCTCGCAAACAAACAGTTTCTTGACAATCTCTACTGAAACAAGCTATCAGAAATGCCAAATATTGTTAGCTAATTCTGGAACTGTGACAGTTTTGCTTTGGTTCTATATCTCATGAATTTATCATGACTTTGTATGTTATTTTCCTAAATAGACTTCCTCCATAATTTTGCCAAACACCACTAGAAGGAACTGTATGTTATAGTTATTCAAATCAATAGACATATTCAAAGAACTGAGCATAAACCTGAGTTAACTGAACATGACTTTTGACTCTAGCCAAAGAGTCAAAAGTTTGGAGGTCTTGTTTTATCAGAGACAGAGCACAACAGACATCACTCACAGGTTTTCCTAAACAACTGCATTGAGCCATGTGGTATAAAAGAGATCTGCATTCACTGACATAGAATAATCTTCTCCACTCACACACACAGTTCTGGGACCAGCAAAAAGTCTGAGCAGAGTTTATAGCACTCTTTGATCTTCTAGAGCAAACTACTGCTTGCTCTATCACAGCAGCAGTTTGGTTGAAGCTGTTCTTTTCATTTCACCCATTCTGATCTGGTATGCCCTGGGGAAAAAGTAGAAATGTACCCTGTACCCATCCATGCAGCAGTTAATTGCTGAGGAGAGACTTCAGGATTCAGAGGGTTTTTCATCTTATTTGACTGTATTGCATTGCTCTTAAAACCTCCCAGCTGAAGAGCAGAGGAAAATAGAGTAGTTAACCAACCTAACTACAGCTTTAAGAATCCAACTTTATCCTGCACTGTTAAAATAATGCACTGCTAAATAGATTTTGAGGCAATTCTTATCAATGTTTCTAGTAATATCTATGTTCTTACTGAACACAAATTTCCTGCTCAGTGTCTTTTCCAGAGTAATTCTTTTTTTTCTTACACATGTAGGGGAATTATTTTCACACCTTCTAACTTTTCATTGCTAATCTGTCTGAAGCTAATTCTCACAAAGGCTCACCAAAGACCCTACTATTTCCCTAGCTCTCTACATCCAAACTCTGGAATCTAATGCATTTAATGCTGGTGTTCTGTCAAAGTTAATAGTCATAATTGCCTAATTATCAGCTCTAGTATGATGGTAAAACCTTTTAACATTTCACTTTTCCCCAAGGAGTGTGTATTGCAGTTTCTGGAATGCTGCCTTACCCTTCTTTTGGGAATACTTAGGCAAAGAATTCATTTTGCTCTCAGCTAAATGAACCTTATGCTCTCCCTCTGTAGCCATACTGTCTCTTTGCCTGGCTGTTTTACATGAAGTGTATACATCTATATTGAGATATACAGTAAATTCACCAGCATGTTCTGTTTGCCAAATTCCCACCTCAGTTACAGAGATGCAAATCACATTGTGAGTAATTTTGTTGAGCTACTCAGAATTAGTTTAGCTGTGCATAGTCATAATAGTTTAAATTCCCTCTGATTTAGTCCCTATACACGCTGAGGTGTTCAAGGCCACTTAAATTACAGAAGTCCTGTGATAGCTGTAAACTGCACCAGAAGATACCTTCTGGTCAAAATGACCAAGCAGGGTCACTCTGTAGGTGAACTGAACACAGTTCTAAGACATCTAGGCTGGATTCTCCTTCGCCTTACTCGTACAAAGTCACCTACATCAATTCACAGTGAGACACACCAGGTATAAAAAATTGTTGATAAGAATAACATGCCGAGCAGGTGTTGAAAGTGTTGTGAAAAATAATAACTTTTCTTTATGGCAAACGCAAACATATAAAAAGATTCAAGTTAAGGCCATTGACTATTCTAATGTCCTAATAAAAAACCTAAAGTTACAAGTACAACCAATGAAGATTAAATGTTGTAAACCTCGGCTTCCTTCCTTACAACTGAATTTTACATTTTTTTGTTAGAAATGTAAGGACACATTTACAATAAAATCCACAATAGGCAGCTTTAAACGGCAGAGGGAACAGGATAGCTGGAGCACCACAGAGCCCTGCACAATTGAACATCTCACGAGTAACCTGTCCAGAGTTGTCTTGCTTCCAAAGTTCGAGTTAATTCACTTCTAAAGTAGCTCAGATGCTATGAGGTTTGGGCACAGAGATATACTGATCATGAGATTTTTCCTTCTGTGCCCTAATTGTTAATTTTATTAATAAAAAAAACAGTATTTGTCTCTTATTGGACAAGTTTCATGTTGTGTCCCTGTAATTGCAGAATTCTGCTTCTGTCCCTCCATCTACTTAAAGACTCCATGGCCACTTAACCAGGCAGATCTATAAGTCAGTTCCCTGGGACCAGGATATCTGCACTGCACAGTTCAGAGAAGAGTCTTACTACCCACACCTCTGAAAAACTGCCTGTCCCAGAAAAGGGCTCCATAAGCAAGAAAAGTGTAGCAAGTGATCACACATGGATCACTTTTATTAGGCTAATAGAGAAATGACCTTGTGGGAGGACATCCTTTCAAAAGTAGCTAAATCTGCTGCTGACACAGAGCTGAGAAGTAGTAAATACAGAGGAACAGAGCAAACAAAGTCATAATGATTTGGATAGAATTAGGCTTATGGGATGTTAAGTAGTTTATGCAGTTCCACGTAAAGAAGTAAAAGGTAATGAGACCAGGGACCAAAAATAATCATGGAGTCTGAAATCTAAATTAAAGCACAATGCAGAATACAGACCAGGAAAAAAAAAAGTGGGAATAAGATAGTTTAAAGTGTTTTCCATGATCATACACAGTATTTTGCAGCAATAAAAAGGCAAACAAAAGTTCAGAGCAAGAAATTGTATAAGGTAGAGGGGAGAGAATAAAAAGGGAATTAAATTTTTTCAAGGGAAGGCATTCTGGTACCACATGAAAGAATACTGCGGCCATATGTTAAATATTGTGTGCAATTCTGATCACCACATTACACTGTAGAAATGACATCACTAGGATGAAATAAAGCACTAGACGGACATCAACACATCTTAAAACTTTGGAGGATATATTATTCACTGTGAAGAATGATTAGACAGTTTAAGATTAGTCAGCTGCAGATTTTTAGAAATGATTTACAAATAATCATAGTGTTGTATCTCATCCTAAGAGGAAGGGCATGGATTGATAACAGTCTGATAGCAAATTCACACAAAATGTTAAATTTGACATTAGAAAGTACAAACAGTAATTCAGCTAGACATTGAAATACTTTCCCAAAGCACACTGCAGCAATTCTGTTTATTTTAGGTTCTCAAAAGCAGGCTGGATTAATTCAGTCTGATTCTGCAATTTTTAACAGGCAAACATCCTATTAACTTAGTAAGAGTTTTGTATGCAAAATACTTAGTATTGAACTCATAATTCATTAGACTTTGAAGGAGCTGGAAAAATTTAGAGGTACAGTTCATACTGACATCAAGGACAACTGTGTTGCTAAAATTCCTGCACAAATTATTAGAAATGGTGTTTTAAGAGGCATAACTCTGAGTGAATTATATAAGTACATGCTTAATTTGATAGCCAGTAGACTTCTGAGACAGTCATTTAACCACTCATTTAATTAAAGGTAAGCTCCTGTTTAGACCATGGGGTAAACTGTGGGTAAATGCATAAGAGATTTGCAACTATCCAAGAAGGTTTTTTTAGCATGCAGTCTACAGACTTCTCATGTATTCTAAAACATGTAGGCTCACATACAGAATATAAATACCTTAATGTTCCTACATGAAACTAATTCCAATGCTGAAGTTGAAAGTGTGCCAAAATTTGTGCAAAAACTGAACTACATCTGTGAAGACTGATTTTTAAGCATCCAAAATATTAAAACTAGCACGTAGCAAGGATCAACCATAGAAATCAAAGAGTGTTTAAATAACTTACATTTCAAGAAAAAAAGTCATCATTATATTAAAAAAAACCCCACTTAAATAATTTAAAACCCACTTAATAAATTTTAAAAATGTACCCAATTTTATTTACTTAATATTGTTAGATATCTTTTAACCTTTGGACACTACAAACTAAAATATTTTAAAAAATCTGAAAACACTTGATGGTGAGATGCTATATATATCATCACAAGATACTACATAAAACATTCTGTCTTGTAATATTAATTCTAAATAACTACATACAGAAGTTGCCAAAGCAACTTAGATCACATCTTCAGTAGATATGAATTAATTTATTTTCAGGGTTTTTAACTGGTTCCCATTCAGTCAGAGCATACCAAAATCTTCTGTCAATCCAGGCATTATTAATCCAATAATGCCTGGATTAAAAAAAACCAGCACTGTCTGATAAGTTTTGCCCTTTGACCAGCAGAAATTCTGTGAGAACAGCAAGACAGAGACATCATAAAGATGCAGGGAAAAAATAAACCTCCAAAGCTGCTAAAATCAAGGATAAGAAAAAAACCTCACCAACCAACAAGCCTCCTCCCCCCCAGAAAAATAAAGAAGCTGAATTAGAACTGAAATATATATAGGACACATAAAGGAACAGAGGATCAAATAAAAGGGATACTAATGAAAGGGAACAGAATTTTCTAGAGAGATGAAGGGTAGCCTGGGGGAAGCCTCCAGAAAAAGAATTGCATGAAAGTGCTACAAAACAAGAGGAAAGGTGGAAGAAGGAAGCGGTGAGTAATGAGAAAGTAGAAATTGCACAAAAGCACAAAAGATGAAAAATAAAAGCACAAAGATAAAAAATGTAAAAAAAAGCATTTTTCTTCCCTCCTCCATAAATATTTGTCCTTTAAGAATCATTCTTTCATTTATTCTTATTTCTTCAGAAACTGGAAGATAGGACTGCAGTGGAAAAAAGGTTAAAACCTGTTTCATTTTTACCCATGTAAAAATTAAAAATCCAAGTACCAGAGCTGACTTCTGACAAGCTATGAGGCTTTACTTGAATGCTTAAAGGCCTAACATCCAAAACTTCCAGTGGGGGATATACAGGTGTTCAGAGTCCCTGAGAATCAGCTCCTACATGGCAACACATGCATTTAAAGCTTTTCACTCAAACCCACTCACATTCTTTTGCCTCCCATTCAGAACTTCCTGCACATCACAGATAGTGCTACATATAATCTGCAGAAAGACTTATCAGTACTGTTGTAACACCTGATCAAAGAAAAATGAAAGTCCTTAATAGGGAGGGGACAGTATTGCAAGTGTGAAAAACATGATCTCATCTTGCTGAAATACCTGTTTTCATTAATGAAATAGTTTCTTCTCCCTCCCACTTAGAAAGGCCCACTCTACTAATTGCTCTTTCTGCTTGGACTTTCAAGTTCTGTAAGGCCTATATGTGTATGTAGTAACAGACAGAGTATGACCTCTAAAGTGAGGAATCCAAGCTGGAGAGAACAATTTCTGTATTCAATTTTTTCGGGGAAAGATGATTCTAGAAGTGCAAAGATTAGTTTTAAGTACTTCTCATTAGAGTTTAGCAGGATTATGGGGTTTTTCCACCTTGAAGACTTCCCAAAACTCTCTATTAAAAATCAAGGGAGATCTCTAATACAGAGTAACACAGCATTTGGGATACATCTCTGTTCTGTTTCTGACTGAGAACTCTCACCTTATTACCTACATCCCAAAAAACATATTAATTTACAAACTACTACATAATCTGGCATGCTCTTTTCCTTTTGGCTATTAGCTAAAAGTCTCCAAGAAAAGTTCAGCCAAGCAAATGAATATAAAGAGCTACTACACACAGTAAGGCAATATTTTCTCATGAAAAAATATTGTAGCTATAAAAATCCAAATCAGTACTCTTTTATGATGCTGTGCAGTTCTCACATTTCTATCAATTTTGGAAACTGAATCACCAGCTAAGCTCCTTCTAGGTACTAGCAACTGTGCCACAAAACATAGAATACAAAAAAAACCCAGGCAGACAGGTTGGAAGAACAACCACATTAAATATAGAGAAATGATAGTTCAGTTCAATGTACTTCAGCTCTTGAATGAAAAAAGTGGAAATGGTGATACTATACTGAGTAGATTGATAACATGCCCCAAAAAGCCCCTTACATTTCCCAGGTATTTTCTCTCACAGCATTACAGAGTGTTGCTTGGCTTCTAGAAAACTAAGCAATTATTACATTTGTTTTATTGTTATTAGTGTGTATTGTGCCATCTTGATTGACTTCACTAATATCTATTTCCGCCATACAGGGAGAGCTGTTTCCTTAACAATATCACAACTAAGTTGTTTGGTGCTAACCAAATGGAGTCACAGTGTTTTTATAGAAGGAAGAAAAACTATCAGAGGGACCACATTCCCTCACCAGACAGGTCCATTGAGGTTTTTGCCTGGATTAAGAGCTACTTAGATGGCTAAAAAGAAAAAAACAAAACATTTTGCAGGCTGTAAAATTTAAGAACACAATTGTCGCTGTTGAGCGCTAGCCGAGTACGAGAACCAGACTGGATCGGGTGAGGCGGGATTCTGATTTTATTATTTAATTCTAAAACTTATATAGACTTTTAAAAGTTTCTCCGGATTGGGTCAATTCAAAACCTCCCCCTAGGCCCATAGGCCAGGTAGAACTGTCCATCTTTCCAGAGACAGTTTCAATAACATCCAAACCTTATCTTTATTTATAGAACACAGGGAGAAGAAGAGAAAACTTCCCATGGGAAAGAATCTGTGCTACCACACACAATTAGCTATTTTGACCTGGAGCTCATGAATTTAGTATAGCTGATGAGGATTTAAATAGTTTCTGTCATAAATTTAAATCAGCGTAAAACTATATTCAGTGCCTATATTAAGATAAAATGAAATAATATGGAGATCATATACTTCTCTTCAGTTTACTTTCCTTCCAGTTTTTTTTGAAGCCAAAATGCTTTCGTTAGCAGGTCCACTCCAGAAGAAAAATGCACCAAAACTAACAGCATAAAGTAGGACTCCATTTCAGCTGTATATTTGTTAGCTGTATTTGATGGGCTCATTAAAGCCATTCATTACATTGCTCTGAATCTCCATGGTTCCAGACATTTTCAGTAAGTCCTAAATTGCAGAATGAATATTCACTATGCTATCCTCTGAAACTCTAAATTCCGAAGTTTAATTTTATAAGATTTGCAAGACAGATAGTGTGACAGGAAAAGCATATTTTGAGCACACTTTTAGGATCCCAAGGTCTGTTTAAAATTGAATGGTCAGTGTCCCAGAAGGATGAAAGAGAACATTTGATGGTGGATGTTCTGTTTATTATATGAAAAAAACTACTCCTCCTCCGAGACTTCACAAGCTGGAAATGCAGTTTCTCTGCTGTCTGTTACACTTGGGCACTTCTGCTTAAATTATCCATTCCATAGATTCCTTCTTGTCTTAACTTCAAGCTTGTCACATTAAGACATGATGGAACACTAATGCAAGCAGCTTTTATCTAACAGATACAAACGGTATTGACTGCTAGCTCCCTAAACTTCCTTTTCTATTGGCTTAATGTAAACATTTCCAGTTAAAACATCTAGGAAGTCAAAGACATAAAATAAATTTCTGAAGTTAATACACAGACCATTTTAATTCCCATATATTAAAAGCGAAAAGGGTACTGCAATCTCACAATATTAATATCTACATAAAATAGGTCTCTGAAATTAATGCAAAAAATTTGTGCTGGGAGTGTGTGCAACTCACTTGACTCCTATTCCTGAAGTGGGAACGGGGACCATTATAGACATAAAGCAAGAGAGCAGTGATTCTCAGCAAACAGAGGTAGATCAGCTGGTGAAAATTCCTTCAGGTTAGTCAACCAAGCAAGAAATTCCACATTATAAAAAGCTTTGTCACAGCACAGAACAGCAGTTATGATTTAGAACCCCATGGATGGGAATAAAGACAGGCTTTCCTCTTACAGCCGTTGTAGAACATGTTCGTCTAGGCAAGTGAGCCTTATGAAGTTTTGAGGCATCTCACAGTGGTGAAAAAACATTCTGATCTCAAATCTCAGTCTCAAAGATATCCGCAGTTCAGCTGCACAGCTTGTCCTCTATATAAGCCCCAAGAAAATTTTGTAATCTCAGCCAGAGAGTGACAAAAAGGAGGAAGAAAGTGAATGCATCAAAGGGGATACGCATACAGGTGTTGTCTTTTGACTTACATTTTACAAAAATATCATTTGAAATGATTTTTCATTTTACAAAAAAGTACTCTGGTATAAACATGGTATTCTTTCTAATCCTTCTGCATTTTCAAATCAAGATAAAAAGTAGTGTTGGTAGAAGTGGAATGGAATAATTAAAAACATAGGGGAAACATACATATTCTCTTTTTTTCCCTAACAGAAATCATATTATGACAGAATTTTCTTGGCCTATGTGTTTCAACTAGATTAAACCTTCTATGTAATTCAGTTTTACCCAGCTGTCCTACTCTTTGCTTTATGCTGATACTACAGGACTTATGGAGTACCTCCTTTTAATGCACAGCTATTCAATTTCTCTCTAAACTACTTTCCCCATTCTCTTGCTTTTGGTAGGTAAAGAATGGAACTGAAACTTTACAGTGTATATTGGAAATAAACACAGACTCAAATGTCAATTAAAAGAACAGGGTTCTATATTAATGACTTCTGTTTTGAAAATTCCTGTAAAATTCATTATGCTTTACATTAGAAGAGAGATTATGCGAAAAGTACCACTACATTGATGGTATTTTCCCATCTGGAGAGATGAAAAATTTTAGAAACACTCAGTCAGAAAAAAGTCTAATTCAGATTTTATTGCTAAAACTGTCAGCCAGCACAAAGTACTTAAAGTTACTATTTATATTTTTAACAATTGTTCTTTTATGAGTAAAGGGGTAAAATATTTGCAAGAAATAAATAGCACAGAATAAAATACTTCAGTGTGACTCTTGTGACTGGGTTTTTACTATGATAAGACCTGGCAACTTTAGCCCTGGCTCAGAAAGCACCATTCTTTATTTTGATGTTGGTCCCTTTTCGGCCCTAATTAAACAAGACAGTGCTGTACAGTGTCTTTCTACTTTGTGCACGTACATTCACTGATGTTTGCATGTATAACAGCAGCTTATGGCTCAACAGCAAGATATCCCAGATTGGAACATGCATACAATTTCAGATATCAAAGTTAGCTTTAGTTTGACTTTGTGAGATTCTAAAAGCAGCTGTGCTTTGTTGCACTTTCTCAGATCCCAATAGTGATTTAGTTCTGAGGATTATATATTTGTCTCTTATGTGTCAAAAGTCTTATCCCTGGTGACATTACAACTCTGTTTTTGTATTTAATGTAAAAGCATGATAGCTCCACATTGATGATTGTCAGCAGTTGCTATTTATCATCTGTCAAAACTTTTCCTCATGGGAAGACAGAAAATCAAATGGATTATGGCTGGTTTTTTAGTTGCTTAAAGGAATCTTACATGACACAGGCTAAAAAGAATGGCAAAACCGCTCCTGACAACCACGTTAGCATTCACAGCAATATGCGATTTTATGTACATAGCAGAGAACTGTCAGCCTCCTGACAAAGCAGCACATTTAAAAATGCTACGTCAGTTCACTGATCTGACCTCTTGGTTGCAAGATCACCTGATATCATGGTGCTTACAGTATCCTCTAGAACAAAAAACAAAAAACCCAAAAAGAATAGGAAAAAGCAAGACTTCAAATAAACATGACAGGTGAAATATCTAATAGTAGATGTCTAAATGTCTAATAATTGTCTTTTGGTTAAGATTTTTAGAACTAAGAGGCATATACTCTCCAAGGAGAGAAAGAATGAGAGACAGAATCTGCAATACGTCTGTGCCCTAAGTCACTTCCTTGTACTTACATTATAACTAGAATGTATCCTCTCTTGAAAAAATGAGGAACTTTATCCTATTAAAGGTGCTTTCTCTAATATGTCTGGAGAAGAAACTAATGAGAAGAAACTCTTTTAGACTTAGGCATTTGCATCAACAAAACACACAAAAAAAATTGATCACAGAGACAGTGATGAATTTTACATAAAACTTGCAAAAATCTTTCTAGCTACCTCTAAAAATGTTAAGCCATGAAAATTGAGGGAGACTTAAAAATTTATAGATTTTTTGCTTATTTAATGCTTTAAAATATGTCAATTTCTATACAGAACTGTAAGATAATTAAGTGAAACATACTGCCTGTTTGTTATTTACTCAGAATGTCTGGAAATATAAGGTATTCAAGAATTGGAGTTAAATCCCCTAGAAGCAAAACGGGTAAATTTCAGAAGCTTGTAAACCCATGAAATGTAGGAGTTAACTGCATTGTGAATATATTCATTCAGTCTGTATTCTGGAACAACCATGAACCTGGTTCATGTTGTAATGCTGTGAAAAAAGCTACTTTAATGACATTTCATTTGGCATACAAGCTACAAAAGTGGTTTGCTGGTCCAGCATTCTCTATGCTCTCCTTCATGTACTTCAAATTTGATGTACTTTTATCTTTAATCAACTTACTGAAAGGGATTCACAGATAATTATGCCCCACCTCTAATTTTGATTAGATAATAGATAGATTAAGAAAAATTCAGTGAAGCAAGAGGGATTTAAATGAATAAAATAGAATAAAAGATTTAAAATTCAGTCTTTCTAGTTTCACTTTACATTGCCAGATAGAGAAACCAGCTTTATTTCAACCTTAATGGTCGTGTGGAGATTATTGGTCAAAGTGCAGAGAATACAAAGCTCCTGTTATAGAAGTACTTCTGAAAAACCTGAAGCTTAGATCTGGGGTCCACCTTCTTTGAAGCTTATTATGAAAACCTGTTCTATGACAAATGTCCAGATAATGATATACTCTAACAATACCCTGGTATTCAAGATCCATCTTACAGACTTGTGCTGCACTGTACCACCACTGGAATCACACCCTTTAAACTGTTATTTCCTTCTAGAGTTGTTAAAAAGTGACAAAAGTCAGGGTATCTCTAAAGAATCTGAGTTCAAAAAAAGTGTTGTGTCCTGTACATAGCCACAGAGAGACAGTACTAATATTAGGTGAGTGAACAACAAAGCCCCAGTGATTAATCTCATTAGAAACAAAAGGATGTATGTCATCAATAAAAATTTAGGTAATAATTTTAAATCATAATAACATCAATAAAATCCCACCAAAGGTGAAAAAACCCCAAACTATACATGTGGGATGGCTCAAGACTAGTTAGGATGTAATACCAGGTCTAAGTCAGTTTCAGTGTCAGTCTTCCTTTACATTACACTCAGTGTGGAAAGGAAAATAGATTTTTATAAAAGATAAAAGGATACTTCTCAGAGAAGGCAGCCTTTTTTTCCCCACTTTAGCAGAGATGTTCTGCATTATTAAGGGATACATTAATTTTACTTCTCTGTGAAGCCTTGGTAAGTGTATTCTCTTTCTGTGCAGACATATTTCGAGGATCCAGTGGTAATACATGAAGCATATAAATACTATGGTGATGAGTAGCATGGAGAAATGTAGAAAAAAAGTGTTGACTTAATGCTTTGTCTGCATTTACTAACTGAGCTGGAAAAATTTGGTTTCCCTGTCAAGTAATCTAATACTTGTGAACAGGAAGAATGAGAAAAGATATATCTAATCACCTTTGAATCTCTCTGGGTGCCAGTGACAGAAAAGCATCTGAGGGGTGAAAATACAGCCAGACCAGAAATTTCTAGGTATTACAAATTATTTTCTTTGTATGGATCAAATTTAGTAATCTAATCAGAATTCCAGAATTGAGTAGGTCTCTTCTTGACTATCAGAACACACATCATATTTGCTAGCTGTCTGGACTGTATTTTCACATTGTTCTTCATCACATTTGCAGAAATAACTGCACATGTGTACAATGCACAGACTCCCACAGACTGGGACCCACAACTTACAAATTACACTGAAGCTGTGCACTGATGCTTAAAATACCATTACACATAAGGTCACATTCAACACATGGATGGATGAAATCCACTGATCACTGTTTCGTTTTAACATGAAACAGTCACTGCTGAAAGCCCACAGTTGCCTACTTATGCTCAATACTCATTTGTAGGGTTCACTCAGCTCACGTGGTTCTCACAAATAGTGCCTTTCTTTCGGTAAAGCTACAGGCAAGAGAGGACTTGTCCCATCCTTCCTGTGGGCTCTCTGCACAGCAATAAAGCTGGGATGAGCACTGCACAATAGGCAGTGCCTGTGGGTGCAAGTCTGTGGGAATTAGTCCATTAGGAGAGCTACCCCTGGGCAATTTTGTTTTCCAAGCTCTGTTTTTCATACTGAACAGCTCCTTTCAATGAGCACTAATGTCCACTCTGATCAATATCTGTAGCATAAAGTATTACTGTCATTTTCTGTCGTCATACCCAGAGTAAAGGAGAATTTCCAGTGGGTTTTTTTCGAGCAGCACAAGAATACCAGCTAACCACTTCTTGACAATAAAATATGGAGAAGGAGAATGAACATAAACACTCATGGATCTTTCTCCTTGTGATGGCCCTTCCTAATTTCATGACAGCCCTGTGATTGATACTGTCAATATCCATGACACAAGCCACTTCTCCCCATTCGTCAAACTACAGCAGTGCAGCATCAAATTGCTGGGAACACACACGTTCTTATCTGTAAGTACTACTCTGCACAATGGATGTTAAAAACATTTTTTCAGCAACAGACAAAAAATGAGGAAGAAAATTCACCCTTAGGTCTGGCTGTTCTTGTATGTTGGCATTTTTTTTAGGAATCCATGCATGATCATATCCCTTGCTATTTTCAAGTTCCTGTTTTTTCTCAGACAGAGGTGTTGAGAGCAGTAAGGCATGATTTCCTGCCATGAAAGACCAGCTGCCACATACAGTAGAGGAAGAAGGACCACCATAATCCAGAAACTTGGACAATTAAGTAATGTATCCCTCCTTCTTTCAGCACCACCCTGCCAATTGTGACAGGCTTCATCAATCACAGCATTACACACTTTTAATCCTGTTCGAGTTCTCAGGTGTTGACCCTGCTGAAGAGAAATGGGCATCTGAAGAGCTGCTAAGGCCAGCTCAGCACTGCAGGAATGAGAGAAGAGAAATACTTCATATGATAACCAAGAACCCAAAGCTTCTACTGAATTCCATTTGTTGATGAAGTTACGCCATGATCCTGCTACTTTCCACACAGCTCATCAGTTTCCAAGGCAGCAACATCTCCCTTGGCAAGTCTCTGACACTTACAACATAACATTAACCCAAATCAGCACTACCAGAGAGAAAAAAGGCTTGGTCTTACCCCGAAAATCTGCCTTAGATTTATCTAGGTCCCTTTTTAGCTAATTTTTCTTCACCTAATCCAGTCCCATTTTCTTTAAAGTCTTCAAGTCCATTTGAATTAAAGAATTAAAGATAGAACAGAGATGGAGGGTCCTTGAATCTCCTAATTACTTTCAGCAGTGAGGACATGACTTACAACAAAAGGAGGGAGTATGGAAGAAAACAGTACTCCTCTGGCAGACTTTTTGACATTTTGGGCAAATGAGAAACTAATATCCCAGCTGCACTTGGAGAAAGGGGAAAAAAAATCCATGCTCAAAATCTGGAATAGCATTGTCTCAATTCAGACCCACTCTATATGCTTCTATCTGCTGAATTCAAATTTAAACTATGTCAAAGGTGGCATATTTTATACTTCTGCTTATAAAAAGAAAAGGAGAAATGGAAAATTTAGCAGATGATATAGCAGTTCCAGAGATCAACAGCATACTCCTGTGCAAAATAAAGCATGCAACCATCTTGAGTAACTGAGTAGCTTTAACACATACAAGTTCTCTATGTTTAGATTCTCGTTCCCAATAATAATGACATTCCCACTCTCCTAGCCATCAGTGAAGGCCAGTAAATTTATATGTTAATACTGAACAGTAAATTCATTCACTTGCAAAAGTAAACTTAATTTCAAAATTTTTCATGTGTCCTGTCTGCAAAGAATTTAAATTAATATAGTTTGCATAAATAAATATGAATGTCAAGAATTCTAGGCAAGGCCTGGAATAGTTTTATATTTTTTCAATACATTCATACTCATTGCTGCTACATTGAGAATATAGTCTGTTTTTCATTGCTTCATTCAAGACCAAATTTTTTTCTCTATTATCATCCTTACCATCTTCACCTTTTAAACTGACTCTCTTGCAATAACTAGTGGTCTAGCAGGAAAAGCTTGCAGCCTTCTTCAAAGGCTGTTTTCCAGCATTGTTTCAAACAGATAAGAAGCAAATAGATTTTATAATTTCCCTCCTCTAGCAATCCCTCAAATAGCCTTCAGGCACTGCTTTGTCCCCATCCCCTGGCCTTGTTAGCTGCTCTGTTGGTGATGGCAGAGCAGACACACTGCCTGTGCAATCTAGCCTGGTCAGCAGTTCCCAAAGTGCCCCAGACTAGGCTCTCCATCAGCCAACCAGTCTGGTCTCATGGCATTCAAAAGTCCCACTGGTACTTGGTGTCATTCCACCATAAACGTTCAGAGAAGAATCTCTCACTATGACAGTCACATCTACATATGTGAAACTACACTGTGGGAATGTACTGGGTTGGCATGGCAAAGTTTGGGTTGGAGGGACAGCTACAAGGGCTGGCTTCTGTTAGAAGGTGCTAGAAGCTTCTTCTGTGTTTGAAAGAACCAGTGCCATCTGCCTCCAGGAGGTACCTGCCACTGGCACTGGTGAAGGCCAAGCCCATCAGAGCCTCTGAGATAATGTATGTATAAGCTGGGTAAAACTACACAGATGCAGCTTTGACTGGAGAGAGGAGTGAAAACATTTGAGAGAAACAGCTCTGCAGACACCATGGCCAGTGAGGAAAGAAGGGCAGTGAGGAGCTCAAGGTGCCAGAGCAGAGACTCCCCTGCAGCCCAAGGTGCAGCCCATGGGGAAGCAGCTGTGCCCCTGCAGCCCATGGAGGCCCATGGTGGAGCAGAGATCCACCTGCAGCCCATGGAGGAGACCCATACCAGAGCAGGGAGAGAGCATGGGGAATCTTCCCACTGCGAAGAAATAAAGTATGATAAACTGACCACAGCCCCCAGTCCCCATCTCCCTGCACCTCTGTAGGGAGGAGGCAGAGTAAATCAGGAACAAAGTTGAGCCGGAAAGAAGGGAGGGGTGGGGGGAAGGTGGTTTAAGATTTGCAGTTTTCTTCTCATTACCCTACTCTGATTTAATTTGTCATAAATTAAACTAAATAATTTTCCCTAAGTTGAGTCTGTTTTCCCATGACAGCAACTGCTGAGTGATCTCTCCCTGTCCTTATCTCGACCCATGAGCCTTTCATTTTGTTTTCTCTCTCCTGCTCAGATAAGGAGGGCAGTGATAAAGTGGCTTTGTCAGGCAGCTGGCATCCAGACAGAGTGGATTCCTGCCACGGGGAATAACTACAGTTATGTTATCCAAACATGACTCCATGCACAGGATGTGCTTATGCATTTCATACTTAAATGAATTTTTATACTAAATTAAGACAGGGACATAACTCCTTAATGTCTAATTTTTAGGCTCAGGTTTGAAATTTTTAATTCTCTGCCTTCTCAGCTTCTGTGGCTTTACTCTGAGATGGCTAATAAGAGAGAAGTTCCTGCTTTCCAGTTCATGTGGAAGCAAAGAATGGAAATCTGAATCCAGCGCCTACATGTAGAACATCTATAAGTAGAATAAATTCCTCATGTGCATTACTTAGAACAAAGCAAAACAATTCTTCTTAACATGTTTTAAACATACAGTCAGCAGAAAAAAGTAATTTTTGCACAGCACCCCTCAAAACTTCATTATATAGGAAATAGGAAAACTGCAATTTAAAGGCCTGAGATGATTTGGTCTCCTAGATGCACTCTGAGTCTCCCAAAGCTGTTTTCATTAATTGTCATTTAAATCACAATATTCTTACTGGTCTTGTGACTTAGCAAATATTTCCAGTCATAACAGTCCCCCCAAATGAATTTAGATTTGCTTTTTCTGATTCAGTTTGAATAGAGATAATTTTGATAGAAAGTAGGTTACTATTTTCAAAACTGTATTTTTATGGTTATAATTTATTAGAAGCAGTAGGGAATTCAAATTTATGGATCAGTTATATCAAGTATTTAACTAAACCCATGAGTGTACTGAACAGTATACTGCTAATCCCAAGATAAATATTTTAATCCACTTTTCAGCAGAGTCTTAAAATAACACATCTTTCAATATGTACAATTTTATCATTTATTTTTTTCTGAATACAGTTCCATGGATGAATTAGTAAAAAAGCACAGCTTAGAAAGAAAATCAATAGTTCTCAACTGAAGACCACTTACAAAATACAATTGGGTAGTAATTGATTTGTAGTAAAATTTGCTACTTAATTCTAGCCACATGTAACTGAAGTAAAAGCATGCATGAGAGATTATAATTTGTCTGTGTACTAATGCTCCCAAGTGTATCACCTCTGCAGTGATCATAGTACAACTTCAATAAATTAAATAGAATTTGAAATGAGCCCAAAGCTTGCCAAATGCACCTTTTGTTATTGACAGGAAGTTGCATTTTGGCTAGGATTTACCACTGCTGTTTATTGCAGAGCCATTCCATAGCGTTCAGAGAATGAGGGGGAAGAATGATGATATAAATTGGGTTCAGAATGTATGTGCATAGAAAAAGATAATGATTTAGAGCTACCTCAGAAGCAAATGGGTCTTACATTGCATAAGCTGATGCTAGCCACTGATGCAGAGGAGAAATCCTCTGTGGTAATTCTAGAGGGAACATGATGCCATTAAACCAATATTTGAAATTTAAAAAAAAAAAAACCAGAACAAAAATAAACCCAAAGAAGAACAACAAAAAAAACCCCAGATAATGTTTTATTTGCAGTTGCTGTAATGTTCACAACAAAAGCACAACACCTGACAAATGGCGCTCTTAGAATGAGTTAGATACAAGGTTATCTAGGTGACCCTGCCTCAGCAGGGGGGTTGGGCTAGGTGATCTCCAGAGGTCCCTTCCAACACTAAAGATTCGGTGATTCTGTGAAGTTTAAGGTCACTAGTTTTTAAAAAATGTTTCATTTACCTAAGATACTGTAGTATAAAACACACTCCAAGGCCCATCCATTAAGTGCAGTATTACATAATATTACAATCTTTTGACCTTACACCTGCACATCTTTGATGTATATTTCGTGGCTCAAGAGATGCAGCATATCATTAAGGTCACTTGATACCTTTAACTCAGGTTGCTTTTTACAATAAATTAAAAATTGTAGTGGCATGACAGACATCACTCCTGTAAACCCTGAAGAAACCAATACTCCTGCATGTTTCAGTAAACACTATTCTTCCTTACATATACTCTTAGCATACAGTGTGTGTATACATTGTTTGTGAAATTAAACATTCAAAAATAGGAGATACCTGAAGTAACTTGATTCAGCTATTTTGTGTATTATCACTATAGTCCTGCTTTTAATTATCAAAGCAGGATACTTATCCACTGTTTTGCTAAGAATTCCTGACCCCATGTTTACCATAATCAATATTAACATGAAAATACTTGGTGACTTCGACTCCAGCTATAACCAGAAGAAAAAGGCATAATGAGGACAGTACTGCATGATAATATTATAGTGATGTGACATGGTACTTCACCAGAATTTCAAAACTCAAAAAATGGGTTCAGCTCTGAAAGTGTTTGTCTGACACTTTCAGAGGAAGAAAATATTTTAAAATGGTCTGAGATTTTGGCTTCCTCTGACTCATTTAGTGTTAACTTCTCCCAACAAATGGTCTGTCATATTTTATAGTTAACTACAAAGAATTTTCTCCTAAAAGGCATTGTTTTTTACTTGAAGCAATGTTACTACCCAGTTATGCAAAGAGCTCCTAAGAACATGTGAATAGAGAAAAAAACCTATTTTATGGAGCAAGTGATGTATAATAGAGAATTACTGTACTCTGGAAACTTTCCTATCACTGCATGAATATTCTTTCAAGCAATATACTGAAAATGTTGTGAAGACACAAATGTTTTGATCAGAATCAGTGTTAGTGGTTTCTATGATGTGGAGTTTATGACAGCAGTACAGGTTCAGTTCGCAAATAAGATCTGCCTGGAGGCAGTTTCGATTCAAATGCCAGCCCCTGGATATTTGTTCATATATTCCAAAATGAAGACTATAGTTATAGTAAAAAAAAAGTTTGTCATTTTCACACAGAGACATATATATGTATATATGAAGGTCCAATATTTTTCTTACTTTAAAATCTGCAATACTGCCAAGCTCTCTGGAAGGAGTGACATTTCCTCTGTTGAGAAGTAGCTTGTATTTCACTTCACCGCAAGACCTACGTAGCCCACGTAACCCATGCACCAAGTGCAATATTCAAAGTTATGAAACCAAAATAGCATTCACTTCGATACCAAGAGACAATTCAAGGTTTTACCATAAGTTTCACATATTTAAAATAATTAAGTTTCTTATAAGAAATAATGCAACCTCTTTGAACAGTCTGCATATTTTTACATCCACAGTTTCCCCAATGACAGAAAGCAATGTTTCACCATGATAGAGGCACTTTATATCTCTAAACAAGGTAAAATGCAAAAAATTTAACATCATCTTACTTCAGCAATCACCCATTGTAGCTATAATCAAGGATTTCACAAGGGGCTCCTTGCATCAGTTCAACAACCCTATGCTAAAATTCCTTATTCTATGAGGTGAAGGACTAAAAAAGACATAAGGGTTTTTCAGCCCCACAGAAATATGTTTTCACAGCCAGTGGTAGAGAGGCTGGGAGGGAAGTGAAGGGACAAGGAGGCAGTTTTAGAAGAATGACTACCAAATTCAGTTCATTTTCTTGAAACATGCTCTTTTATTAAAAAAACCTACTCTTTTCAATGTGTAGAATTTGAAGTGTGTTGCCCAGTGTGCAAGTATATGTGCAGGAGTGAAAGCTGACTAATTAGAAGGTAGTTTGGGCTTTTATCTCAGGAACTTACAAGAGTCAGTGCATTTGTTCCATTTAGTTCAGTGAGCTACATTCTGACAGCAAAACACATCTCTTCAGACAATCACAGGCAAAGGTGATTTTTATAATATCAAAGGGAGTGGTGACCTCTCCAGAAACAGCCTCCTCTGAGTCTTACAGCAGGCTAACCAAGAGGTTTCCTGAACCACTGAAACCTGCTCCAGCATATCACTGTGAAGCTGTAATCCATTTCTCTGGTGCTTAAAGTCCAAGCTGAGTTTTCTGAATTGCAAATAAGTTCTATTTAAAGAATAGTTCATGTATGTATCCAGTCAGGGTGATAATATTGTTATTACAGCGCTCTCTGCAATAACTCAGCTGTCAAATTCACTTGAGGCTGAAATTCAGTCTATACGGTTTCAGTTGGCCAGCAATTTCATTTTTTCATATACAGTGTGTTTAAATTGTATCCAGACTGTTATGATTCATTAGGTGGCCAATAGAAGAAGGAGGGGAAAACCCCAGATTTTTAAAAATTTTTTACTTATTTAAGAAGAAAAAGGTGTTAGGAAATTTTAAAGAGGGTGTTATCATTTTTTTCACCATTAGATGTTACATTAGAAGAATAACGTTGTGACATCACGTATTTCACTTGTTCCTTCTATTTTCAACATTGATTTTAGGTCCAAACCTCTTCTCATGAAACATTTGTCTATGTTACCCTTTCTACTAAGCTAGTTCCTCCCTTAACACAGTATTAGCAAAGCCCACATCTAGTCTGTCCACAGCAGACAGACAAATTGTGATCTCTCTCCATCCTAATAAATACATTGACAGCAGTTTGAGACCAAGCAAAAAAAAAAAAAAAAAAGGTTTTTTACTTTAAGTCCATATGAAAATTC